>CM074523.1:31595677-32195677 GCA_037379345.1 Perna viridis
CTGTACAATTGTAGATACATATTACTTTTAATCAGACGACGTCGGTTTGAAACGAATATTTCATTTCTAAGCTAAGGTTACCCTTGCTTCCCTATTTTTTTCTTCCTATCCTAGCACGTTTTATTGGTATTTTTCATGAAATGTCACTTAACTATTTTTTTTTAATTGAGCACTGTTAAAGTCAAGAAATCCTCCGATTACTGTTTATGTAAAATAATCTATAAAAATGATTTTACCTACCTAAATGTACCTTCCCTTTATCTAATGTAACCTTAAATTGTTGTATTTAGATTTTCATTTTGCTTTTCATTTTCAATTGCACGATATTTTATTACTCTCAAACTGAAAAATAGCATGTTTTTTCAATGAGAAAAGCAGATCACTAGTGACGTACATGTAGCAATTTCCGGAGTTGATACATGTATCTAGAAAGTCTTTTACAAACAAGCCTTTCTCAGTAGAAAAAAACAAAAACAAAATACAAATCAAGACAAAACAAAAATGTTTCGTCAACGTTTCCAATTTTTACCTGTTTGTTATTTCAATTCATAAGAAATTCATCTATCATTCATCATCTTTTTGATCTATTTATTTCACTTGTTTCCATGGTAATGCTTTATTTCATATTCAACAATGATACAACATACGACCGATGAACACATTACAACCAATGTTGGATTAAGGGGATGAAGGGGCACGGGTTTTGAAATCACCTCGCTTTTATTGGATATTATGTTATCGCGCAGAATTTGAGTAAAATTAAGTAAACACATAACAGCCTTAACCACAACACATTTTGTCTTGTATCCACACATTCAAAATGCCTTGACAACTTTGACATGATATGACTCTTTTTTTGTCATTGCTATTGATTAGTCTAAGAAATCACAAATGACAGAATAAATCAGTCATAAAACGGATCCATAAGTCAGAAGATCGCAATGAACGTCTAATTATTTACCAAATCCGGACTAGACATGATATCCGTTCCGGAAATTTGTAATAAAGAATTTAGATAATTGGCGTCGGAATGTTTGTTCACCGGCATTAACCTCTTTCTGATTGGTTTAATATCATCGCCATGTTGCCGTTTAATTTCTCAAGATGATAGTTGTTTTACAATCATACGCATTTTGTAATCCATCAGCATTTATTAGGATGACTGATTACTGAGTACAGATATAAATAAAAAGGTCATTGTTCTCTACTTAATTTGAAGTTCTTTGTACTGTTAATTCAAGAATATAGAGTAATAAGAAAATAAATGAACGATAAACTGAACCATCGACAAAATGAATGAACGATAAACTGAATCATAGAGAAAAAGAATGAAGATAAACTGAACCATCACTGAGAATTCAAATTTCATTAATCATTACATTTAAGGGTTACTGAGATCTTTGCGATGAAAACTTTGGTATCTTTCAAAAAATTGGCCACAAAATTACCCCTACATACAGGAAGATAATGCGCAACAGTTACTGCACTAAAAAAGCTTAAAACATCATATTAGAATAAAGTGTCTCTAAATCAGTCACATGCATGCAGGTTTGCTGAGATGTATGAAACAAATTAACAGGTGAGCTATTATCAGCATTTGGCACTCCTCTGACACTACTTGTCCAATTTCAACCAAATTTAGTATGAATGTTTCTTAGGGTATCGCGCATAGAACTGATGTGGGGATATTTTATCCGTCAAAAAACATGACCGCCGTAACTAAAAATAGAACATAGGGCTCACGCAATAGTTTTTCACATATATCTCCAAAACCGTTAGGTTAAGCCAAATTCTCATGTAGGTAGAAGAGTTCAGCATAATGGGATCTATCTGTGGTCATATTTTTCTTTTTAATCTGTTATTTTCCGCCCGATTATTGCGCTAATTGTTTGTCTGGAATTGCTTTAAACAGTGTAATGTCACTTAAAATTACGCTCTTTTACGATGTCTTTAACTAAAGCGCTTCACAACATGTATGTGCAACTATGAAAGTATTATGTTTTCGTTGCAATGTCTTTGAAAATGAATTACATGTACCAACTCAAACCCTGACTTGGGAGAATGACTCTGTGACTTTAAAAAGAACCGATCAAAATAGTTTTCGATATGTATAAAGTGGCAAAAACACTTGAGCTTTAAATCAATCCAAAGATAAATTGGGATCAGAAAAAAAGATACATGTACATTTGTTCTAACGTTGGGGTAAACGCTGAACAAGCGTAGAGCATGCTCAATATACGCTTCCGAGCGAAGAAAATTATTTTTGTTCTATCCAAGCCCTACCTCAAGGAAGTTAATATTGAGCTTGCTCACCAACTTACCACAAAAGGGTCTATTAATATGTTAAAAAGGTGTGTGGTTTTAACGATAAGAAAAAGTAATTCGTAACTCGGCTGTTTGAAATGTATTTACATCCCTACTTTTGTTTAAATGTTATATGCAGTTTTACAACAGCTTCTGGTAAAAAAATATTTAAAACTTAAAAGATGTATTACAAATACTCACATAGATCATGTAAGTTGTAATCCTGCAGATAAAATCCCCGAACAACCAGTCTGGGTTCGAGTAAGAGGCAGCGGTCGACGGAACTACGATGAGAAGAAAAGTCAGATCCGCTACGGCTAAATTAATTATGTAACAATTCGACGCCGTCATGTCACCATTTTTGCTAAGGGTATATATAACTAACCCGTTCCCTAAAGAACCAAGGAATACCAACAGAAACCAGATTGAAGGAACAAGCACTGTGTATACTGGACGACCAAAAAACGGGTCATCATCTCCGGAAACATTCCTTGTATGTTCCTGAAAATTCTCTATCTGGTTATTAACCGTACTTATGTGGAACGTCATTTGGTAAACTAAAGATGAATTTTCTGTTAAAATCTCAACCTTGTCTTTCCGGTCTGAGAAAGTAGCCTCTTGAAGAAGTAAATTTGTCAAATTCATGTCCTCAGTATAGTAAATAAATTAAGTTTAGTAAAATTTGGAGGTTATTCAATAATTAGCCGTACTTATCTAGAACGTCATTTGGTAAACAAGAAATAAATTGTCTGTTAAAATCCCAACTTTGTATTTCCGGTTGGAGAAAGTAACCTCTTGACAAAGTAGATCCGTGTAATTCATGTCTTCAATACAGTCAACAAATTAATTCTAGTAGAAGTCAGAAGTTATTCGATAACTATTAATCCAGACTCTAGAACCTTTATTGTTTACATGGTCCTTTCGTCCCAATCGACAGCTCATAATTGTTTTATGTCAGAACATTGTGCATAACTGAAGAATACCCCAAATGAACTTTCTTTCTTTTGCTTGAATAGGGATAGTATCTGATCTATTGATTTCCTGGAAAGTTTTTCTGTAATCTTTGACAGAATTTCTCTCGCTGGTGACACATTCCTGACACTTATTTAATTTGATTTAATCTTTTATTGCCTTTTTCTACACCATACATTGTACTCCGCGACAGTAATTAAACGAATTTCTGTGAAACATTGAAAATAACATGGAATCAACTTCAGTATTGTTTTCACAATTGTTGATTTGAAGCGTTCGTTTTTATCCTGATTGCTATATCTGAAACTCAGTGATTTTTTTCCGGAAATCAGAGGACGCTCACTTGGTTACTCATTTATTATTTGTACCTATAGACGTTGAGTTAGTTTGCTGTTTACAGTAATGTATAGAATTTGCGTGTTCATAACACCATTTTTCTCGTTCTACATTGTACTATCATGGTTTATTTGAATTTGACCATTCTGTGTATTCAGGCAATGGAAGGCACATTACAATTCTCAATTTGGTCTTTTTGCCTCGAACATATTCAAGACATCTAGAAAACCACTAAAACGCTATTTAAATTTATCCAGAAGCATTTTTGACGTTGATATTTTTCAATTGCTAATATAAGGAAAAAGTGTGGGGAAATTTTCCAGCCATTTTTCCATGGTGCATTACAACTAGACATGACCTTTCAATATCTTATAAAGGCAAATTATACAAACGCTTTGATGGTTAATTTTTCTGGATGTTATCAGGTATAAATACTTGGTTGATGTAATAAAATCTTTGTGTATTTTCCATCATGTGCCACACCTTATATCCTTATATATTAAACATTTAGCCTGATTTGCCTGACTTAATTATTTTAGTCAAGTTTAAGGTCAATATCACCCGGCAGTCATACAAGTTACTACACATGTAAAGAAGTATGGACGGGGCGTCAGCAACGTCCTACATTGTATATATGTAATATGTATAAGACCAGCACTATGAATGGCTAAAAACTATTCTAACGGATATCGAAATTTGTCAACTCGGAAGTAGTCTTTTAATACGTCGATGGATACGATTTTATACCTATTTTATTTAATAATAATATGGAAATTATTGGCTGTGTAGAAATGTATTAAGAAGCAATCCACATAAGAATCATGCAAAATGTGATTCATGGTTAGAAAGCCTACATATTTTTATTTTGAAATTTTGTTTAAAATGTTAAAGTAAACAGAAAGTAACATTTGGTTTTTCATATAACCCATGTTCATAGGAGATAAAAATTATATGGAATGCACTGTAAATTTCAAAATTAAGGGAGATAACTCTGTAAATGACACTCAAATACAATAGAATCTATTGGATTTTCAATGTTGATTTGAATGAATAATTACACATATCATAATATAGACCCATAAAGCAACTTAATTACAAAAATAAAAAAATATGAAGCCTTTTTTGTGGTGTATCACCTTTTTTCAGATTTTGCATGATTCTTACAAAGACAGCCACTTAAGCCTTCCCAGATGTAATTCTATTACACTATTCTCATCAAGTGATACTTCGCCCATATATAGCAACATGTGGTGGGTAGAAATAAAGATCAGAAGAATGCACGTTTTAATGTCTTTTTTTCTTTACTTCTATCCACCCTAGCAACATGGCGGTGTACCGTAAACAAAAAATGGATCCCCTTCATTTTATGTATATACATAACCCAAAATCATATTAGTTTGAACAAAATTAATCATGAAAAAAAAGAACTTAATGGTCTACGTAATTTATAGTCTTTCAAAAGACAAACTGATATGCAAGATTTGTCTTTAATTTAGAAAACAAAGCTTAATCTTTATTCTACAAACTTGGATTCGGAAACTGGAAGCAGATTACTGGATGCTTAAATCCAATATGAAATGTGGACGATACAAAAAGTTACTCTGTCATAAAATGATATATATACTTGAAATAATCATTAAAAAGTTGTGACAAAACACATCGAACAATGGAAAATAATTGTGTATGCTTTAGAAACGTCAATCATGATTCACATACATGTCTAAGACTTAGTTACCCTGGATCATATTACTTGCACATACGATACTCAATATTATGTTAGGTCTGGGTTGAACTTACCGCTTGAAAATTAACCCGCCTCGAAATTATTATCTTTATTTAAGTATAGGTAGCATGAAATTCGCGAGAGAGAAAAAACACGACTTCATAATGGTGACGACTTAATATCAATGTATGTTTATCATGAAACAACAACATGAAAAAGACCAACATTAATCACGAGTGCTCACTTTGTGTATGTTATATGGACACAATATGCATTTAAGCTGATACAGTCAAATGTATGTACGGTCCATTGTGTCAGTAGATGTCTGTTAGTAGTTGGAGGTAGCGAAGCCCAGTCGTTCGGGATAAAAATGTACTTGACCGAAGAACTCAGACAGAGTACATGTATGTTATACTAGCAGTCGGGCTACTCTGTTGACGCTCTGGATACTCCCATATCTCACGTGGGTCCGAGAGCGTCTCCCCACTCTGTTTGATGGTACGTCAACGTGGAGAGAGTTAGTCCATTTGTTACTCTTACAGGCTTTATGTTCATGAAAGGGGTGGACCTAAAATATTGGGGTAGGGGTCGAGATCAAAAGCATTATACAAAGACGGTAAGGGGGGCATCCCTTCACCCTTATCCGCCTTTGTGTGTGTTATTTTTTGTTTAAACTTTTGTTAAACTTTTTAATTCATGTAAATGTCTATAATCCATAATTCCATTATTATGTCATCTTTTTCATTTACTTACATACTGGTAATTGATAACATTTCAAATGACATTGACAAACAGATATGTGAGATTTGTCTTTTAGAAAACAAAGCTTAATCAATATTCTACAAACTTAAAATCAGAAACTAAAAGCAGATTACTAGATGTTTATAACCAATATGAAGTGTGGACGATACAAAAAGGACTGAAACCTGAACTGTCTGATACATGTACATGTAACTCCGCCATTCAAATATAAAGAAAATCAAACCAAATCAGAAAAAACAACTTTTTAACAATGAGTTGATTGGTTCAATTTATAAATATAGATTTATTGTTACAAATTATCTAACTGTCTGTTGAGGGATCAGAAATCCCCTATTTTGTTGGAAAATTTTGTAAATTCCGTGCAAAATATGCGCAAAGAATAGTCTGGAACCCCAATTGTTCGGGAACCTAATAATTTTTATTCCTATTTGTCTTTGTTTTTTTATCACAAACATTTAGATAACTCAATTCAATTTTTGAACGAACGCATTGCTCGTGAATATGATTTTATACTAACGGCTAAGTTATTAACGGGTGGCTCCAGTGCGGGCTGGTATTGACGGCTAGCCTCCAGTGCGGTCTGGTATTGACGGCTAGTCTCCAGTGCGATCTGGTATTGACGGCTAGCCTCCAGTGCGGGCTGGTATTGACAGCTAGCCTCCAGTGCGGGCTGGTATTGCCGGCTAGCCTCCAGTGCGGGCTGGTATTGCCGGCTAGCCTCCACTGCGGGCAGGTATTGATGGCTAGCCTCCAGTCGGTCTGGTATTGACGGCTAGCCTCCAGTATGGTCTGGTATTGCCGGCTAGCCTCCAGTGCGGGCTGGTATTGCCGGCTAGCCTCCAGTGTGGTCTGGTATTGACGGCTAGCCTCCAGTGTGGGCTGGTATTGCCGGCTAGCCTCCAGTGCGGGCTGGTATTGACGGCTAGCCTCCAGTGCGGGCTGGTATTGACGGCTAGCCTCCAGTGCGGGCTAATATTGACGGCTAGATTTTCACATTGATTTATTTTAGAACCAGAATTGTTGCATGAACATATAGATATAGACGAACGATTGGGCTAACGGACTTAAGATTTACTTCTATCCCGGCCTCCCGTCGGAAGGTGCATAAAATTCTAAAATATTATATGATATACACAAATTTAATTTAACAATCAAGTTCCGTATTAAGAAAACATTATATGATGTTTTGTCAATTTAAAGTTCAATAATATCCAATTTTGCAATTATTTAAAGTACACAATAT
Source organism: Perna viridis (assembly GCA_037379345.1). Taxonomy (NCBI): domain Eukaryota; kingdom Metazoa; phylum Mollusca; class Bivalvia; order Mytilida; family Mytilidae; genus Perna; species Perna viridis. The sequence continues at coordinate 31,603,018 of CM074523.1, forward strand.
AGTAATTGGTTTTGTAAAAAAGATATCCTATCAATTTACAATTCAAAAGAAATGGTCACTTAAGGTCATCTGAGGTCCACGTGGATGTCAAACAAACGCTCAGGTGACTGCGTTTGGGGTCGGTAAAGGCCATCCTTCGTGCGGTTGTCAATCAAGAACACAAACGACGGTATTCTTGGGTTTACAACTGTTTAATAACATATGTTACAACTAAATATAAATGTCAGGCAAATTTTGTAATGTTTGGAAACGCAAAAAAAAACAAAAAAAAAACAGCCAAAAGCCATAGGCGGACCCAGAAATATACAATATGTAGTTCTAGAAATAGGAGGGTCCCAGAATATTGTTTATTCCCTTAGAAATGAAAGAAATTAATGAAATCTTCCAACCCCAGGCGTTCACCCCACTCCTCATGGATCAATTTCTGCTACCAACAATTCCTTCGTGTAAAAAAATTGATGTGACATTAAAAGGGGTCTTTGATGTTTTATATTGTTTGTTTTTATTTTAAATCTCAAAGTATTGTTTTTGGGTTTTTGTTCATACTATTGACAATATCGATTTAGACTTACATATACAAGGATCCAGAAATAAAAAAGGGGTGTCGTTTCAGACAGTTATGCAAAGTGGTTGCATCAGGGGCGGATCCAGACACTTCGAAAAGGAGGAGTACCATTCGGGGTTCCTCAGAAGAAAGGGGTGATTGGACATATTTTTTTTCTCGTTTTTTTTTGTTAATTATACACATGAAAATGACCAAATTCCAACAAAATGGGGGTGCCAACCTCTTGCCCACCCCGCAGGATCCGCAATTGGTTTTACGCTATCTTCTGTTAATTTTTATGACCTTTTGAACATCATTACATTTATAAGACATCAAATAGCAAAGATTGGTCATGATAAAAACAAAAACAAAATTTCTTATTGAGATGTTAAGGTTTCCAGCACGCACGATACCTTAACGCTCGCAAAACGCTCACCAAACGCTATGCTCGTCCGATGAAAAAGTACTTACAATTAATGAAGAAATCGAAAAAAAAGTATCGTTAGAATATTTTAAAATAAACAAACGCTTCTATGGTGTTCAGCCAACGCACGATAATCGATGCAAGAACGCTGAAATTGGAAATCTTAATGTTTCAAGGAGTGTCACAAACAAAACCATTTCCGGAGCCCCCGTATCCCTTTTTTAACAGCACTGCAAATCATACATGTACATGTACCTGTTACATTAAACAACATACGAAGGACGATTATTTCAAAGAATCTCTAAAATATAAGAGTTGCTTTATGCAAGCTGTTGTTTCTGTCAGCTACATTGATATTTTTATTGTTTTGTTCAACGTACATTTATTCGTCCCAATCCGCGATATTTTATTTCATGCCGCTTGCCTTTCTTTTAAACTGTCCATACTTAACTGTCCCATGCGATCTACGTTAAAATTTTGGCACGTGTTAACGTTTGATCTCAGATGTTTATCTTACCAAAACTGTTGTTATCAATAATTAAAAATCTAACAACGGCGAAAATAGCACCCTTTCAAACAGTTTATAAAATATAAAATTAAATGCGCATTATCTAATGAGGCTTGAAGATTTGTCCGTGTTCGGTATCGCTGTTCAGAATAAATTTCGATGCTCTCTGCTTGAACCAAGATTCGGAGGTGACCAGCATTGCCTGTGATCTTGCGTTTTCAATATATCTTGATAAATATGATGCTTGCGTGTATAACTTAAGAGAAAATTTGAAGATGATCCCAGTTATATGGATAGTATCATCTTTCCGTCTCTATGTCTCAGGTAAGTGAAATATATTTTCTTTAAAACAAATTGTACGTATCCTACTCCAGATTCCCGATTGCTCATATTGTTGATCAACCAAAGCTATATAATATAAGGACATTTTGAATACATACATGCAATGTTTTATTTGTTTTATTTTTATTTACATGTATATGAACACCACGACAACAACAATAAACAACTGCCGAAAACTGTTGATCAGCAAAAAGTCCTTTCATGGTTATATATTTGATTATTACGAATTGTTCCAATCATAGGGCGCTCTTGCATGATATCTATAGTTTTGTTTTGTTTTTTTTTTTTTTTTGGTTTGTTTTTTTTTAAATTTTTTTTAGTAATAACTGTTTGTTGTTTTGTCTTGTTGTAATTTTTTTTATTTTGTTTGTTTTATTGTGCTTTCTTTCTGGCAGTCAATGAATTTTAAAATTTTTCTCAGTTTGCTATTTTTTGATTTCAGTTTTACATGTTACTTCCTAACATGTTCTGTATCAATGAGTCTTGCCACTTTGAAGTATTAAGGGGCGGATACAGGATTTTAAGGGTTAGGAAAATTTGGTGAACAAATTAGGTCGACAGTGGAAATACAAACGTATAGAGTTGATCGCCCTAACCGAAATATATACATTTTTCACTTTACTATCTGACCGATCGATCAGCTGCATTTCAATACTACATGTACATTTTGTAAATGGAGGTACATTACTTTCAATTCTGACAGATACCAATTCATCACAAGCACGTGGTACATGTAGATTTTGGTATTTTAGCCTATCATTTATATACATGAATGGAAAAATAAAATATTTGCATAATATGCCCCTAACGGTAAAAGGCATTTAATCTCCAAAAAAGAGAATGTAAACTTTTAAGTGACGGGAAACACTACTTGAGAGCTTTTTTCCAAGAAAAGTTTTCATGCTGGTTGAATTGAATGAATAAAATAACGTTTTTTGAAACATTCAAAATCTGACATGGAACTCTTCGGTAAACCCCATACATCCCCTAAAACAACAAAATAAGAGTGACAATAATTATGTGCATTGTATAAACACAGATACATGTGTACATGTGTATACACTACGTTTCTGGGTTACCGTATCCCTTGTTTCATCCAGAACCCAAGTTCTCAACTGGATATTTCTTTTTTTAAAATGAAAAACACCATAACGAACGATACTGAACCTATTACTGGGTATATTGTATTTATATTTACACCAGACCGTAACGTGTATATTCTGGTTCAAAAATTAAATAAGGATGTCGAACACGCCAAAGAAAGACATTTAATTTACCAAAATTTAATTGAATTTTACAACAATAGTTTTTCATAAACAGATACATGTATGTTCCTTCTGTTTGTTGTTATTAAAGTTGTTTTTTTTATCTTCAATTCTTGCTTTGTTTAATGTGCGAAAACAAAAACCAAATCGGAAAAGTGAGCAGCCCAGTTAAAATTTTTGGAGTTTTTTCTTATTGAATTGGATTTTTTAAGGACAGAGAGGTTGTATGAGGTTTTATGCACTTGGTTATCTTTTGTCCTTGGTTATCTATAGGTTTTATGCCACTTTTGAATAGCTTTTTGTTTTTATTCATGTAAACCCCGGTATGGCTACACTCATACATAATGCAGTATTGTCGCTTGTACATACGACTTTTGTCTGTTAGACAAATTATTGCGGAGCGGAGATATCTCTTATTCCATATTTTACTCTACTTAAGTAACGTTTCGTGTAAGAAATAGGTAGAATTTTAAAGTAAATTATAAGTTTTGGGCAGGGGCATACTGGGATGGATCCAGAAATTTCGAAAAAGGAAGAACGCTGCTGTTGGTGTAAGGGGGGTGGGGATGGGTGGTGTGCTCTCGAGTTATTTCCAGTAGTTTTCCTATTTTGTGCATGGTCGTTTTTCTCTATCGCTGATTCTTAGATGGAATAATATTTCAAACCAATTCCATCACAGTTTTTTACATCTGACCCCTGATCTTTGACCAATAAATAAACTATGTCCTTGTTAGCACTGGACATTTATCTCTCCTGTGGTAATGTAATCTTATTATTGCCTACATTGTATTTTCATCAGGCTATTTACTGTAATCTATGACATTTGATATTTAAATCTAAGTATGAATATGAAGACTATTTGTTTGGAACATTTGCATTAATCAAATTTGTCCGCATGTAAGTTACACCTTACCGAAAGAGGTATTGCATGATAGAATTCAAGGATGAATCATTTGATTGATTCATTGATTTTGACTGTTTCTTTATTTTTGCTAATTCAATGATTTTTAGCATTGTAACAATAGTAACAATTCAGAATGACAGATACAGTATACAGTGGTGGGCCTAAAGGGAGGGGAGAGGTGTCTACAGGTTGGAAATATCTTATCAATTTTGTGGATTAAATTTGCAAAAAAATAAAGCAACATAATTTTTCTCAAAGATGACCTTGGACAAACAAAATGTAAAATTTTAAGAAAAGAATATAGATCAACGTACTTTCAAACTAATTGAGCCTAATTATAGGCGAATTTTTACATCGTTTTATATAGATTCTTTAGGGACTTTTTCAAAGTTTCGCTTACTACTAAAAAAAACTGCATGGTAGGTAAAATTTCTTACAACATTATATAAAAGACACTGATGTACATTATTTCCTATTTAAAAATATATTGGTGTCAACGAACTTTTTTTCTTGTAAAATTGCATCTTTTCAAACCTTATTTGGTCATTATACATACTTTTGTAAGAGTGCTCTGTGTAATAGGTTTGTTCTACCTTAAGTAGCCGCTTGAAGTGTCATACTTATAAAGCTACCCTACCCCTTTTCCTCCAATTGGCCCGAGGGTCCCAAGTCCAAATCTTTCTGATGCAACAGAGTAATAAAAAAATAAGTAACTAAAGAGTGACACCTTATGTAGAGCCTAACAGAAAGTAGAAAAATATTACAAAATATGTGATGACCTATCATTCGATTATAAAACTAAAACGTTCAAAAAGTAACTGAAGACTGTGACACACGATAGTTAAATTTTGATTAAAAAACATAAGTAACTGAAGACTGTGACACGCGATAGTTCAACTTTGGATTAAACCCACTCGCTGTAGATCGTGGGTTGAAATCTAATATTTAGCTATATCGAGCGGAGAAATCTTGTCACCCCCGAGACTGAAGGATAATCTTAATTTCTCCCATTCTTAGCCAGTGATTTAAAGTACACGTGACTTTTTAACCACCTGGCGGTGACTAAATTTCTGCGAATTTACATTTTCCGAGCTTTACAAATTTTATAGGACAAACAGATTCTCCCTGAGCCTATTCTTGATTTAAATTATTTCTCCACTTCTGTGCTAAAATTAAGATAGTAACATGCTCGCTAAAGCTCGCAAATTGAAAACAAACATCTTAATTTTGCCATCTCGAGCGGAGAAATAAAAAAAAATTCAATACTGAAGGAAGCTCTATATGTACACAAAAGATTAGAAACAAACTATCACCATTAACGGATGAGTCTAAGCTCTACCTATAAAGTTAATTTAAACTGAATTTTTCCAGAAAAATATTAAGCAATTACGAATTTTGAAAACAGGAAAATTATAACAAAATTTTGCATTAGGACCATAATTTAGAAATCGAAACAGGAAGTTATAAGAGTATACATTTTTGTACCTCGAGAATATGATTGTAACAATAAACTAGAAAATGATTTCCATTTTTTTTTCTTTACTGTCGAAAAAATAAAATAAAATAAACATTATAAAGTCAAACTTTTTGAGATATGTAAAAATATAATTTCAGATTTGTAAACAGCTGTTGTCGGCTGTACAATGTATGTGCATGTGTACCTTCGTCAACGATCATTATAGTCGGAAAAAGGGTCCACACCGGTCAAAGAGTAAAATTGCATTGACTTTTTATGAACAATGCAGCGGGGGTGTTCTATTGAAAAACAGAGTACGCTGACCCTTCCGGTGCACCTAGTCCGCGTTCCCAGTTTTAGTGGAGTCCGATTTGCTCATTTACTTTTGTTTTCTTTGTACGTATTATTTTGGTTATTTTGTGTTTTTTGTTGTGCGTTTGTCTGTTTTCCCTGTCTTGTCTTTGTCTCTGGATTGTGTTATTTTGATTTTCACTAGAATCTTGGTTCCCTTTAATTATTCTAACATTTGTCTAATTTGCATTTTGTTGTACATATTTTTTGTCATACCTATTATTGGTGTAAATTGCAAAATAAAGTTCTTATATATATTTTTTTTCTTATGTGTCGAGTTTTGTTTCCGTAGTGCCTGCACTTATTAATTTAGATATCTCATCTTGTGTTTATTTTATTTCATAAGCGGCAATTTACTCATATACATGTATTGTGCATATTCGTCGCTGATGAGCTGAGTCTACAGTTTTAGCGATCTTAGGGTCGCTTATGATATTGACTATGGAACCAAAATAACACAAAATCATACTGGTGTAACAATGCCTGCATAATTGTATAAAATAAACGTAGAACTAACAAAGATTTCTCTTCAAATAAACGTTTCAACTGGTTTACAAGTTTTTAATGGTAAGTGTCGTCCACGAAGAGGAACGAATTTCCAGAACACCACTCGTTAAATGTCCGGCAACTATTCTAGCGAACATAATATATGGTGATTTTGTCACAAGTGGACGATCTGAATTACCATGTACAACAATTGACTGACATACATTGGCATAATGCATGTGCCATTTGATGATAACCCTGTTGAAGACTGTCTTTTAAGTTATTCCATTTCTCAAATGGTCTGATTAAATAAACAATCTCCTATTATGACGTTATTTTTTCATAAACAGAAGGAAAATATATTAGAGTTATACAAGTACATGTATGATCCTTTAATGATAATGGATTATTTATACATTTACCAAATTGAATTTTAGAAAAAGAGTATGAATGTCAAGTTTATATTCCTTTTTTTTAGCTTCCATTCAATGTACCACGTCGGATTACGCTGGAGTTGTCGACCCTGAGAGTTATCATGATAAATATGAAAACAAAGTCGGTTTGTAAACATAATTTATATGTTTATCATTTTACAAAATATCGAAATAAAACCGAAGCGTGATCAATTGGACAATTCAAAAACAGAAAAAACACAAACAAAACAAAACAAGTAAACGAAACACTTAAACAAAAAAGCGATCGAAACCTTTCTTGTTATGACCGGAATTAGATGTAGCCTCAAACTCCTTTAATTTTAATTGTTCCTAACTGATGTGTAAGTATTGCGTTAAATTGTACTCACTTGACTCCCTCTGATATTTATCAAAGTAACATCGTGTTAGAAAAGAAAATTAGAGAATTCACGATAAATTTTAAAAGAAGTCAACTAAGATAATTATGCATAAGCAACACTTGAACAAAGCATCGTGTCAAGCATCGTGTCAAACTTCGTGTCATGCATCGTGTCAAGCATCGTGACAAGCATCGTGTCAAGCATCGGGTCAAGCATCGTGTCAAGTATCGTGTCATGCATCGTGTCAAGCATCGTGTCATGCATCGTGTCAAGCATCGTGTCAAGCATGTCCATTTCAGTATTGATCTCTAATACTTCTCTAATTCTAATACATATTTTGAGCTTTCCATTTGCAAGTTCAAATAGCAATTACATTATTCCCGAGAATTAAAACAATTTTAACGAAAATAGTCATTCCTAGTACACGTAAGGCCATATTTAAAATAAATGTTGTTTCATGGTTCTCGTGAAAAATGCTCATTAACCAAAGTTGTATTCCTGCCTTCAAATGTTAATGTATCTGTTCAGTTTCTAAGTCTTGAAAGGGAACACGAAATAAACATGAATTATTACGTTTAGACTAATGTGTTCATGATTATGATTGGTCTATCATTTTTGTGGTTAAATATGACCCAATATGTTTATGACTATCTTCGTCCTAAAAGATCTATTATTTTGGGTGGCCTAACATGTTTATAATGGTGTTTGGCCATATTTTTTATGATTATGTGGTCTGTAACTTTTTCTAAATAAGAACATTAAGTGAATACAGTGAGGCTTTCACATGTTTGAATCACTTCTCGTCTGAACTATATGTCGAGTGCTACTTTTAAAATACAGTAAAGACGGAACTTATTTGCCTTGGTTTCAAGTTGACGATATCTATAAATCCTTGAGTTTTTCCACAAATCTCGATTTCAAGTGGTGATTTGATTAATCAAAATTTGAGTTGAGGAAGGATTTAAGGAAAATCTCGAATTCGGAGAGTTTTATTTTATGAAAATCGAGCCATGAGAGAGCATGACAACAGACTACTAGACTAAGTATTTATTTCTTGATCTTTATAATATTTTCACCGTATTCATAGTATATCTACTGTATTCGACAATGCAAATGATATTAGTACAAATGTACATGTATTTGCAAATTTGATATTTGACGCTTCCGTTTAAACGGGCGTTGTTTTTTTTTAAGAACACTGTCTTTGTCAACTTGTAGGATGGGGCTTTGTTGTCCGACGACCGTCGTACGTTTTCCCATGCTGTGGCGTGGTCGAGAAATGGGAAGTTCACGTTGAGGAAGCCGGTACACTAGAAATGCAAGTATGGCGGGCAGATACTGGTTCCCAAGAAAAGCTTGTTGGAGAAAATTCCCTTTTAACAACCATTGGTAAGTGTATAATATAATTTGTGTTATCGTTAAGGGAATTAACATTTAATTTTTCGGCTGTTACATATATTAAGATCAAAATCTTTGAATATGTCTTACCTAATTTTATTATTTTTCACCAAGGACCATAACTCTGCTCAATCATATATACTTGTTCACCATACCCACCCACACTTTGAAAGCAAGAAGACATTTAGTGATCATTGTGTCCGTCCCTCCCTCCGTCCGTTTTCGCAATTTCCATTACAATTATCTCTGCAACTACTATATTTGAACTATTGTCTAGATTTAATCAGTTCGGTTTGTTTTTTACCTTCACTTATCATAGCCACTTGATATTTGTGCAAAAGATTTAATAATATATGCCATTTCACGGGATGCGATTTCAAACTAAAACAAAATCAACGATCTGTTTATCTTCGGTGATATTTTCACCATTTGGTTACAGAGACGAGGAGCGGGGGTATCCTTAGGAGGTAGACCTAGAGTAAGGGACTTAACTCACATGTACAAATCATTGAAACGTTTGTATTCAGCATTTTACATCAATCTCATGTAAGCGTCAAAGTAACTTGAACTGATTTCATTCTGTTTCAAATGAAGCTTGATATGCTTTGGTGAAATTGAATATGATACAAACATATCACTGATTTCAAGAGTTGTGTCCCTTACCCTAGGTCTACCCACTTAAATGAGCGTTGGTTGTTAAATTTTTCTTTTTCTTGCATACTGTATAAAAATCTTTTTTTGCTAAAAGTAATGCGAGTCTACATGTGCATGAATGTCATGTAATATACATGTGTATGCATTGCTAATCAGAAGATTTGTTTTACACAGGTACTTGTTGTGCTAACTCGGGAGAATGTAAACTATGTATGTTATTTTGTTAATAACCTCCGTTTGTAAACTAGTCCACCTAAGAAACAGGCATCTGATTTCTCATTTTGCATCGAATCATTCTGACCCAATTAATTGTAATTGTCACAGTTTTCAAATCAAATGTCGCACAAATTTAGCTGTAAAACATACATGCTTAATAATAGAAGTCAAACTTATTTGTTACATTGTACATATACATGTATACATGCATTTTTTAAAGGAATTATTCATAATATTAATAATTATGTTTGTTTTATACACAAATATTTGAAATTTTGAGCTGCCTGTTTCTTGAATAGATTAGTGCTCTGTATATAATGTAGCTTGTAGGGTAGACTAATAGAAAAAATAATGTGACCCAGTATTGTAAATTATGTACACATATTGACCTTTACCGAAAAGAAATCGATGATATGCTATGGCGACAATATGATTCGTAATAAATGTACCGAAAAATCATCATGAACTTGGGTGTAAGGTGGACACTTCCAGCCTATGTACTGCCTCTTTTCATTTACATTTATTTTCACATTTCAATAATTAGAAAGCAGAAAGGCATAGCATGAGCATTACTCTAATTTTACTATATAGTCAGAATGGCAATACATTTTAATTTTCTGTAATTTTAGTTCTTAATAAATTCTACGATTCGCGTCAAACTTCTTGACAGAGTTATTGTTCTTTTCTTCTAGAGATACCTATCCAAATTTTTAGTGCCGTCCGATTGATGGAAGTACATTAGTCGAGTGTGAAAACAATCCCGGCGAAATTTTCAAGAAGGAATTCTCCTATCTGCATCCGAGGTTATTTTTTAGTAAAGCGGAAATGGCCGAGTAGTTCCGATTGAACTTCGGGTCTGCTTTCAGCACAGAAGTTAAATTGATTTGACAACTTGTCTTACAGACAAGTCGATCGTCCTAAGTCACTAGCTTATATCTTCGTCCTGTAAAAGAGTTTATACAGATCCATTGTACCTTTCTCATTTTATCCTCAAATTTGTCAAAACATTTGAGAAAACTTTAGTTGCACTGATGTTAAACGAACTTTTGTATGTACAGGTAGCGTTGCAAATGAGCTCATGTTCGTCATAAATATCACCAAGCAAATCACAGTAGTGCCAGGTGATGCTATAGGCTGGTAAGTACAATTTGTTTCGCATCATGTACTTACGTGATTTTTTATACAAACATGCATGCATGTAGTGATAGAGACGACGTAAACAATCACTTCCGTTCTGGAAAAGTTTTCTCATTAATAACGAAATCAACTCATGTCAACACACATAAGACTTTGTGATGGGGCTATGGGAACAGAAACTTGATTCGATCACTACAAAGAATTGTCATACGTGTACATATGTTATCGAAGATTTTCATACTGAAAATTGACTGCCTACTTGTTTCTATGTACATGTATATATATATATATCAAGTCTGAAGGAATCTGCCAACCAGCAAACGTATTTGGACATACATGTACTTTTTCTATATATGCACATACTTTTTCTAAATAAACTCATATTTTTTTTATGACGCATATAGTTCATTGTATGCACATTCTTTTTTTTCATACATAGAAAAGTATAGATGCATATATGGAAGCAATTACATGTATTAAGACAGTTACACATATATACGGCGTTCCATACTATGACGTTTCATAACATAATCTTTTTTGTTTTTTTGTATATATGGGTAGTACAATTATAACAACGGTCAACTTATTTGTGAAGCTAATCGACGGGTCAGGTAGAAGGGAGGTTTCCCGGGATTTTAAATACCCCCTTTCTAGATACCGACAAACAAATACCGGAGCGTCAACAATGCTACAATCAAAATCCTAGTACACATGTTCATGGCCTGAACGTAAAAGCAGAAAATAAAGACAATTCGCATTATTATCCAAATGTATATAAAACTGAAATTAAGACATGCGAAACTTAACACACACACACAGAGCAAAACTAAGGAACTAGCACTGTATACTTTATACAAATGTTTCAGATGCTCCGGAAGGGTAAGCATGTATACCCATGCCGCAGCACCTGTCATGTTATAACTGAGTATAATTCGGTTATAATCTAACAACTATAACGCAGCTCCCTGATACAAGTCACAAGAGGCCTCATCATATTTTTTTACAACAGTGTTATCTTTGTGCATTTGTTGTTGCAAAAATGAATAATCAAATAGCCAATAAAACGTCTTTTAGTCTCACTTTTACATAATTAAGAATCTGCGCCTGGGCTTATATTTTCTTTATCGACATAGCTTTCGACTTCGAGCAGTATGCATTTAATGCATAGGGGACATCTCGGGACGCGGACATACGGGTCCGTGCAGTGCAACTCGGACCGCCATCGATACAAAACGGACCGTAAAAAACAGGTTACTTCGCTTATCTGAAACGATATTTCGTACCATAATAATGATGAAGGAGGTATAGAAAAAATCCTAAAACTTAACGAATTTCTAAAATGAAAACTCAGGCATTCCTTAAAAATAAAAGTTACACTCAATTTTCTGTTTTTAAGGAGAACTGCTGGAACAGAGGTTCTAACATATAGTGACATCAAGAATGATGATAAATTAGTATATCACGACGAATCGATGCCGGATGTTCACGTCGGAGGAAAACATACATTTCCGAAGGATGATAAGAAGGACAGAATGTATGCTGTAAAAGCACATTTGGCGCCGGGTAGGTTTTGCCGATTTGTTTATATGCCTTTTTATCTAAATCGAACAACCATTTTTTTGTTTTATATTATGATTGAAGATCGGACATAGCAGTCACCTGAGCACGTTGATTTGTAAAATCTGTCTGCACCCTTTGAGAGAAAAAGTTATATCGACATTGACAAAGTTGAGATTTCGAAGTCCACTGGATTAACATAGATTTTTGTACAATATCTCAGTCGTAACATGTATATTAGGTAACTTCGAATTATGAGAATAACCTACATGTACATATATATTACATCGTATGCACATGTGCTGATTAACCCTGATCTATTTGGAGTTTCGATTATTTATTTGGGTGCTTGTGACTTTCAAATCATTCACATGTGGCAGTGATCATTTCCATTTACATGTGTAAGTACGTTATCGCCCGGATGTTAAGACATTAAAGAAAATTAGTGACACTATGACAAGTCGTAGTGTTTTTACTTGATACCTTAATAGCATTCTGCATATACAGCTATCCGTTATTTGAATTGAAGTTCTGAGATTAAAGCTTATATTACTCATTCCATATCAAAGAGTAATCAAGGGAACCAAGGTTATAGCGGTAATCAAAAGAATGTAATCCAGGGACAAAGACCAGGCATGGGAAACAGACATACACAACAAAGAACATAAAGTAACTAAAATCATACATCCAAAGTAACAAAAGTAAATGAGCAACTCGGACTCCACTAAAAACTGGGAGCATGGACCGGTTGCACCGGTAGGGTAAGCGTCCGCTGCTTTTCTAGAAACACCTGCCGAGTTGCTCATAAAAAGTCAAGACCGGGGTAGACAAACGAGGAAAGGAAAACTATGACCCGTTGAATAAATCAGTTTTCATGGTGCTGATAGATACACCATAACGATCCACGAGTTCATGATGACGACCATATAACTTCTGTAGTGATGACTTCAATCTTGTAGCAACATAACCCTGTTCCAGAAGCCTCTTTGTTAGAGTTCTAGCGCGATACAAAAAGTCTGCGTAGTTTCGGCAAGCTCTGGCATAACGTATGAGTTGTGATATGAACACTCCATACGCAGGAGCCGAAGGGATGTTGCCACAGATGAAAGGAAAGTTGACAATTCTGAATGAAAAGTCATCACGTTTGTCGTAAAGTTTGGTCAATAGTTTTCCTTTACCATCGATTTCTAAGTGTAGGTCAAGATATGAGGCTGACTTCACAGTGTCTGTAGTATCCTTTATCTCAAGTTCTTTTGGGTAGATACGATGTATCAAATCCTCGAAATTAGGATTGTTTAAAATTGTTTAAAGATAACATGTCATCTGTATAGCGAAAACTGAGATTGAAGGATCTAGCTAAACAATATTCTTTCTTTCTGATCAGATCAGCTATAAAGTCAGCCTCATAAGAGTGAAGGAATAGGTCAGCTAGTAAAGGGGCACAATTTGTTCCCATTGGAATGCCGACCGTTTGTTGAAAAACACGTCCACCACACTGGACAAATATGTTGTCGATTAAAAATTCCAGCATTTTGTAAACATCTTCCTTTGTATATTTGGAAGATGATTTGGAATTATTTCTTACAAAGTGTAAGGAATCTCTACCAGGAACTATATATTTGTATCTAGGTGTACCATCTTTTTTGGAAAAACAACGATGTATAATGTTTTTAAGTCGGGATTTTAACTGAGTTTGGGGAATAGAAGTATACAGTGTTGAAAAATCATAGGTTTTAATGCTATTATATTTAGATAATAGTCTTGAACTGATTGTCTCCAAAAGATCTTTCAAATTATTCAGGATCCACATTGAATTAATACCACTACGGGAGTAATTTGACACATCACAAATGTACATGGGTACTTTGATATTTGTATGCAACGATATACATGTACATGTGCTTGTCAAATCTTTTCATTTTAAAGTGCTTTTAAAATCTAAGTCTAATTCTTTTTCTCAATTTTAATTCAATAACTCTTAATTAAAGGCTTTCTTTCTACTCTTTAAAGGATATCACATGCCAGCCTGCTAAGCTAGTAATTTGAATATGTTTTGTATACCCTTTGCTCATTTGTAGAACGTATGTTTGGTAATTCAAAGCTTTATCACCTCTACCACACTCGGTACAAAACACCTCTTTATGTAATTTAGTATAATACTCTGTAAACTATTTCACTTATTTTCCCCCTTTTTAGAGAGGTTAAAAGCTTATGGGATTATACGTAGCATTTCAGAAAGCGGATCGATATGTCTGCAGATGAGAGACAGAAAAAAAACCAGCAAAAACAGCAATTTGCTTGTAACGTGACTTACATATAATATATAACTTCAGAAGAGACAAGACCATTCGGTGCATTCCGATTTCGGTGCATAAAAGATTGAATAATTCAAGGTTAAGAACTTCCTCTGTCATCTTCCAGTCGTTGTTGCATGATCACAAACTGTGTTTGTTTAAAATTTCAGGTTCACCGCCAAGCTTTGTTAACCTACCCGATAGCGTTACAATGACCGATTCTATATTTCCGGGTTTTACAGTCTTTTCTCCGGTGATTACCGATGCTAATCCATTAGACACACACAATTTTACACACGCTGGCAGCCTTCCGTCGTATTTTAGTATTGACGTAAACACAGGTACAATTAAGTGTTTACCAGTCCCTGTAAGAATCAGGCAGTAGGTGAGACACGGTAACCCATCATTTTGAAAATGTCCTTTGACTGTTTGCACCATCAGAATAAGGAAAACAGACAAGATTGTCTATATCATGCTGGACCATTGAGTTACAATTTCATTGAAATGCGATGAAAATAAACATAACAAGGGCAGATAACTCTGTCAAAATTCTCATTTTTCTAACATTCTATTGAAAAATTTCTGAACAAAGCCAGTGGTGCAGAGATAAAAAAAGGTCTTTTCAAATAGATAAAATATCCTTGAGTGATATTACATTAATTTGTCAGATCGGTGGGGTTTCGACATGCACGTTTCTGATTTTTCCCATTTTGCCTGATTCCTACAAATACTTACATTTAATGTTGATTACATTGAACACAAAGGTCAGTGGAATGAACACTCTGGTTTTCACAACCAAAGTTTAGTAGTTTTATTACGGTTACTCATACTATAAATTCTATCTGAACAAAACAATTCACTCGCAAACTTGAAGGGAAGGAGTAATCAAGGGAACCAAGATTCTAGTGGAAATCAGAAGAATGTACATTTAATCCAGGCACAAAGATCACACATGGAAAACAGACAAACATAACAAAGCAAGTTTCATAATTGGACTGTTGTTTTGTTTAAAAAGATACCAACTATCTTACCTCGCTTTGTTCAAATAGGTTAAACTTTAAAAAAAATCAGAATCCACTGATTTTATACTCCTCAAATGAGTTCATTTCTTTAAGTACAGTACTCATACAGAATGTAAATTATTTTGATGAAATTCAGATTGCATTACATGTAAAAGTAGTGGTTTCATAAACTAGTAAAACATAGAAAATCTTTCTTTGTTTCTGAAGGTGTAGTGAAAGTAGCTAAGGAACTATTGCCAGCAACGTTTACCATATATCTTGTTGTGACTGATATCTGTGGACTGCAGGATACCCAACAGCTATCGATAACTGTGACAGGACCTAATCACGTACGTACAGGGACGATCAGTTCTAGCAATCTCTGTACATTAGGATAAAGATTCAGATTAAGCTGGTTTATATCATAGTACGTGGGCTGAGATAATCTCACCCACCACTGATCAACCAAAATATGATTTTCAGGTACCATTATACCTCCCTTTTACGATTTTTTTTGTCGCCAAAATTAAACTGAAGCATTTTTGTATTTTTTGGTAATTTTTTATATCTCGTTGAAGCAAAAATCCATTTTTTACGTTTTTTGATTCTTTGAACTTATTCTTTCTTCAAAACGAAGTTAACTGACATACATGTATTTATAAATCATCATGTCTCAGCTTTACAATGGTACTAAGAAAGTTGCGGTAACACTTGGGGTTTTGGGGTAAAGCTAAAAAAATGTACCCCATACCCCACCGAAAAATTGCTTAAATTTAGGAATGTTGAATACATCGATATATGAAACGCAAGTATCCATCATTGATTATATGCTAAAATTGTTGTTTTATTCTTCTCGTAAGTGGAGGTAGCAATGTTTCGCTTAATTGGACTTGAACAAATTCAAATATTAATTACTCCGGCGCATTAGACAAATTTAAATGTATTTGAATGTAAAATAGCTCGTTAGAGTATTTGAAAAAAATTGCCAATTACCGGTGAAATTGAAGGAAAAATGAAATTCCGAAAATTCATCTTTTTATGAAAAAAAACTCATAATTGGCATAATGAATCTTGAATAATACGCACCTGAAAATAGCAGGTATACTGAATACATTGATGATTAAAGCACTAGTACCCAACTTGTATTTTTGTTATCGATTACAATGTATATGCAAAAAAATAACATTTGAGATCATGTTGAGGTACTTTCAGGGTTTTGGTTGGCAATATTTCACCCATTAGTAATTGGTCGTTGAAAAAAGTTCAAATATTTATTATTTATTATTTATTATTTATTATTTGGGCTCATAAAAAGCTAAAACAGTATATAACTGTATTTGAATATACAAAAGCTTGTTTGAAATACCGTAACGGTGTTTGAAAAAAAAAGCAAATTACAGGTACATGTAAAATGGAAGAAAATATAAAATTCCGAAAATCCCCCTTTTTTCTTAAAAAACACTGGGACATTGAAAACGCATATTGAAACTGAAAAAATACGCGCCTGAAATAAGAAGATATCTTGAATACATCGATAATTAAAACAATAGTATCCAGAATGACTTTTTGTATATTGTACAAAGCGTATATGCCAAAAATTAATATTTAGTTCATGTTGATGTATATGCACCTATTTTGACTGGGAAAAGTTGAAATATTTATTACTTGGACTCATTTTGAAACTAAGACACTATTTATATGTACCGTGTCACCAAAAGCTTGTTTAATCTGCGGTATTCTGAAAAAAAATGACAATAACGAGTGACACAGAAGAAATTCTGAAAATTTTCCTTTTTCGACTTAAAGCAATTGTCACCCCAAAAGGAAAGTCCAAGCGCCCGACTTGATCAGTTATTTAAGTACATTATTATCTTAATTATGAAGCCTAAAATCATGGTACGGTATCAGTATGCTCAGAATGAGAATTCAGTTTGATACTGAGACTGGTTTTCAAGGAGTAGGGGTAATATTTTAAACATTAAAAAAAACATCTTCCTTGAAAATTACTTTTTTTTGTATTTATTTATTAATTTCATGTCAATATGTTAAGCCCTGTTGGAGATATTGCCCTTTTCAACTTTTTTTTTCGCTATTTTTATTGTTAATTCTTCAAGTATTTTCTCCTTAGAAACTACTGGAAACCAAGGTATCATAATGAGTGTACCGTTAGGAATTTTTAACCAAGAAAAAACATGGTGCTTTTACAAAAACAGAACGTTGTTTATCAAGACACGTTCACGAGCAATTCAGGCTCTTAAGAACTTCTGGTTTTTATTGTATTTGTATTGAATTCCCTTTTACAAAATGGTTACTATTCACTTACGTATGTATTTACTATTATGATTCATGTGCGCACGCACTTAACATTATGCTTAACTGTGATTTAATTCTTAATTACGTCTCAAAGGGATGGACGTGAACTCGAAGATAAATTAAATATGTACTCATGTACCCAAATAGAGGTGGGAAACAGGGTTAGTTGTTATTGAATAAACAATGAAGTAGTATTGAAAAAAATGTCTTTATACATTTACAGATAGTGCAATACTGTTAAAGATCCATCTAAATTAGAACACTTAACCTTTCTAAAGGTTTTATGTGCATTAGAAGGCACATGGAATGCAATTACTGCATATGAACTGTTAAGTGCTTTCTTTGTTAGAATACGTTAGTCAGTTGACATTTCAATGTAAAGAGCACAATATTACATAATTCTTCGTAATTTTATTTTATTTTTTTTTTTTGCATATTCATTTTATTCTATGCAAGGCGTAAACACTTCAAGTTTAATTAATACCAGGAACCATACAAGTACAGTATGGGTGAAATGAGCATCATAAATAATGTTCAATAAAAAAGCAAGTCAAAAGATTGTTGACATTATTTAGGAGAAATCTATATTCTAAAACGCAGTTCGTTTCAGTCATGGCACAAGTCACGCTAATGTTTTATGCTTCCCTGACAGCTTACATAAGGTGGGTCAAGATTGACACGACGATATCATTTAAGCTTGGTCAACTTTAAACAACTTTTATTCTTCTATTTGTATTGCAATATACCGGAAATCATTAACCTTATTGGAGGAGGGATGTTTTGTGTAAATACCACTCTGTCTAAGATTCAGGCAAAACATGTGTAAGGTGTGTCACATGAAGACAAAAAAACATACAGAATTGTTTTTGCATTATCCAAGTATGTATACCTCATAACCTGTAGAAATATCCATTATTGTCTTTGGAAAAAAATTGATCGGTCAAATTTAGTTGAAATACATTATGTAAAATGGCTGAAAAATTTTTCCACACATTTTCCCTATTTAAGTAGTAAAATAATATCTACGTCACAGATGCTTCAGTATAAATTTATAAAGCTTTTCACTTGTTTTCTAGATGTATTGAAAATGAGGTAAAAAAGAATAAATTGAGAAAAATGATGTGTCACCCACTGTACTAAGTCATGACCGTATATTGGTTTCCAACTTTTAGTGTTTGCTTTAATATTTCAATTTGTTGTAAAAAATAGATTTTATTTTTTGACTTTTTCACGTTACCAAGTGTTCGGTTATTCCGTTATTGAAAACTGCGCCAGGAAAACTAATTTGTTCAACGTGTCATAGTTTTCCTTTCCTCTTTCGTCTACCCCGGACATGACGTTTTATAAACAACTCGGCGGGTACTTCCAGAAAAGCAGAGGGAGAGAGAGAAAAAAAAGAGAGTTGCTCATTTGCTTTTGTTCATTTATATGTACGATTTTAGTACTTTGTGTTCTTTGTTGTTTACATGTATGTCTCTGGTCATTGTCCCTGGGGATTACATTCTTTTGATTACCGCTATAACCTTGATTCCCTGATTACTCTTACATTTATTTTTCGTATCTTTAATGAATTATACACATTCTTATGTTTTTTAAACAAATCAATGATAAGTTGGACCTGGTTATTTAAGGTGGTATTTAAGAAAATCGATTATAATTTAAAAAAAAAGAAACAAAAAAACTAATACATGTACAAGATACATTTATGATACATCAAATTCTCAATTTTCTATTAAAGTTCGAAATAATTTTTTTAAAACAAGTCTCGCTTGTGTTACTTCTGGATAAATTTACTTTGAAAACATGTCTGTTTTTTATTGTTTTGTTTTGTGTCCGTATGATTTTTATTTTAGCAACTTTTATGGTTTTTTTTCTTGCAAACATTCTAATTTGTATTTACACTGGTTCAACGTTGGAATTATGTTGAACAAAAGTAAAAAAAAATTTGTAAACTTGAGCATAGAATACCTTCTCCATTCGCGCAAAACTTTTTAGTACATTTCTTATTGTTATATAATGGAGAAATTTGTTTTTTTATAAACATGCGCTGCATCGTTTGCACAATTATGGTCTATCGTTGTCTCAGCAATGCTGACAACCCAATTTAAGTATATATTAATTCAAAGATAATCAAGTTTACTACATGTATCATAAAATCACTTCTACTGAAAACGAATTATTTTTGAAATTTTTTTCACGAGCTTCCTAAAAAAAAACCCAGCTTTTAAACAGAATCTTTTGAATACCTTAATTATGGATGAGTATCAAAAATAAATGTACGATCGCTTGAGCTAAGCTGCAAATGACACCCGCTTCAAGGCGAAACATATATTATATTTTTTTGTTTTCCCATGAATTTTACCTGTTTCTATGCGCTGTGTTCTGTGCTGTGGTGTAAGGACCTCTGACGTTAAGGATATGTCATAATGAATTTCGAATGTATGTCATGTAAGCGTCTGTAAATCAATTTAAGTGTAAGTGCTTGTAAGAATCAGGCAAAATGAAAAAAAAATCAGAAACATGCATATCAAAACCCCATCGAGCCGGCAATAAAATATCACTCTTTGTTGCTTTCTCTATTTGAAAAGGACATTATTTGATCTCTGAATTTCGCATAATTTTATGTATAAATTTGTAAATACACCAAAATTTTGACATCAACCTCTAGAAAAAAAAGAAAATATGAGAATTTTGGGAATATTAATGGATTTTCTTTTATTGACCTCGGTAAGAACATTGAATAGCCCACTCTCCTGTAAATAACACTGGTAAACATACGTAGTAGATAAAAATGTTCAAATAAAACACTGCAAAAAACTTTATTTTTACAAAAGAACTTATTATTAAAGACATATTATGATATCTAAGAAAATAACAAGAGATACGATCCTTCTCTCTTAAAAAGCGTATTTTAAAAAAGTGTTACTTAGAATCATAAATCAAAAGTTAAACAGAATATTTGCCTGTACATCTATAGAAAAAAACATTATCCAGTAACTCATACACCTGATAAATTACAAGTATCATGAAAATGTCGGAGCTAATAATTTCAAAGAAAGCCAACCAAATGACTTCAGCTTTTCCAAAAAGCTAATCTTATAACGACGTGTAATTTCCTCTAAAACGATATTCCAATCCCGATCCACCAGTGCTTACATGTATATAAATTTATAATAACTTTTAATTATAGTTCCCTTTTATCAATTTAATGGGTTTTAATATCAAATATCACTTATACATTATGAAAGAAACCTTGAAATCTGTGTCTTTTTCGTGCTGTTTCAAACTAAACGCAAGTGCTTCTTATTTTTCTTTGTTTCCCTCTTCATGTCATACTAATTACTATTAAAGTAAAGAATTTATTGACGTAACAATGTCCAATGAAATACACCAGGATTGTTTCCCTTCTGGCACAAAATAGGCAATCGCCGTGTAAATTTAGTAACTAATGTACAAATTTAAGTGGACAATTATTGGCTGATTCAGGCGTTCGGATATAAAGGGGGCTGTTACATACATGTAAACATGTAGCTAAAGGCCGAACGGAGCGAGGCAAACACATTAATGAGGCTAGATCTAAAAAGAAAAATCAATGCATCATTCTTACATGACTTAACTTAAGGGGAGTTTCGCTGGGCACGCCATTCCTTGATTCTACGCCTACGAATGTTTAACAAACAATAAAATGTGCAAGGCATACCCGAAGAGTAAATAAACTTCATTTTACTATTTTTCTACAACAGGCACCTAAGCTCGAAAACATGCCGGGAATAGGTCATGTTAATGAAGACTTTGATACAGAGCAACTGGTGTATAACCTTACTGTAACAGACAGTGATCCAGTCCAATGTTCCCTGTTTGATTCGGAACCAGACAACGCGCAGTTTTTACTGAAAATACACAAAGCCATTGCAGGTAATTATTTTTTATTTTGATCTAGGAGCAGAAAGGGACACATGTAATCTACATGTATTTTATACAAAAAATCAACAGTCTCACGCTTATGTTTCCGTTTCAAAGAGGGAAATGTAGCCACAAACGGAAATTTCTTACTTCTTATTTGAATGTTTTGCTTACAATCGTAATAAATAACTTACATGTGATTGCTTATGCAAAACAAATTGATCTCGAACCCGTGATAAATATAATTAATTTAGTATCATGGACAAAACCCAGACATCGAAAACAGACAAACACAACCAAGCACATAAATTAACCAAAATAGTACACAGTACATAGTAACAAATGTAAATGCGCAACTCGCACTCCACTAAAAAAACTGGGAGCGTGGACCAGGTGTACCGGCATGGTAAGCGTCCACTGCTTTTCTGGAAACACCCGCCGAGTTGCTCATAAAAAGGCTAAAGTCCGGGGTAGAAGCATATTCTCTTCTCAAGTAAATCTACCAAATAACCGAGCATATGTCGAGAAGATACGTGTATCTGTATCATGATAATATTTGTCATCAATGAATTTTTCTGAAATTCAACCATATTTAGTATGAGATATTACAGTATTTTATGTAATGTTGATAAGATGCTTGCATTTGAAGGTCAAACCAATGGTAGTTTAGCATACGGTGAGTTATAGAATCCACTCTATTCTTCAACAAATATTTGTATTATATTGTGACACGTGTGATTTATAATTTTAATCACCTTGACTTAGGAAGAGTACACGTGACACTGTTTTCATCTTTATATATTTATTTCTTTAATATTAATGTGTGATTTTTACACTTTTTTGTGATTTTCATCTTCAATTTTCAAGTTTTACACTTCGATCAGTATCATTACCCTGTAAACCGTAAAGAGAGTCCAATTAGTACTGTACACGTCCGAAGTCAGCAGTAAACATGCATCTGACACTTATTTCTACCGTTTTAAGTTTTAAAAGTTTAGTTACTGATTGATCAAGATTATCTTTTAGTGTGTGAGATGCATTTAAATGTCGTTACAATTTGTAATGTGTATAATGTAACTCAAAAAATGTAAAATAGCTTTTTTGACATTTTATGGCACTGCTTATAAAAATGCGTGTTGGCGCGTGTGGTTGAAAAGATGAAAATTAACATTCAATTTGTCAATTTGGTTGATTGTACAAAAATGTACATGTAAAGTGTATTTTTTTTATGGTTTCATACAATTGAAATTGATTTGTGACAAGCTTTCTGGGTGGTTGGTTCTCTTTTAGCAATCCAGATTATTTCGTATATGAAACCTATACAACAAATTCGAAACATTTTAACCTTAATTTAGTATATGTCCAAAATGCAGTTTATATTTCGCCCCAATTTTTGTCCTGGATCTATTATACTATATAAATATCAACCTGATTATAATATTTTGTTCTTTTAAATCAATTTATGTTTAAATATTTTTTTTTAATGTCCAGTTAACTGCCTGATTCAGTTCACCGTTTGATTCTCATAAAATCATCTCAACAAGAGACAGTTACAAGTACTTGCATTTATAACTAAAGCGCCATCATAGTTAAGGCAGTGTATTTATGAGGGCTAATGATTAAAAGCTACACTTACATGGAATAATAACCTGTTTTAATTTTTATTATTAATCTAGAATTTGGAGTATATCTAAAAGCAGGAGCAAATCTGTCCTACAGTCTGCAGTCTTCGTATGAATTGAACGTGACGTGCACGGATGGGTCGATGTGGTCGTCTGATATCATTTATGTTTATGTCAAATCAAATGCACCTCCAGTTTTCCAAAACTTACCAGGTAATAAAATATCAAATCGAACGCACTTTCAGTTTGCCAAAACTATCAGGTAATTATATATCAAATCTATCACACATCCAGTTTTCGGAAACGTAATCATTATATATCAAATCCAACGAACCTCAAGTTTGTTAAAACCTATTACGGTACGACCTCGGTCGTCTAAGGGTATCGTGCTAGCCCGAGTGCGAGAGGGTATGGATTGATCCCCACCAAGTCACATCAATCACTTAAACATTAGTTGTCTTCTCCGCCTATCACACGGTATGTTTTGGAGTACAGTTGTTCCGATTGGGGTGGCATGCCTACTGTACCTGTGGTTTGTTGATTATGTGAGCTAGCAGAATAACAATCCGGTTCAATGTGTCGTCCTTAAAGCAAGGCCTTTTCAGTTGGTCAATCGTTGTTGTCCTGAATGCATAAAATATTATCCGTAGGACGTAAAATCATTCGAAATCAATCTAAACCTACTGGCCTGTTCGGGTAATGACATGTCGCATCGAATGCACATCCGATATTCAAACACCTACGTACATGTATACATTGGATTCTGTCCCTTTTGTTTTAGTTGATATCAGTGAACGTAACTGTCTTGGTTTGAGACAGTGGCTCCAACTTCCCGGGCGTCAACACAGTGTTCAGGAACAATTCGTACTTCTGGTTCCTAGTAATCCAGTTTTACTGGTCCTTTTATTTTAAAAAATCTCACGAATGAAACCAGGCTTTATACATGTGCTGATAAAGGGTATGATATGGATGTTCGGTGCTAAAATTTGTATGAGTTTGTATGAATTATAAATGGTTATTTCTGTGTTTTCTTGATGTCAATGCTTCCGTACTATTTCAGGAAGTACTTCAATTTCTGCACGGACAGCAACTACTGGGACATCATTTTTTACAATAGGTGCCACTGACGATGATGATACGAATTTAGTATTTACTATGAGTTGTGTTTTACCACAGTGTCCGTTCAACATGTCTAATGGTAATATTTAAACTACGAGCATCGCATCCTATTCAAACAGCCATGACTTCCAGAAAACATAAAGTAATAGTGAAAATAATATGAAATAAACGAATCACAATTAACTGCATGGAGATTCTGCTTCAGTTATAAAAGTTTCAAATTATTTCTCCGCTCGAGATGGTGAGATTTTCAACATGCGTGCTTTATCGAGCATGTCTTAAAGATTGCTTGTACCAAAAAGAGTGCAGAAATAATTAAAATCAATAAGAGGCTTTCTCCCATGAAATATGTACAAACCTATATGAAATGTAAAAT
Source organism: Perna viridis (assembly GCA_037379345.1). Classification (NCBI taxonomy): domain Eukaryota; kingdom Metazoa; phylum Mollusca; class Bivalvia; order Mytilida; family Mytilidae; genus Perna; species Perna viridis. The sequence continues at coordinate 31,627,681 of CM074523.1, forward strand.
GGCGGGAATAGGCTTGCGAACATTATATCACCGCCAAGTTGTGAAAACATCACGTGCATTTTTAATCACCGTCATAAAGAAGGAGAAATGGACTTCTCCGCTTCCTGATTTACATGTATTACGTATCTCTATGCAAGCTTATTGGTTCTGCTATACATGATGCTCATTAAAAAATCCGCGGAGTTATGTCTGATGTATTTTATTAATTTGCATAAAGAGGCTGGGTTGAGTTCCGAATTAGGCAGAGGCGTTAAATTACAACCTCTGAGCAGGAGATGTGAAAATTTAATGTAATTGAAGGTTATCACTTAATTTCAATCAATTACTTATTATAATCCCCTCCCGGTAACATTAAACGCAGGGTCACTTAATCTGTTTTTCCTTATTCTTTGTAAGAAAACTTAGATACATGATTTATGTCTTTAATGAAAATTAGGCAAATGTTGATGTGGATGAAACTAAATATATATTGGAAGATATTTGAAGAAGAGTGTACTTTAAATTTTATTTATTAAGCTGAAGGAAATCTTCACTTCATTTCCACATGTATATAATTAGGTAATTTTGAATTTTCATTTATTCAACATGTATGTTTGTGTACAGATCTGTAGAACGAATCCCATGACCCAGTTGTTGAAATGATTTTGTACAAATTATTCAAGGTAATCAATATTAAGATTTTAACATTCAGATACATTTTCTGCCCACAGGTGGTTATTTATATCCTACGTCATCATTGATTCACGATAAAACTGGTATATATGACGTCACAGTTACGGTGACGGACGGGAAGTACACGACAGGTCCTTCTCTTTTGACCATCATTATTACAAGTAAGAACTGGACTGCGTATACATGTAGCTTGAAATTTTGGATTGATATTTCCTAAAATCATATAAGAAAAAAACAGTTCTGATTCTAGATTGACGTAGGCTATCCAACAAATGAGGTAACTCTAACGTTTATTTGTATTGTGACATTATTTTGTAAATAGCATAATGAATTCAATACAAACATCAATTGAATATAAACGTTACCCTTTCCTAGGATTACACTGTTCTAAATAGCGAACGATATGTTTTACTCCAGACAGAAACAGTCCTCCAGTTATCAGCGGCGTTACAAAGTCCCTGCTTGTTTCGGAACATACGGCGCCATTGACGTCACTTTTGACACTCTCGATAACTGATGTTGATGCCCAAGATTCGCCAGTGTGTAGTGTTGACATTCAACCAGCAAGCGGTGTTTCCATATTCATTTTTGATTCACTAGGTAAGTGTGAACACCATGCAATTACATTTCCATGTTACTATTATCATCAGGTTGTTTCTAGAAAAAAAAAATAATACCTTGAGTGTTTAAAGTGAATCAGATTATTAAGAAGGGTTAATTTTTTCCAAGTTTGTACGAAATAAACAAAATATTCCAAACCTATTCCCTGTTGTTGGAATCCTTAACATGTGGTCCTGAGACATTGATACATATTTAATTTCTATTATAGTTACATGTATCCCAAAACTACATGTATATAAAGTACACTATCTCGCTAACATACAATGTATAAAGGCTTCCAATGTATCGCGAAATCGCTAACAAAAGAAAAAATGTGATACATGCAACATTGGACTTGACGCTTAATTCAAAAATATATTTTCCCAAGAAAGAAAAGAAAATCCCAATTTCGTCCATTTGCATCCTTTCCTAATGTCATGTTCAGAAAATTACGGTCATATTGAGTGAAATTGATACAATGTAACAAAAAAAAAAAACACATGCACACACACACACAGATAGTATGATCATTTGGAAAACTGTTGAAATACATGTAAGTACATATAAATTGTCAGGTTATATTGCTCCCGAATGGAGCCTTCGTAATTGTATTATAAACTTGGTTCATTATACCTATGACTTGGTTATTTCTTGTCAATTAGCTAGATATTTGTTTGCAAATATATTTTATTACATTAATTTTTTGCTGAATTTCCGAAAATTGTCCATAAACCCTGACCAACAAAGCCACTTGGGTCTAGGTCATCTCTGCTGTTTTTAATCACGATAAGATTCTTTATATCAATTCCCATAACAACCCTTGACCTAGAGCTTGACTGTCCAGTTTGAGTGGGCGGTGTGTTATGTCTTTTTACGATGTAAGGAAGTCGATATGATGACTGAATTTCAGCCAACCGTGCAAAGATCGGCATGTACCTAGTTTGGCCAAGTTATGAACGAAATTTACGCCTGCGCATTAGATCACTTCATATACAGCAAGTGTATCTATACAATTTAACATACACACTACATTTGTCTGTTTAGTACAGATCTAGGCCTGCTGTGAAGTATAAATTTAAATTATTTGTAAGTTATGATCTTTTATTGTTATATCATAACGTATGACTAATTTCACAATTTAATACGTGCTTTTTTTGTGAAGTTTATCACTAATTGTAATTAATTGCATTTTTGTTGTTTCCCTTTAAATATGGCCTATGTTTTTTTCTTTCAGCATATAATCTACGTCTTGGACAGAATGCTGTCATAGATTACGAGCTGTTGACGGTTACAACATTTAACCTGACGTTTGTAGCAACAGACTTCATTGATGTCACATCCGTTTCCGTTTTAATTTCTATCAATGATGAGAATGATGCCCCCATGTTTACCTCACAAACAGCTTACATACAGATCAATGAATCAGACGTTGGTATAGTCTAATTGTAAAATATGATGTAGTCTAAGAACGTTTATTGAGTAGAAACAATGGTAGTCAAAAATTAAGAAAATTATTATTAAGACTTAAAAAAAACTTGTCTGTTTAAGTTATCCTACCTACCCTACCACATTATTTGGTTTGTTTTGATGAATGCCGCTAATCTATCATTTTTTTTTGGTTGAGAATAATAATAAGTCAAGAAATTCTCCTATAAATGTCAATATAAAAAATATAAAAATATGAAATAATTTTACTTCTAACATAAATACGGATTTCATATGATCAAATTACAAACTTGAACATGTTAAAACTGCACAGTTTTAAACACCATGGTCCAACAAGATTTGATTAAATACCATGATTTTTTAAACTCCGCCCATCACAACATGTAAATGGGGAACTCCCTCTTGATTTCCTCATATGGGCAATAGTATTAGGCTGCAATATGTTGGAATATTGAACTGTTTAAACTTTCAGAAAAATCAATATCAGGTGCTTTCGTTGAGGTACACGTTAAACTGGTGCGGCTTGTTACTCCACAATAATAAAATAAGACGTTAAACAATAGTACAATATAGAGACAAAACATGTTGTATGGTATTCATGATTTGTTGCATACATGTATTTGTGACCGGTTGAGGTGAGGTCTTACAATTAAGAAAATAAGGCGTTTTAAGTTGACAGAACATCCGTGTTTTATATTTGACTAAATAATAATATTAGTTAACGCCACCGAATTCGTAGGGATATTTTAGATAGGTACAGACCACGCCCATTTTAGCAGATGCTTCACATATGGCGCTCGAAATGAAGCAATGGTTGTAGTCTCAAGTTTTAAGGACATTGTATGTCAGATACACTTTACTCTGAGTATTCAATGAATCTGTTAACTCGTCAATTTTAATATTCAGCCAAATTACGAACAAAGAAGCTTCATGGAACTAAAGCTCTATTTAAATTTAAATCAAAGGTATTTATAATTAAACATTTAGCGTTTTCAGATATTGTGTCGTATCATAAGATGTCGACTTTCTTTTATAGGCAAATACCAAAATCGGAACAGTCCCCAGCCATGTAGACCAAGATGTACATGAAGTTTTGCAGTTTAAAATTCTAGGTGGTACCGGAAGTGGTTTTTTCGACCTGAATCCAACTTCTGGTGATTTGTTCTTTAAAGTCGACTATGATGTGGATGTGTCGTCATTTCCGTCTGATTTGTTTATTTTAATTGAAATTAGGGACGGTGGAGGGCTGACAGATAACTGTACAGTGTTCATCAATGTTATTGACCTGAATGACAATGCTCCTCATTTCAATGCTACTAGTTATATTTTCAAAGTCAACGCAAACGCCCAGTCTGGTGTAACCATAGGGACTGTCCAAGCCGAGGATAGCGATTCTGGTATTAATTCTTTGTTAACGTACACAATTGATCCTGTGTCAAATATAAAGGGAAAGTTCTTAATTCCAAACAGCGGAGAAATCATATCAATTGTACCTATGTCTGAATTTCAAGGACAAAATACTGTATCTTTTATTTTATTTGTGACTGACTCGGGATCACCTAGTCAATCTTCAAGCATCAACGTTACTGTAGTAATAGAAACATCTATTACCCCAGTTGCAAACTCTGGCAGTTCTGTAAACTCCTCTTTTCATAATACAGTTTTAGCCGTCGCTACAGAGACAGGGAGTGTCCCATCCCTAAAAGAGAGTACAGAATGGAAAGTGTTGATGTCGGTTTCGCTTTTAGGCTTAGTTCTACTGTTGGTTATGGTTGCGTGTCAAGTTCATCAAGTTCGACGTCGGTCTAAGGACAACAAAAGAGAAGGTGACGATCATCATCCTCAACGACGACAAATGTAAGACAAACACAAACATTATATAAATGACCAAGATATGTAATTATTGTAAATAAACATTGAAATAAACAAGTTATAATTTAACGCTTTGCAATAAGTCCACTATTTTATTTTGCATTACTACTTAAAAGTTTTTCCTACACTCTTATTATGAAAAATATCTAAATAGTGTAGATAGAATTGCAAGAGAGAAAATATTTGTGTGGGGTTGACTTTCCATTCACTGGAGTGTTAGTTGATAGAGAATTAAGGTTGGGAATGTGTATTTCTGTAGGGAGGGGTTTTGAATCTGGAAAATGGATAATTTAATTTGAAAAAGTTTTTTAATGATTTTACATAATGTTTTTGTGTCTGAAAAGAAAATGACTCAATCACTATGTGAACACTATATGATCTTCGAAGAATGTAATGTTCTGTGGCAGGACGGTTTACCTGCGTTGTAGTAGGTAGTGAGATTTAAATAGCCATTTCATTGACTTGGCTAAAGTATTAATTCTCTAGCCGAATCAGTTTGTCACTGGCTACGGTTCGATCCTCGGCGACGGAGTATAATTTTGGGAGTCAAATCATGCTCTCCCGTTACAGTTCAAGTGTGCGCACATCCTCGATGTTATTTCAAGCAGACAAGAAAATTATAGTAGTCCTTCATTGTAACATTAACTTTCATCATTTAGAAGATTGAGATTGATGACGTAAAATTCACATTACAAAATTAGGTCTATGAGACGATTATTTGGACACATTAAATTAAAAATTAATTCATAACACAGATTTGACCCATGTTGAATTAGTAAATAACTGTTTAATTTGCGTAAATTTGCATATTGCATGTGTTGCAGAAGGCTGCTTTAACTTTCCTAATCGGCAGTGTGGTAAATGATAACCGAGATTAAGTCGCTATGAAAGAGTAATCAAGGGAACCAAGGTTATAGCGGTAATCAAATGAATGTAATGAAGGGAAAAAGACCGGACATGGTAAACAGACAATCACAACAAAGAAAAGACGTAAAATTTGTAGACAACAAAGATCAAGGACAACAGAAGAATCAAAGTCACACAACATAGGAGAACAACAACAACAACAACAAAAAAAACAAAAACAAATAACAGAAAGACATAAAGACAAACTTGTTGTAAGCAGACATGCTCAAGACGTGACGAATTCCGGCTTTTTGCAAGACATCAATTGTGTTGTCGATGACCTAGTGCGGTGAAAGAAGAAAATATAGAATATTTGAAACTGCCTTCTAGCCGAATAAACTACTTTTAATGTTGACGTTTCGATACTTCTTTCTTTTCCATGGACCTTTTTAGTCTCATTACATGTATTATGTTTTAATTGTAGAACACCAAAACCATTGTCACACCTTCACAGAATGAAGTCTTCTACGCTACTGCTTAAAGATACAGACTTCTGGAAACAAGGTGGTTAACAAAGCGGTTATTTACTTAAAGAATTGTCTGTCATAAATGCGGTTTACTTCTGATATTTTTACTGAAAGATTAATGTATGTCAAGAGATTAGGAGTGTAAGTTTTTGACTAGAGATGTCGTGATATTTACAAAATAGTTTTAAATTATCGAAAATTTAAGTAGTTGTCTATGTAAGAATCATGTAAAATCTGAAAAATGTGATACACCCCAAAAAAGGCTACATATTTTTATTTTTGTAATTAAGTTGTTTTATGGGTCTATACTATGAAATGTGTAATTATTCATTGAAATCTGCCTGCTCTTAGGAGATAATCGATATTGAATATCCAGTATATTCTATTATATTTGAGCGTCATTTACAGAGTTATCTCCATTTATTTTGAAATCTACAGTGCATTCTATATAATTTTTATCTCCTAAGAGCACGGGCTATATGAAAAACCACATGTTGATTTCTGTTTACTTTGACATTTCAAACAAAATATCAAAAATAAAAGCATGTAGGTTTTTTACCCATGAATCACATTTTGCATGATCCTTAGCTGGAGTGCTACTTATTTTTTGTTTAAATTGGTTTGTTGAATGTAGTTGTTCATTGTAAGGATATCAATGCCTTATTCATATATGTTCACTTCATCATCCTGTACAGATTTGAATTTGTGTATGTTATATATGATATTAAACTTTTTTATTCATAGGAAGTGAAAGAAACAGTCATGCGACCTTGAGTAGAACTATGTCAAACAGACAGTTTACACCAACTGCTCCGATGTCTACAAGAAGCATCCAATCGAGTTTGTCAAAAACAAGTACTGGGAAAGATGGTGAAACTTTTCCAAGAATTATCAGAGTTGATGGTGCTCATGAATACGGAAGTCGAAATTTACATTCTGAAAGAACCGCATTACGGTTCTAATAGTACGTGTTGATTTGTTGTTGAGGTGAAAAAAAAACTACAAAACTTGTGCGATACTTGATCAGTGGAACAAGTATTAAGTACTTCTCTGACTAGGAATCAAGTAAAATGTTTGTTAAGTGTACTACATAAAAAACGCATGGATTTAATTGCATTTTCCAAGTTTTTATACCTCATAACCTCCACAAATAATTATCGAAGTGTTTGTATAGATTGCCTTTTTCGAGATTTTGTTATGTCAAATTTAGTTGAAACGCACAATGGAAAAATGGCGGGAAATTTATTCCGCACATTTTCCATGTATGAGAAGTAAAAAATATCTAAGTCATAGAAGCTTCGGGATAAATTTTAAATAGCTTTTCAGTTTGTTTTCTAGATTTGTTCAATACGTGTGAGGCAAAAAAGACCAAACTGAGAAAAATGATGTGCCATCCATTGTTTGATTCTTTTCGGAAGTTCTAGTTTTTTTCGTTGTCTAATGTACAATTTGAAAAAAATGCTCCATCTTTTATTAAAAAAAAAACACATTTGTAAATATGTAAATTAAAGACTAAGTATCGGTTGTGTAGATTGTGTATAAATGGATACAGATTGTCATGCTGGATGTTTTCATTGCATGGTATATCACTTAACTGCCAGTATTGCTTTGTTTATTTATTTGTGTAACGTATAATCAATTTCATTATTTCTGCTTCAAAAAGGGAGATAGACCTTTTAAACTAATTTTTAGGTGTCTTTAATGGTGTTATAAGTTTTCCACAATGGCCAGGATAAAAATGTGGATGGTTGTTATCACGAGTATTTAATCCCGCCTCATTTTGTTTTGCCTATTCCAAGTCAAGAAAGTGTGGCCGCTGTATGTATTGTTTGGTTTTCTACTTTAAGTTTACTAGTATGTTGCTGGAGTACATGGGGCAACTAATTCGCTACATACTTGTGTAAAATGGTGTTTTTGGGCCAGCTGCAGCCTCCCCTGATGTGTGGGTTTCCTTGTCATTTATTGAAGACCCGCTGGTGGCCTTGAACTGATATTTTTCATCCCGATAGGGTCGTTACAATTGATATCCTTGACATTTTCACCATATTCATTCTCGTTATAATATCATAACAGAATGTGGCATCTTTACTATGAATGGACATTTAAGTATCGATTATAATTTCCAACGACAGTACATTGAAAATTGTCAAAACTGAAATAATAAAAACCCCGAAAACCTGTCACTTTTTTAATATCCCTTCATATAAGTTGAAATATATTTTGAACCTTTGTAAACCAAACATCTGGCCATACTGAACCATTTTTGAGCATTGAAAAGGTCTACTTTAGACAGGTTTTTCCGAATATTTTTTTTTAATTTCGCAGAAATATACGTACTCATGGTTCTCATAAATTAGCAAATAAGTGCAGTCGTCACGTGTCAGATCAACAAATGTAAGAAAAAACAGTGAATGATATCTATTTACATTTTACCGTTATTGGAGTTACCCTCGGACTATACTGAATTTTTCAAATCATAAGGAAAGACTATACTTTCCTAAAAAAAAGTAACGAGTACAAGGTAATTCCAGATGAGATTCTAATTTCTCATAAACTGTCCTAAACTGTCAGAAGAACAGTTCTCAGGCTATTCTAGGGCCAGTTCCTCTGACAGTTCTAGCATAGCCGACTCTCGTAGTGCAGGTCTAGCATAGCCGACTCTCGTAGTGCAGGTCTAGCATAGCCGACTCTCGTAGTGCAGTTCTAGCATAGCCGACTCTCGTAGTGCAGGTCTAGTATAGCTGGGTCTAATAGTAGAACTGTTTTCGTAACGCCAGTCCTGCTAAAACTGTCAAAAGAGCTGGCTCTAGTAATAGAACTGTTTTCGTAACGCCAGTCCTGCTAAAACTGTCAAAAGAGCTGGCTCTAGTAGTAGAAGTGATCTCGTAACGCCAGTCCTGCTAAAACTGTCAAAAGAGCTGGCTCTAGTAGTAGAACTGTTTTCGTAGGGCCGGTTCTGCTTGAAGAACCGTCATAAGAGCTGGCCCTAGAACTGTTCTATGACAGGTGGCTCTTTGAGAGGTTAGAACTGATCCCATCAGAAGACCACACATGGAAAACAGACATACACAACAAAGAACATAAAGTAATTAAAATTATACATACAAAGTGACAAAAGCAAATGAACAACTTGGACTCCACTAAAAACTGGGAGCATGGACCAGGTGCACCGGTAGGGTAAGCGTCCTCTGTTTTTCTATAAACATCCGCCGACTTGCCTATATAAAGTCAAGTCCGGGGTAGGCAAATGACGAAAGGAAAACTATGACCCGTTGAATAAATCAGTTTCCATGGTGCAGATGGATACACCATAACGATCCACGAGTTCATGATGACGACCATAAAACTTCTGTAGTGATGACTTCTATTCTATCTTGTAGCAAAATAACCCTGTTCCAGAAGCCTATTTGTTAGAGTTCTAGCGCGATACAAAAAGTCTGCATAGTTTCGGCAAGATTTGGTATAACGTATGAGTTGTGATATGAACACTCCATATGCAGGTGCTGAAGGGATGTTGCCACAGATGAAAGGAAAGTTGACAATTATGAATGAAAAGTCATCACGTTTGTCGTAAAGTTTGGTCAATAGTTTTCCTTTGCCGTCGATTTCTAAGTGTCGTTCAAGATATGAGGCTGACTTCACAGTGTCTGTAGTATCCTTTATCTCAAGTTCTTTGGGGTTGATGCGATGTAACAAATCCCCGAAATCAGGATTAGATAATACGTCATCTATATAGCAGAAACTGAGATTAAAGGATCTAGCAAAACGATATTATTTCTTTTGGATCAAATCAGCTATAAAGTCAGCGTCACAAGAGTGAAGGAATACGTCAGCAAGTAAAGGAGCACAATTTGTTCCAGTTGGAATGCTGATCGTTTGTTGAAAAACACGTCCACTATACTGGACGAATATATGGTCGAATAAAATTCCAGCATTTTGTAAACATCTTCCTCTGTATATTTGGAAGATGATTTGAAATTATTTCTTACAAAGTTTGAGGAATCTCTACCAAGAACTATATATTATATCTAGGTGTGCTATCTTTTTTTTTGGGGAAAAACAACGATGTATAATGTTTTTAAGTCGGGATTTTAACTGAGTATTTGGAATAGAAATATACAGTGTTGAAAAATCATAGGTTTTAATGCTACTATATTCACATAATAGTCTTGAACTGATTGTCTCTAAAAGATCTTACGAATTTTTCGGGATCCACATTGAATCAATACCACTACAGGAGTAAGTGTTGTGGTAGGACTGCAGACCCTCTTTGACAGTTGGAAAAAAGGTCAATCGTATACTAATTCTACGAGCAGTTTCTTTATGTGTGTATCATGTATCCAATGTTTAAGATCTGTTTATTTCAGAAGTATTGTCTTCAAATGTTTGTACTCATTAATGAACCAACATTCACCAGAATTATATTTAATTATCAGACATTATTTTGCAACATTGAACGAACCTCAAATTGTTGTATCTACTTTTTTACCGTCACTTAGCTTGAGTTTACATAATTTCGAAATTGAATACTTTCTCTCTAATTAAAAGTCAGTACCAAGTACATCACTTCAAAAATGTTAAAGTTGTCATCATCAACTCGTGGATCGTTATGGTGTTTTTATCTGCACTATGAGAACCGAATTATTTAGCGTGTCGTAGTTTTCTTTTTCTTTTTCGTTAACGTCCGACGTTTATGAGCAAATCGGAGGGTTTTTTCAGGAAATGCAAAATACGCTTACCCTACCGGTGCTTATGGTCCATGATCCCAGTTTTAGTGGAGTACGGGTTGTTTTTTTTTCAATTTAGTTACCTGTAGTGTTATTTTGGTTGTATCATGTTCATTCTTGGTGTGTGTTTTTCCAATACCTTGTCTTTATTTTTGGAATTTATTCTTTTGATTATCACCCTACGATACTCGTTTAAGTATTTACATAATAAAAGTTTACATTAAATATTGAAGCCTTATCGGTTGATTACGATTAAGGGAATTTGAAACAGTTCATATGCTGACGAATACCGTATTTACATACCAAAAACACATAAACATCAAGACAGAAGACGATAGAAATGACATTAAATTTTAAAATGTGAAAACAAGAAAGAGATAGAGACCATCAACACAATAAAGAAACAAAACAAAACACCATGTCATGTAAATTATGTAAATGACAACATAAACAAGACAGCACAAAAGTTATAAAAAATAAAGCATTTGAAAAAAAAACACAAGTGACATATAGTGCTCTGTAAGAGTAATTATGCCATGCTCACATGGGTTAAGCGTCACATTTAGTGCTCTGTACGAGTAATTATGTCACGCTCACATGGGTTACCCGTCACATTTAGTGCTCTGTAAGAGTAATTATGCCATGCTTACCAGGGTTAGCCGTCACATTTAGTGCTCTGTAAGAGTAATTATGTCATGCTCACATGCGTTACCCGTCACATTTAGTGCTCTTAAGAGTAATTATGCCATGCTTACCAGGGTTAGCCGTCACATTTAGTGCTCTGTAAGAGTAATTATGTCATGCTCACATGGGTTACCCGTCACATTTAGTGCTCTGTAAGAGTAATTATGCCATGCTTACCAGGATTACCCGTCACATTTAGTGCTCTGTAAAAGCAATTATGTCATGCTCACATGGGTCACCTGTCACATCTACTGCTCTGTAAGAGTAATCATGCCTTACTCAACAGGATTACCCATTAACTTCCTGTCAGACTAAAATCAGACTTTCATTGATTATCATTTGGAGGGCTACTAATGGATGTGTAATGCATCTAGCCATAAAAGACGCAATGGTATGCTAAAACATCCAATATTTATGATACATGTATATGTTGCATCTATTTTGATAAAAGTATCAATAAATTTAATTTTGTATGTATAAGCATGCATGTACATCTTAAAAAAGTTCAGTATCGGTGTAAAGATTTGAATAATTATTATGTTACAGTTACATTTGTTTAAATAATTTTAAGGGGCTTGAAATGGCTTTTATATATACATATTTGCATAAAAAGTCAGCAAATGAGCATGTTAATGAATATGATGTTTTATAACTATGGAGCGCTTATTTAAAACAGAGAAATATTAGAAGTAGAGCATTTACTCGAATGTAAAACTAAACATGATTTAAACGGCTCTTTGTGAAATTTTTGTATCCAGTTTAAGGTTGGAACGGACATGTTGTCGGTGTTAGTACACATCAGAGCAGGAATATATGATGCTATCTAATAAGTCGCTCTCTGTATAATTTATTTATTGGGATTTTTCGTTACGAAGTACTGTATAATGTCACACAATAACAACGTTCTTAGCTGCTTTATCCCCTAGTGCAAAAACATATTCCTTGCTTGTTTTTTTTTAAAGTGCTTTCCTATCAAAGAAATTGGTTAATGAGTGTCAGTTCCTTTTTTTAATGTTTAATCCTTACAACTATAATGGTAATGAATCAATTGACTTCAATTTGCCTTTTCTCATGTCGATTTTTTAGTTAATAACGTAAATATACGCACACTTTGATTTTTTTAAATTTATCAAAATGATTCTGCTGGTTTGATACAAGTCTGCGTGATAAAGGGCTTTTCTTTCATTCCTTTCATACTTCAAGCTATTCAAAAAAACAATAAGAACTATATAATTTTTTTTTATTTCTTTTTTTTCCTTTATCCACTGGCAAATTAAGTAAAAACTGCCAGTCAATACTAGAAAGACGAGTAGACCCTTTTACATTAGAAGAGTTCTTGACTAGTTTAGCGATAGATCGTCTGTGGATAGATCTTTTATATAAGCGTATAAACTACATTCACTGCATAGCACAAATATAATTGAAAATATATACAAATGAAATGTAAATGAAGTATGCGTCGTCAGCGCTTTTTTCTGTATATCACACTATATAAACAAATTAATGATGGTTTTGATTTGATTGATAAACGGACAATATGGAGAGAAACGCGACGGTTTTGTCGTTTCCCCTGTAACTTAATAACTGTTTTCAACCTTTTAATATGTTCAATGAAAAGCCGTACAAAGCAAATATTTATGGTTTATGCAACACCACCTTCAATATCCATGGTCTTTAATAACCCGTTTAGCTATGGTCTAGTTTACCTGAATAACCTCGAATGCGTATCTTTTAAGCAGCACTCCAGCTAAGAATTATGCAAAATGTGATTCATGGGTTAAAAGCCTACATATTTTTATTTTTTACATTTTGTTTGAATTGCCATAGTAAACAGAAATTTTTCATATAATTTTCTCCTGTGTTCTTAGGAGATAAAAATTATGTACAATGCACCATAGATTTCAAAATTAAGGGAGATAACTCTGTAAATGACACTCAAATGCAATAGAATCTATTGGATTTTCAATTTTGATTATCTCCAATAAGCAGGCAGATTTGAATGAATAATAACACATATCATGATATCGACCCAAAAAAACAACAATTAAAAAAGTAAAAATATGTAGCCTTTTTTTGGGTGTATCACATTTTTTTCAGATTTTGCATGATTCTTACAAAGATAGCTACTTAAGTTTTGATACTGAATTAGCATGAAATACATGCACTCAAAATTAGTAAAAATTCACCCTTAGTTTGTTTACAGAGGCACCATTACACTAACTGGAAGGAGAAATACTTGAAACTTTTCCATGTATGACATAAGATACAAAGTACTATTATATGGTTGTTTTGACCTTTTAGCACAAGTACAGAGTTAATAACAATCTCAATGTACAACAGGTCAAATAAGATGTAATCGGTTTTTATTGATCCAATTTCGTTGAAAACAACTGTAGCCGTGAAGAAAAGTAACTAACAGCCTATTTTACTAGAGGTTACAGTTTTGTACAAAATCGAGTGTAACATTGATTTACATAAAGTAATGTTTACATAAAAAGTTTATTTAAAAGCAACTCTTGCCTAAACTCTAGAGGCTTCAATCTGCCCTACATGTTAATTGAAATACTTAGAATGCTTTTTTTTTAAATTTTACTTGATTTTAGACATTTTGTTTAAAGCTGCATTAGTTGTCATTTTCGTAAATTTTTGTTTCGTCTGTAATTTCTTTTGTATTATTTTTTACTAAATTGTACTTTTCCTGTATAATTTCATTCGATATCCACAAATAAATTTTGTTAAATACATGAGATAGGTGTCTATATATTTATTGTCTTGCAAGACAAAAAATCGACCAAGAAAAAGCCGTATGCATGTGACTTCTGGTGGCCTTAATCCACGAATGTGCAGTAAGGGTGTCTTTTTTAAAAACAAATATGTTTGCAAAGCGAAAGTGTAATCAATGGTAAGGAAGACCACCGGATTCAAGCCGTAAAAGACAAAAGTTCGAATATAATGCAGGGATCCTTTTAAAATTTACGTATTGTGATATTATAATAATGTGGCACAAATATAGTCAGTTACTATCATTATTTATTCGAAAACTAATCATGAAATAGATGAAATGAAGTGTAAAAAGGACACGTTCTTACCTGTGTATCTGTTATTGTTATCTTTTACACCAAAGTGAAAGTATTTCTAACCCAGGTTAATGTCCTGTCGGCAATCTTCGAAAGTAATGGCGAAAAATAATTCGAAAGGTCTGAAAAATTCCCAACGATGTTAGAACTGTTTGTGTAGGCGGCGTTGCCATAGATGTCACAGCGGTACGAGTTCGAGTTCCGCGGAGGGAACGACCAAAAATTTGTATCGCAAATTTGACAGTTCTAACATCCTTGGGAATTGTTTAGACATTTCTATACGTTTACACATCTTCCCTTTATGAATTTGATCCGATGAGCAGTGTAGCGAATAGCGTCGTCACATTATGAGACGTTTATATATCTAAAGAATCATATCAGCATTCTGGCAGCGTTCAGTGGGATATCATAGCACTTTCGCGTCTCCGCTAAATAGCAAACAGCGTACTACAGTAGACAAATGAACCTCTGCGCTTCACAGAAAACGTTATTCACAAATCTGCGCTACCATCTTACGTCGGAGTCTCCATCGTACTTCGGAGTCTCATGTATTTATTTCGTGTTGTATTTAAGGAGGTAGACCTAGGGTAAGGGACATAACCCTTGAAATCATTGATACTTTTTTATTATATTCAATTTCTCCAAAGCCTATTAAGCTTTCATTTGAAACAGAATGAAATCATTCCAAGTTACATAGATGCTTACTTGATATCTATGTAAAATGGTTTATACAAACATACAGTTGATTTGTAAGAGTTGTGCCCTTACCCTTAGTCTACACCCTTAAGTTTTACAGCCAGTACTACAAAGTGTTTATCATAATACAAATAAAATGCATGTAATTCATAAAGAAATTTGTGTTTCTTTATTGCTCTCTTAGGATGGTATGTTTAAATCATATTTACGAATGGTTCCTTATAAGAAAACAAAAAACAATAAATCATTGATGTCAATTAACTAATACTTTGTAATAACTGGAGAAGACCCTGTCTTAAGCCACCCCCTTTTCTAATACTTCTGGATATGTATTTATATTAATATGCATATATAACCATAAGGGAATGTGTCCATCGCCCCGTGCAGGTCCGGGTGTCAAAAGAATAGGCCTGCAGCAGCGCTAAGCTTGTAAAAGGCGACTAAACAGTGCTCATGAACCTAGCCGGGGGCTTGGCGCTCTGCCCACAGAGCAACTGTGATGTGTGCCCCAGGTGGTGGAATGGGGTGCCCCTGGCGTGTTACATGCTGTGGTTGTCAGGCTATAATACGGAAAACCTGACCGCAAACCATAGTGGTGCACCATGTTGGAAAAGATGCCAGTTTCCTCGCACGTTAAAGAACCCTGCTGTGGTATTCGATAGGAGTAAGAACATTTGCGCTCAAACGCAGGAGGCTAAATTGCCCGACCCTACCCATCCCTCCCTTTTATCTTGTGGCAATCAAAATTTGTTGACCCTATTATCCTTGTGTCACATCCCTTTTTCATTTCATCATCATCATTTCATGTTCATTTTATCACCCCTTTTATGTCCATCGCCTGAATACAGCTAAAATATTGCTGCTCGGGCGTTACCCCCAAAATCAATCAATACATTATGCCCAAAAGTGTGAATATTTCAGCGTTTACTCGAATGCACTCAAATTTTCCTTCAATGAATGAATGAAAACCCTAGATATACCGAATAAACGTTAGGTCTCACTAAAAACCACTAACGAACTTTCAAGAGGTGACTTGAAATAATAACCTTATGACTAATGTATTAAAATGTTCATTTGCCAACCATTTTATTATCGAGAGGGAAGGCTGGGATTCTTTTTTGAAAATAAAGAGCATACTTAGTCATGTACAAAAAAAAGAGTCGCCATTGCTTCCAAATACAGACTTTTCAAAGAATAAAAATTGTTGAAAAAAGTTCGTGTTTGCGGGAAAAAATACTCACCCACAGCTCTTTCGAGAAGAAAATGGTCCAACAATAAGCAAGCATTATCTCAGTTTCTGAGCATGTGTTTCATTTGTTATTTCAAAAAATAAATCTGCTTGATTGGTTTGAATATCGAACTTTTATGCACACTCCGAGGATACTGCTGTGCATATAACATCACTTCATCATTTGTTGCACGGGTAGAATTCAAAGTGAAGATATATTTTGGTCAGTTTCAAAATACCAAGTATTTTTACTTTTCTGCCATTGTAAATTATTTTTCAAAGGGTACCAATATCTTAGGCAGTTATATTAGGCAAAACTCTTTATCGGTATGGGGAATCTAATTTTGCCAGAGAGACAAAGATAAAAATGATTATTGTTTTCTTTTATCTTTTCATCTAATGAAGATATTGTGGAAAACCATAAATCTGTGCTATCCTGTTCTTGTCTCTCTGCAAAGGACGATGATTGTGATTTACCGTCTATGTACTGAATTCCTAAACTCCACCTGAATCCATACAAACAACGTTACATAGCTTGATCTGCAAAATGTACCACCAAATCTCTGTCAAAAAGGGTCTGCACTTGTTACTCCCGTAGTTGTATTAATTCAATGTGGATCCTGAAGATCTTATGATGACAATCAGTTCAATAATATTATCAGAATATTATAGCATTAAAACCTGAAAATTTTTTCAGCACTGTATACTTCTGTTCTCAACACTCAGTAAAATTCATTACTTAATAACATTATACATCGTTGTTTTTTCCTAAAAAGAAAGTGCACCTAGATACAAATATATATAGTTCTTGGTAGAGATTCCTCATACTTTGTATAAAATAATTCCAAATCATCCTCTAAATATACAGAGGAAGATGTTTACAAAATGATGGAATTTTTAGTCGACAACATACTTTTTCAAGGTTGTTGACGCGTTTTTCAATAAACGGTCGCGTCCCAATGGGAACAAATTGTGCTCCCCTACTTGCTTACTTATTCCTTCATTTTATGAGGCTGACTTTATAGCTGATCTGATCAGAAAGAAAAAAAATATCGTTTAGCTAGATCCTTTAATCCCAGTTTCAGCTATATAAATGACGTTTTATCTTTAAACAATCCTGATTTCGGGGATTTGATACACCGCATCTACCCCAAAAAACTTGCGGTAATGATGTACAGACATTGCGCAGTCAGCCCCATATCTTGGACTACAGTTAGCAATTGATGGCAAAAGAAAACTATTGACAAAACTTTACGACAAACGTGATGACTTTTCATTCATAAATGTCAACTATCTTTTCATCTGTGGCAACTTCCCTTCAGCACCTGCGTATGGAGTGTTCATATCAGAACTCATACGTTATGTCAGTGCCGAAACTACGCGGATAGTTTGTATCGCGCTAGAACTCTAACAAATAGGCTTCTGGAAAAGGGTTATGTTGCTACAAGATTGAAGTCATCACTACAAAAGTTTTATGGTCGTCATCATGAACTCGAGGATCGTTACCTTTTATCCATCTGCACCATGAAAACTGATTTGTTCAACGTGTCATAGTTTTCCTTTCCTCTTTCGTCTACCCCGGAATTGACTTTTTATGAGCAACTCGGCGGGTTTTTATAGAAATGCAGAGGGTGCTTAAGCACCTGGTCCATGCTCCCAGTTGTTGGTTGAGTTGCTCATTTGCCTTTGTTACTTTGTATGTATGATTTTATTTGCTTTATGTTCTTTTTTGGTATGTCTGTTTTCCGTGTCTGATCTTTGTCCCTGAATTTCGTTCACTACGTTGCCTCTGTGATCTTGGTTTCCTTGATTTTTTCTATACTATTAAAAAGGATAAGTGTCAAATTAACTTTTATAGCTATATTGCAGTCATTAAGGAGATATTTTCGAAATCAATTTGTTAAACTGCAAAATTTGGATCCTTGTACAGCAAGGTTAATCGCTAAATATAATTGTAGATTTATCTGAGTACTTTGTTTTGAAAACGCTTTCCCCTTTAACCAACATGACCGGTTTTGTCTTAAAATGAGAACCCTAAAATTGACTCCTAAGCAAGTTTTAAAATATTGTGCATTTGTGTATGATTGGGGTCAGCATGACAGATTTTATAATCTTGAGCAAAATTCATACAAGGCAAGGATATGTGATCCCAAAACAGACGGGGATTCAATGGGAGGCGGATGTTTCTACCCCAATGCAGAAGTTGTCTTTCCTAGCCACGCGCAGCACTTAATTCCATTAACAGCCCATTATTGTATATATATGTAAGGATACTTCAGAGTGTGTTTTTGTGAAAGAGCCAGAGCGCATGTGTGAAACTAAAACTACTGTCAACTAATGTGATAAAACAATAAATTGTATTAAATAGTAAACCGTTATAAAAAAAACAACGAAAATATAATTCAGTATTTGGCTGTTAATTTGTTATAGCTTTTAATAGAGATAATATTGTCAAATTTGTCATTTTCTGAAATTTAAATTATTCAAATTACTTTTTTTTTGTGAACCACTGCCAAGCCAAGTTTCCAAATGTCAAATCGAAAAGCATTAGGTGTTGTGGATAAAACATTCAATTTAGGTGCAAAAATAAGAACACTGCCTTGCATGTTTCCACCAAATTTTGCAAATTGATTACACAATACAGCAGGGTGCATTCCTGTACACTTTATGCATGAATGACAATATATGCAATTAATTCTAAAACAACCTCTCTTAAAGATGAAATCAAAACATGGTTTAGGTTGAGATCCAACTGAATTTTAAATATGTACACCCGGATGCCCTTTAGCAATAAATCTTACCCATAACACCCCCGTCAATTTGTGACCATGATCGCAAAGGGTTAAGTGCCATTCGCAATCTGAATTGTTGGTCATACATATACACTCTATCAAAAGTAGCATCTGATATTGCACCTCTAGACATGTACATAAACAACTCCCCTGGTACCAGGGGATGTTTTTCAATCAAAATCTTTGCATAATTCAAAAAAGCATCAGTCCAAATCTCAATACTTTCAATATGCCTTATTTTCCTTGGTTTATTGTACAATTAGCCTCCCATTATCAACTGCAATACAATTTTGGGGTCATTAGGGAGATTAAAATTATGCCTCAGTAACAATGATAAGTCTAAATATTCCATACTCCATATCTTATCTTTTAAGGATTTGGAAACAAAAATATCAAATTTATTTGCAAAAGACCTTATCATAGCCATATCAGTTATATCAGGTGCTGCATTTAACAGATCCTCATCATTTATAGCTGTACTATCCGCAAACAGCAATGCCTAGGTTGTTCAGGAACTACATTAGGTGGAGCTGGAACTACGTTAGGTGGA
Organism: Perna viridis; assembly: GCA_037379345.1. Lineage (NCBI taxonomy): Eukaryota > Metazoa > Mollusca > Bivalvia > Mytilida > Mytilidae > Perna > Perna viridis. Next base: position 31,647,398 of record CM074523.1, read on the forward strand.
GCTGGAACTGCATTAGGTGGAGCTAGAACTACGTCAGTCGGAGCTGGAACTACGTCAGGTGGAGCTGGAACTGCATTAGGTGGAGCTGGAACTACGTTAGGTGTATTCATATATCAACAATTCTACAATGGTAGTGTGCATTAATTTTTTTGCTGTATGTGTACAAATACAACCTATGTGATTGAATAACTTTATTTAATTTGTCGTTGAACTTGAGAATGTTCAAATGACAACAGTCTGAGCAATGTCGAATACCAATGAAAGATCCATATGTCAATTTATTTAAAAATTCGAAATCTGTAAGGAGGGATATTTCTGTAGTATTTAATATTTTGACACAAATATGAAATATGCATAGAACTATTTATATTAGTAACATATGCTGTGAATAGCAAGTGTAACTATATCAAAAGCACTTATACCCATTAAATATATATTAATTAATGCAATCAATGGTACACCTCGTGCTCATGTCATACACACGCTTTCTGTCCTTGTCTACGAAATACACAAGATCTTCTTACAAAGAAATAAACGTTTATAAGTATCGTATGCCCAAGTTGAAGACGGAAGCTACCTCGTGTTAAATATAAGACGTGCACATGTATGTTGCCCGCCATTTGCGTCGGCAACAATATCTAAGGTTAAATTTCAAAAGCAGAAAGAAACCAATAGAAATATCTAATTCAAAGAACCAACAATAAAAAACATGAAAATGAAAGTTAAATTCAAATTTCTTTTGAAACCTGAAATTGTACATCATCAGCTCCCATAAAACCTTTTCAGTGTTTAACTTTTGCAAAATCAAATGATTTTAAGTAAAATACTAAAGAAAAACTAAACAGTTAAATAAATTCAATGTATTTATCTTGTATGTGAATCCTTTTAATGTTGTCCTGTCAACTAACAAATGTAGAATGGACAGATTTTAAAATAATGTTCTATTTTATAACACTTCACCCCACCACCATATCATGTGCATTACGTGTATGCCTTGCTGAATAAAAAAAACGAACTGACCTCGGATGTCAATGTTGTAAATTAAGTTATGTAAAACATTGATTGGCTTTATTAATTAATTTAATATTCATATACATGTATTAAATTGAACTAACATAGAATCCTGGATCCACCCCAGGCCTGCAATTCCTGCGAAAAAAATGGACAATGTTAGAATGAACAATACATTGACCATGTGTATGCATATATATATGCATGTTCGTTTGCAAACAAAGTACTGTAGTATATGCAGCAGTAAAAAAGACAATGGACACAACTGGCCAAAATACTCAAAATAGGACTACGCTAATAACATATGTGTGTCATGGAGAGACGGCCGCACATTTGTGTATTGGCACTTGCGCGCAACACAGAATAATTAACTTTTCACTGAGGTAATGTATATTTTCGATCTGTCCTCAATAAACATATGCCTGTGTACATTGTACGAAGAAGGACACATACATTAAATAGATGATTATATTGTTTTAAGGCTTACACTTTCCTGACGTTTCAATTTGATAGGTGCTAGCATTTTTAGTTTTCGCGCAAAACTTGAACACTTTTTTCTTATAATTAAATTTCCGTAACCCGTAAACGAAAAATTGGAATTAAAAAAAGAAGGTACCTTAACTCTTTTGATATATTCGTTTCCATAGTGTCGTTTTCCAATTGTATGGCGCTATCGTCGTCTGCGCATGCGTCGTCGTCAACGTCGTTGGTGTCGTCGCCATCGTAGACTCCGTCTAATTTTTCGACGAAAACTTTGTTGATCTGGAAGACATGTGGTAAAAAGGTTTCAAAAAGAAGTTGGTATTGATTTTGGTTACGACTCAAACCGTATAAAATAAGTGACAAAATAGTGTCCAAACAAGTATTTCATATACTTTGATCAATAACTCCAGTTAAAGAAAAGGACTATCGTTGATATTACTCCACAATAATCTCTACTACAATGTTCAGACTGGGATTTTTTTTTTTTTTTTTTTTTTGTTCATTTTTTTTGGGGGGGGGTGAAGACTTGAAGTTTTAGAAACTATAGTTAAGAAAGTGGACCAGAAACATGCATTTTCCTTATGCATATGCCCTGAAAATAACTTTACTATTATTGAATGGATCACTTTGGAAACAATCGGAAATATTAACATTCATTGAAGCTGGACCTAAGTAAGGATATTCGTGTACCTCGAATATAGGACATATTTAGAGAGCTCTTTACATTATGTTAAGAAAAATCTAAGCTACAATATAAATACAAGAGCAGTCTTTGACATGGTGTAGTGTGATATGATCAGAAGAAAAATAATCATCAAACACATACACTTTCGGTAGAAAATGAACCGGAAGTGGATGTGTACCTTATTCATATCATTCACATGTTACATCTCCAAATATGTGGATTATACTTTAAACGAAATTTTGTAGTTAACAGTTGTGAATGATATGACTTAACCAATTTGACTCATGTAGGAAGATCCTTTTTGCAACTAGAAGGTGTTATGTTTGGTGGGTAGTCAAACGGATGAGACATTGAATCTAATTGATGAGAAAAAAGGGAACAAATATGGTGAAATAAACTAAAAGTCAAAACACGACACGAAGTCATGTCAATGACCAAAATCTCCTGAATTTGGATAGGTGCGTGTCTGCGGTGCGATTCAGATATCCAAACCATAGCTAGCCAAAAATAAACTACATTTAAAAAAAAAACTTACATTTTTATCATTGCTTGTAATCAGTGACTGTTGAGAATAAAAATCCACAAAATATTTGAGGGTTTACTATATTGTTTTGTTTTATCTTTACGCGGTTTCAGTAATAACTATTTGACAATGACACAAAAATAGAGTTTATACACCATTCCTTCCATTAAAACTTTTACCATATTGTTTGAAAAAAAATAGGATTCATAATGTCAAGGTCATGATCACTAATTACAGATAGGTTATTAGAATATAAAGTTTTTTTTATTATATTTTTTTGGCATTGTTCGTATTGATATGTGTAGAAATTCAAAACGCTTGTTTTGATTGAAAGGTAGTAGGTGGTCATATTAGAAACTTAGGTTAGATTGGAACCTCATCTCTGTCCCAACAAGATTGTGCTAACAACATCCTGCTCAACCATTTCTGTATAAACTGGAAAGAGGTCACATCATGCAAAATCAATTTACCACACAAGTGTCCCCTCCTACAAAAGCAGACATATATGTTACTAAAATGTATAAGGAACGACAATGCTAGGGACATACACTATTGCAAGGATATAAATATTTACTACATACTATATGTTTTGTCACATTTACGACCATTTGTATTACGTAACCGGAACTGTAGCATCATACAATGTATAGACAGTATGCCATAGTCGGTTAACAAAATGAAGCATGAACGATGGGAATTGTTTCCTTGTTTACAATTTTGGTTCTGCACCATGGGGTAAACAACTAAGGAAATTTGAAATGTTAATCTCCCAAAAATGAAAGTGCTGTCTGATATTTTTTTAATGCAAGTGAATAGATGGGTATGTTTAGTGGCAAGTTTTACATGTAAGTACTACACATGACACGTATTATGATTGGCACCTTGGCAGCAGAATTTCCTTCAACACTGTATTGGAACGTGATTTGTTTAGTTAAATCAAATTTTGCGGATTATCAACCGTAAAACAAAACGTCAATACAAAAAATTCTTTATCTTATATATGGTACAGAAGCTCTTCAATGGTCAACTTAGTTTTCACAAATGACAAGTTCCGAGAGCTTCCAAATGTTGAATGCGGAATTAAATGACCATCTTTGTATTTACAAGAGTGAAAGCATGTAACTTATTCGCTCCTTGAGACGTTTAGGTTTCCCATACATACGATACATAAACGCACGGTAAACGCTCACCAAACGCACGATAAAGGAACCTTTCTATAGTGCGTTTAAACGCACGATGAAAGAACGCTTCCCGAGTACGTTTTAACGAACGATAAACGGACGCTCTAAACGTGTGTTTAAACCCACAATACACGAAAGCGCATAGCATGCGCTAAACCCACGATAGACGAAGATTGAAAATAATAATATTAACAAATATTAATGTAGAAAAAGTAAAAATCGAAAAATGAATTAGTGCAAATACAAAAATCAATAGCAAAAATATAAAAAGTACACTTGAATAAAGGAAATGTAGAAAAAATAAAAGAACGCACCTATCGCGCAAAACGATGTGTTAAACGAACAATTAACGACACACACACACACACGAACGTTAAAATGGGAAAGTGACTGTTTCAGTGAGTGTATGTATAGAATATAAAGTTACATAGAATCAATTTTAGTTTCATTTTTATGTGTTAATAATATTATCTTAACCGGTTAATTATTAAGAGCAAATGCATCACAAAAAATTATAAAAAAGGGTTACACTACAAATAATTGGTAACAAGAAATAAAGACACTTAGAGTTGAGTCATTAATAATGAGTAAATAAAATTTGGTAATGGATTTCCAGAACAAAATAAACCTCATCAGAAGAAAAGCAGGAATCATGTTATCGGTTAATTTCCTCTTTAAAAAAAGTGGCGGTGTTTTAAGCGTTTTTTTAATGTTCTGTATGAATACGTTTCGCTCATAATTCGTGCTTTCTCCTTATCCATTATAGCATACTGAAATACTTTAAAAAAAAATACCGAGATGCTATTTTAGTATCACCAGAAAGCAACGTTTTTTTACTTGATCTTGTGTTATGCAGCCAAGACCAATGAAATTTGGATGACCTTTAATTGGATTACATGCAATAAGATACAGAAAGTACTTTCATTAAAGAGATTAAAAGATGTACATTTCCCTGCGGAACATTGCATCTGTGTGAACATGGAACATTGTGAACCTGTTTTGTACGACAGACCGCTTATGACATTGTACACTACGCAACCATTTTCAATTGATGGTCAATTTTAAAAATATAATATGGATGACAAATCAAAATTGCTATGACAGTTGACTTTCGGCAGGTCTCGATCAAGATCATGACTTGATTGTTCAAGACACAGTAAACCGCAGATTCCAGCAAAAATTGTGGCTTATCCAGGCGGTATCATCACAAAAGGCAAGAATGGTATGCATAACTTACAATATGGGCCCTTCACTAATCATGTTCGATCTCCTTGAACTCAAAATTCGTTGTAACAATTATTAAGTGAATTCTGATCAGGAGATGAGAGGAAAATATGTTTTTCTTTGCAATTGTGATAAATAGTTTCTAAAAGGTGAAATATTCTCTGCCAATACATTTGTTAAATTTGTTAAGCTGAAATTAACTTATGGACAATTTTAAACACTTTTAATGACAATATTTGTTAACACTTGTTATGCCGAGTTGTTAAATTTGGTTCAAGTGCTCAGCGCTACCTTGTTTAATGAGAAAACAACAAATACGCGCATGCCAACTTTGATTGCATGTAATTTTCTAAAATATTAACAAAAACAATTGTAATTTACCATGCATATAAAGGCATGTCAAGTCATATGAACAAAAATAAACAAAAAATAACAAAAACAAAAACAAAAAAACAAAAACAAAAACAAAAACAAAAAATCAAAAAAAAGCAGCTGAAACCGCCGTGGTCCTGACTTGGCACAGACACTTCAGACAAAATAGTTGGTAAAATATAGGTTTTATAGCGCGCTAAACCCCCTTTTTCAATTACAGATTGACTATACTAGTGGTGTTTGAAAATTATTTGCAAGTTATTGTCATAATCGGTAAATCAGCACAAAGAACATTTTACAAAATACAGTTATTATTCATTGTTTTAGAAGAAACTGAAACTGAGTATTCTGCAACTTAGGACTGATATCTAAACGAATTTTGTTAGAAACCTTTTAAGACACATTTCTGCATATCCCTGATTCAAGAATCTGTTACGCAGATGAAAAGAAATCAGTGTAGTTAGTACTTGCTCCAGCGTGAGGAAGCAATTGTGAAATATCAACAGCATATGCAGCAGATAAAGGAATATAGCTGCATAGGTAAAGAAAATTTATGATATTAAAATTAAAGTCGTCTCTTTTTTCATAAATCTGAGTGCTGAGATGACCACTATTGTCAAATTAGATTACTTTATGTTCTTTGTTATGTATGTCTGTTTTATATGTCTGGTATTTGTCCCTGGATTACATTCTTTTGATCACAACTATAAACTTTGATCGGTAGCTACCAACATTTTAAATGGTGGGTAAGGTAAGTGGGAACAAAGATATTTCGTGTATTGACCATTCGTTCGTCTTTTTCATGAAATCGACATACAGTTTGAAAACAAAACATTCTGCTTAATACGCCTTTTTTTGTACCATAAGATTAGTTGGCGTAATAATGCACGCCTTGTAAAAATCAAATACATGCTAAAACCTATCGATCAGATAATATAATATACTTTGTGTGACGGAAGGACTGTCTTCTCTACCTAAAAGCTTTGGAGATGTTTCAAATGAGATTTTTTTGCACATTTTCTAACCCTTAAAATGCAGTTCAATGAAATTATAGCTAAATTAACTGAAATAATATGAAAAATATTCTATACTTTGATTCTTGTGGTAAAAATAGTTCAATGATACCGTCAAAATGATTATAATGGTTATTTCATACGATTATACACTTACTGCCTGACTCTTACTGAGACTTTACATATAGTATTATAATTATATTTCATTAAAATCCAATCACTTCTTGGTATTTAAAAACAATCATTCAAAAAAGAAAAAAAAAGAAGAAACGCATTCATTAATGATAAAAATATGCTAACAAGTATTTTGTGTGATATTAGAGAGGTTTTCAACTTATATGGACTATAAAACAAGAGTGTATGTGTACAAATGTATAATTTGAGTTTATGTCATTGGAGTTTTAATTACCCACATGGAGTGTTTGGCTTATTTATATATTAGTGTAATAATTTCACATGGACTTGGCATATCTGCCCTGAAAATAGATATATTACAATTTATCAACATACAAGAATCAGCTATTGTTTCAAATGCGTCGTTTTCCGAAGAAAAAAATGTATTTTCGAAAGTAGCTTGCGCAGTTATATGTTCTAAGATTGAACTTTGCTGTTCTGCAACTTTTTACTATGATATCAGAGTGTGTAAATTATTTAGCGTATGCCAACCAACTATAACTACTTATTTGGGAAGTACTGTTCTAATCGAGAATACGACTGGTAAGACAAAATAACAAAAATATTTTTTTTAAGGTTTCTGATAATTTCCATAGTATTTTGTCCTGAGCATTTGGGCAGAAGCATCTTCAAACCTTTATTTGTTTCATTTTATTCCACAATTTTGTTCCCCTAGTGAAACAATAAAAATAAATATGTTTGCAAAAATATACACCAGACACATTTTATAGTCATACTATATCACTTTATGTAGCCTGAATAACCGAATGTTGCACTATTTAACGACGATTTATGGTATCCCTATGACTAAATTTGCAGAGAACCGTTAAGGCACAATAGGTGTTTTATGCTCTTATTTTATTATTAAAAAGGAAACTTTTTTGAAACCGCAGAAAATTTAGCGTTTATCATTCATTAAAATATCATTATTTACTTACCAATAATGTTTTATGCTCTATAATGACCCATTCATCAATATTTTTATGACCAGTTTAATATGAGACCATAGGCCCTATGGTATAATGTAATTCATTAGCGTACAACATGCATATGTCACATGTGAATTTTCCGTTCTATGGAAAATGATATAATATAAATAGGGAGTGAAAAGAGTAATCAAAGGAACCAAGGTTATAGCGGTAATAAAAAAAACGCAATCCAGGGACAAAGACCAGACACGGAAAACAGACACACACAACAAAGAACAGAAAGCAACTAAAATCATACATACAAAGTAACAAAAGTAAATGAGCAACTCGGACTCCACTAAAAACTGGGAGCATTGACCAGGTGCACCGGTAGGGTAAGCGTCCTCTGCTTTTCAAGAAACACCCGCCGAGTTGCTTATTAAGTCAAGTCCGGGGTAGACAAACGAGGAAAGGAAAACTATGACCCGTTGAATAAATCAGTTTTCATGGTGCTGATGGATACACCATAACGAAAAACAAGAATAGGGACGAATTGGAAAAGGTATCAAAAATCAGTCTAATAATATTTTTCCGTAATAAACTTAAAAAAAAAGACAAGAAAAAAAAAACAAAACAAAAAAAAAAAAAAAAAAAAAAATAAAAAACACAAAAAACAACAATTCAAACATCGAAAAGATTGTACAGTTGATTTATAAAAAAAATATCATGAAGACAATTCAAAGCGGATTAAGGAGGAAGACCTATGGTAAGGGACATAACTCTTATTATTGATATGTTTGTTTAATATTCAATTTCACTAAAGCCGTTAAAGCTTTCCTTTGAAACAGAATGAAATTAGTCTAAATTACTTTGATGCTTATATGAGATTGATGTAAATTGGTGAATACAAAGGGTTCAAAGATTTAAACTAGGCCTACCACCTTAGATAGATATGGATATGATATTTTTCTTTTGGGAACGGAGTGTCCTCTATGGCATTGGGATTAAGGTACATGGGTTGGTGTTCGGTGTTTAGTGAACGATAGCATCATTTGAGGATGTATACGAACATTATGCAATTCTACATTACAATACATAGAATGACATATATTGTAAATGGGAAGTCCATACCATTAAAGAGGGAAGTTCATACCATTACAGGGCTGTAGTTTTATATTTTACGAAAAAACCTCAATTGATATAATAAAACATGTAAAGCTTGTGCATTATTTTCTTAAAGAAATAACACGGAAAACTTGTGAAACTGGCTGGACAAAGTTTGGTGGTAATTGTTATCAGTTCCAGTGCCAGGAAAAGAACTGGTACGCCGCAAAGGTAAAATCATTATGGTTTCATTTGAGCTGAACAAAGACAATCTCATGGCGTCAAGGGAAGTGTTCTTCCCCTTTCAAATAAATGTATATATTATGCAAAATTGAAGTTCAATACTGTCATTCTTCTTAAATATTTATTTAATTTTCTTACATTATTATAAAATAAGGGAACCGATAAGTTAGTTTGTTTGTTTGTTTGGGTTTAACGCCCGAGCAGCAATATTTCAGCTATATTCAGGCGATAAACATGACGTGGATGATAAAATGAACATGTAATGATGATGAAATGAAAAATGGGATGGGACACAAGGATAATGGGGTCGAGAAATTTTGATTGCTACAGGAAATAGGGAGAGGTGGGTAGGGTCGGGCAATTCAGCTTTCTGTGGCTGGGGCCTATGGTTCCTACTCCGGGAGAATACCATAGTAGGGTTTTTTAACGTGCGAGGAACGTGGCATCTTTCCCTACACGGTGCACCACTATGGTTTGCGGTTAGGCTTCCCGTATTTTAGCCTGACAACCCCAGCATGTAACATACCAGGGGTACCCTATTCCACCACCTGGGGCACACAACCCAGTTGCTCTGTGTTAGAGAGCCCTAGCCCCGGCTGAGATTCTGAGCACTATTTAGTCGCCTTTTACGACAAGCTTAGCGCTGCTGCAGGCCTATTCTTTTGACACCCGGACCTGCACGGGTCGGAAACGATAAGAAAATAAAGTTCGAGGAAATTATTTCATATAGTGCTATGTAAGTATTTTGCTATTTTTTTAAACATTGAAAGAAAATTATTCAAAGTACAAGTATTACTAATTTGAACGTGTTGGATAACGCATTGTGAAGAAAGCCATGCTCGTGCTTTTATATAAAGAAAACGTCAGCTCTTCGTCTCGTTAAAAGAGATGAATAAAAACTGATACTTTTTTGTCGTAGATCATAAATCATCAATCATAATAAAAGTAAAGAGAGTAATTAAATAACTAAGTAAATAAATACTGCACATTCGTTTTAAGGAATAATAAAGCTTTTCATTATACATTTAAGACGGATTGTGAAACCTTAGGTGCTCACCATGTAGCTGTAGACTCGCTAGAAGAATTGAATTGGATTTGGCAAGAAATTCCCTGCGGAAGTGGTGAGCATATATCTTCTTCTTTGTATCAAACTTTACAAAACTTCCAAAAAAGATGGTACAAATATATAGTTCTTAGTAGAGATTCCTCATACTTTGTAACAAATAATTCCAAATCATCTTCCAAATATAGAGAGGAAGATGTTTACAAAATGCTGGAATTTTTAATCGATAACATAGTTGTCCAGTGTAGTGGACGTGCTTTTCAACAAACGGTCGGGATTCCAATGGGAACAAATTGTGTTCCTTTACTTGCTGAGCTATTCCTTCACTCTTATGAGGTTGACTTTATCGCTGATCTGATCCGAAAGAAAGAATATCGTTTGGCTAGATTCTTTGATTACAGTTTCCTCAATTATCGTTAAACAATCCTAATGTCGGAGATTTGATACATCGCATATACCCCAAAAAACTTGAAACAAAGGATACTACAGATACTGTGAAGTCAGCTTCATATCTTGACCTACACTTAGAAATCGATGGTAAAGAAAAACTTTTTAGACCAAACTTTACGACAAATGTGATGATTTTTCATTCAGAATTGTCAACTTTCCTTTCATTTGTGACAAAATCCCTTCAGCTCCTGCGTATGGAGTGTTCGTATCACAACTCATACGTTATGCCAGAGCTTGCCGAAACTACGCAGATGTTTTATATCGAGCTAGAGCTCTAACAAATAGGCTTCTGGAACAGGGTTATGTTGCTACAAGTTTTAAGTCATCACTACAGAAGTTTTATGGTCGTCATCATGAACCTGTGGATCCTTATGGTGTATCCATCTGCACAATGGAAACTGATTTATTCAACGGGTCATAGTTTTCCTTTCGTCGTTTGTCTACCCCGGACTTGTCTTTTTTTGGTTAACCCGGCGGGTGTTTCAAGAAAAACAGAGGATGCTTACCCTAGCGGTACACCTGGTCCATGCTCCCAGTTTTTAGTGGAGTCCGAGTTGCTCATTTTCTTTTGTTACTTTGTATGTATGATTTTAAATAATTTATTTTCTTTGTTGTGTATGTTTGTTTACCATGTCTGGACTTTGTGCCCGGATTACATTCTTTTGATTATCGCTATAACCTTGGTTCCCTTGATTACTCTTTTAAAACTAGTTTTTTTAAACATTTTAGAATTTCGAAACTCTGATAGGAGAACAGTTTTATTCTGACTTTTGAACACAAATTAACAAGAAGAAATATTTAAGAATTGCGCTGATGGCGAAAATTAGATCGAGTGTCATGGCATAGAACAGTATATTAATATTTGAAAATTTGTTTCATTCTATTGTCCTCCCCTTGTCGGCGGAATATTAAATAAATATTGGCTAAAACAGCTGATGTAACATTGATAAAACTCATTTATAATTATTTCTTTTAATTTTATGTGTAATACTTTCAATGTGATTGTTACTTAGATTTATTATGGTCGGATTTAACTGATGAAGCTGAAGAAAGTCGATGGATTCATAGTCAAACAGGAAATGTTGCGAGTTTTCTCCCCTGGGCTACATTCGAACCCAATAATGCAGGGGAATCGGAACATTGTGGTTGCTTCCAGTTGCATACACTTCATGATAATATATGTGACCGTCATGTCCGCCCATCTTTATGTGAAAAAATTCTTGAATGATGCGTAAGAAAATAATGTTAAAGAGTTCCTTTCTACAGTTTAATCAATAACTAAACATTTTAAAAAAGTTTGAGTCAAGGTGTTTTGGTATTGTCTGTGCACGTTCCAAAGACATATGTTTTACAGATACTTCACAATTTCATTACATTTCAAAACAATATAGAAACATTTGAACCGAACAATCCTTATAAACATATTTAATTCAAGTTTTTGTTTTAATTAAAGATTTGCCTTCTACATGCTCTATGTACAATAATGGCTTATTTTCTTATATTAAATAAATTTTGTGTACTCTTATTTCCGGAATACTATTAATCTGGATTTATTATTTATTTTCGAAAAAAATAACGTTAATTATGCAATTCATTTTGTTTGAGATATTTTTTGCATATATCACTTATACAGACACCCATCGCATTAATGATATTATCATGCTGAACATTTTTAATGTTATTTTTACAATAACTCAAATACGGGTAAACAAATTTTGATGAACATTTGACCACAGCTGGAGATCTCATAAACGCATATATCTCCTAAACTACCTGTTTAGGAGATATATGCGTTAAACGGCTATATCATCCTTATAATATATATTTTAGTAACGAAATCCATGTTTGTCTAAGTACAGAATATTCCCACATCAGTTTTAATCAGAATACCTTTCAAAAATATTCATACTAATTTGGTTCTTATTTGTCCAGTTTTGTCAAAGGAGTAGCGTTTGAAACACGTGTTAATGGCGATCAGTGAAGGCAGTCGCTTACATCGCCCTTTGACTCAGGACTACCATACAGGTGACAAAATGTATACTAATGCAATAAAAGCTCCAGCGAACGTTTTTACTCAAAAGGTTCAAATCATAATGTGAAGAACAAGGATAAACACCGGGAAGTGAAAGCAATCAAGCGAAAAAACCAACATATGACAAAATGGGACAAAAAAGTCATATGAACGTTGCGGAACAGTAAAGCAGAAAATCCACATTGCAGAACAGTCAAGAAGAACACCCAATGAATAAAATATGTCATCCTGAGCAACACAAACTTCAAACGAACAAACCCTATTTAAACGGTCATTTCATGTCAAGTCAGCTGAAATTGAGTGGGAGTACTAATATATGACAAAACTGAAAAAAAATGTAGATTGCAGATCTTTCAAGCAGAAAAAAACAACGAAACAGATATACTTTCCATAACAAGACAAACTTGAAAGTACCGAACCTTGAAAAACGATTTGTCATGTCAGGTCAAGTAAATGATACAAATATATATATATACCTGTATCGATGTATAAAATACCAATATCAAATGAATGAAGAAAAATATCAAAAACACAAATTATTATTAACGATGAAATAATTAATCAACTTCTCAATAACAATGGACTGTTGATCTTCGCACTAACACATAGTTGACATGAACACTGCATACAGAAAATTAAAAAAAAGAAGAAATTATTGGAAAAAGTGAATTAAATATGATCTTGAGTGCCGACGAACGCCAATAATTTAGGAGTATGCAGAACTTGTATCCTGTACAGATTATATCTTAAAGCGATTTCGGCTCGATTAATTATTTCTATTATTAATCACGATATACTTTATTGATATTTCTAAGGAAGTAGACCTAGGGTAAGGGAAAAAATGATGAAGCTGCAGGCATGTTAAATGAAAACCCAACCAAATTAAGAAATTACAGTAATATGTTGCAAGTCTGAAACACAATTTTCGTATTTTTATACATTAAATTTGCACTTACTGCATGACATGCATAGACTGGTTTTGTGGTCTGTAACTGTCTGCATTAGAAATAAATCTGATTTTAATAGATTTTTGACTAACATAAACCTTCTGCCTGATATTTAAAAAGACTGATACCTGCATGCATATTGGAAACATTGTTAAATCTTGCAAATAAAAATATAGTGAAGATGAATATGTACTGACTAAACTTAAAAGTTTGACCCTATCATCAGGTCATACTGTATATCAAACCAAATTAAATTTAAATTCCGCTAAATTTTGATATAAAGATTCATAGTGTCCAGGAACAAATCCAAAATGCTTAATTTGGTTAATACAATCCAATAAATGGAACCAATTACGTGAATTATATCAGAGGTGATTAATCTCAGAACAGAAAAGAGGACTTTTACAAAGCGAAGAAACACTACAGCCCAAAACAGTTCGGTTATACTACACTAAAGATGGCAACTTAACTGTATTTCTTATCTATAAATTTTTCGCGATGCATGTACCACAGAGTTTACTGAATATGAAGGATATCGAAGTACAAACAAAAGTTGGGATACATGATTCAATGTAAATTAAATCTGTTTAAATCTGACATTTGGCTTTGGATATGTCGCATTGTCAACCTTCCTTTCATTCGTGGCAATATCCCTTCTGCACCTGCGTATGGAGTATTCATATCTCAACTCATACGTTATGCCAGAGCTTTCCATAGCTACGCAGATTTTTTGTACCGCTATAGTCTTCCTACAATTAGGCCTCTGGAACAGTGTTATATTGCTACAAGATTGCAGTCATCACTACTATAATCGTCATCATGGATCGTTACGAGTATCCATCTGCGCCATGAAAACTGATTTGTTTAACGTGTCAAAGATTCCCTTTCCTTTTGAAGTTGTAAAGATTAAGCATATATGACGAACAGTTTCCTCCAGTGCCAACAGTTTTTTTATGCTACCATTAATATAGAACCTTTTTTAATTCTAGCCGCAGTCTGGAAAAAGTAATGTTACCTCCATTCTCATGTATCTTGGTAAAACAATATGCCATTATCACAGAAAATTGGTATAAGACCACAAGGGATATTACGTTTAATTTGTCACCTGACAATAAATACCCGTACGGAATATTTTGTCGGTTTGCTTTCAAATATGCATAGTGTTTACGAGACCACTTATCTTTTTTCAATTACTAGTAGAAGTGAGGACTCATCTTGGTGTGTCAGTCATAAATACTGAAATAATTGAAGGTGCAAAATGAAAGTGTATTACTATAAGTTTCCAATTTACGATGGAATCCCCGTAGCATTTTTTTCTTCATCAAATTAAATTATATGTTTTACATCTTCAACATTGAATGTTTTTTTAATTACATTTAATACATTCATCTTATAACATGTATAAGCCAATACTTTGGAAACTAATTTCCAAATCATCTCATTCAACACCCTCACATCTACATACGCCATCTTTATTTCAGTTCACCGTTCCCAATCTTAAAATCTCCCATTTTGTAAACCTAATATACCATAGAATGGAGTGTTTTCTCCATACAATTACTATTTCAGAGATAAAAACATAATTGAGGAGAAATTTGTAAACAATAACCAGTTTATCAAGGGTTGCTTTTTCTAACTTTAATCGTTTGTATTCAGTCTTGAAGACGTCTACAACAGAAAGCTCCCGTGCCTGTTTACCACTTGGAATTTTTTCCGCACTAACAGAAAAAAACAAGATATTTTTTATTGATTTTTTCCAATTAATTTGTATGGTAAACCTGTCTTAACCGAACCAATTTAAAGAGTTTTGTGTTTACAAGATTTTATGTAATTTAAATCCGACATATCTGAAAGGCAATATAATTAAGCGCCTTTTTTTCTCAAAGAATAATCAAGGGAACCAAGGATATAGCGGTTCTCAAAAGAATGTAATTCATGGACAAAGACCAGACACGGAAAACAGACATGCACGACAGAGAACATGTCGTAACTAAAGTCATATATACAAAGTAAAGTAAATGAGAAACTCTGACTCCACTAAAATCTGGGAGCATGGACCAGGTGCTCCGGTAGGGTAAGCGTCCTATGCTTTTTTTAAGACACCCACCGAGTTCCTCATAAAAAGTCATGTCTGGGGTAGACAAACGAAGAAAGGAAAACTATGATACGTTGAATAAATCAGTTTTCAGAAGCCTATTTGTTGGAATTCTTGCGGCATACAAAAATTCTGCGTAGGTTCGGCATGCTCTGGCATAACATGTGAGTAGTGATATGCGCAACCCATACGCAGATGCCCAAGGGATGCTGCCACGGATGAAAGGAAAGTTGATAATTCTGAATAATATGTCATCAATATAGCGGAATCTGAGATGCCATAGAAAAATTAAATCAGATTATAAAATGAGTTGTAACGATTTACTAATTTTGAATATTTAATGCATCAGTTATTACACATTCAGAAAGATGACACATTTTAATGCATAATTTTTCAGTTGAGAGTAACCCTTTCAAAGAAGTGTATAATATTTCCTCCTGTGCACTGACATTTCTAATTTCACTTTAGATGGGTATAATAGAAGAATAAATAATGTGTTTTACGGGATTTAAAGCAGCTTAACAGTACATGATAATGCATTCGAATTGTGAAATACGTCGACTGATTACTCATAAGCTGATTTGTTTTTTTATTCAAAAGCAATACCATTCTCACAATGAAAATCCTGTAAGTTTAAGAAGTAGTCCTTGTAAAAATCTTGCAAATTCTGAAATATATAATACACCTAAAAAAGGCTACAAATTTTTATTTTTGGTGTATATGATCAAATGTGTAATCATTTACTTCAACCTGTCTGCTCTAATGAGATATTCCACATTTAAAATCCAATGGTTTGTATTACGTGTCAGTTACCCGAGTTATCTCACTTAATTTTTAATTTTACAGTTCAATAAATTCAGATATTTTATAACCTCTTCTTCGTAACAGTTACGTTCCTTTCATCCCATTTTGTACACCAGTGCCCTTTTCATTTGCCTTCATGCTTAATTTTCTAAAACGCTTCTTAGAACTTTTCCACCCTCAAACGGTTTTTCATTTCAACTCTCATTTCTGAGAACATTTTTACACAAAAAATGTTTTTATTCTTAGAAAGTTTCTGTCCAAGAATAAATATTCGCTGGAACGTTTCTGCCATAGAAATTTCCTTTTCTAGAAAGTTTCTATCTTAGAAAGTGTTTGTCCTAGAAATATTTTACCCTAGAACTTTTATAACAGAGAAAATTGCAACCTTAGTAGTTTCTGGTGTAGATCTTTTTTCCTCATACCGTCTCTTTCTGGAAGGTTTCTTTAAAAAAACATTTCATCCCTTAACACTTTAACCCTAGAACATTTCTATACTTAAACGTTTCTACCCTGAAACACTTGTTACCTGGCATCATTCTAATTGTACTTTTTCCGATAAAATATGCTGTAAATTGCAAATCGCATTCTTTTCAATTAGGCGGCGGCAAATGTGACTAAGACATTGTTAAAGCTCTTCTTGTCATAAATCGATAATAATTGCATGTTTGTTCTAAAGATGAAATTATTTTGAAAACTATACATTTTTCAAGGACATTAACTATTAATTGAATATACTGATTAGATTCAGTATTTTTAAAATGAATTCTGAATTTTTAGGGTTGTTATGTTATACCAAATAGACTGTTTTACGACTAATATTTAAAATTAGAAACAAATTTGATAAAACAAGTTTGGATGGATTCAACTGTTGTTTTTTGTCAATCGCTTTGTAAGGATATTTATCACGAAACAAGTCATGAAAATTACATCATTGTTTAAAAAGAAATCGAACTAATAAGAAATCATGTTACATTTAAAATAAATAAGTTTATAGTTTAGAATACAAGTCTTTGGCACCCGTTTACAAGTCTCCACTTTCAACAAATGAACAAAACAGTGCTTTGGTTAGAAACTAAGTTACAGGTTTATAAAATTAGCTCTACTTCTATATTTTAACGTTCCCCTTCCACAAAATTTGTACCCAAACGTCTTATTCATTTACCCACATGTCTAATTTTCTAAACCGCTTCTTCCCTTCATATCCTTTAAAAATATTTTATAATCATCTAAAAATGATAGTTATTACTTTCAAAACGTTTTGATTATGCTCTTTAATGTATTAGTTTGTTGTAGGATAGATTCTCTTGTAGATTGTCTTATGATCAGTTACACGAAGTAATTCCTCATTTAGACAAATCATTCATTATAATTCATGCTTCGGTTATCCGTCAGAATATTGAAGAAATCCTCAAAAACATTATGAGTTTTGTGTTATACTTATTTCAATCACAGGCTATTTGAATTGTTAATCTATAGTTCAATTTGGAAACCTATTTTATTCAACAAAAAGATTGGAATATCCAAAATCAGAAATGGGTATTTTTTTCTGGTTTCTTTTTTTTTTCTTTGTTTTGTTTTGTTTTTTTTTCTTTGTTTTGTTTTGTTTTTTTTCTCAGCTTAACAATCTTGATACGAATATCAGCAAATGGAGCTAATAGATTGACTGCAAGAAAATTGTGTCAATAAACACCCGATCTACCATAAAACCATGCAAAAGCATTACAAATGGGTCCACATGACAAGTCAATGGATTGTTTTGAATTTTTTTGTATATGTTAATATGGATATGAGCATAAAAAATCAAGAATTTTTTTGTGTGTGCTCTTAGTATAGATGCTACAGCGCCATCTTTAGAATGACAAGATTTCCCATACTTTTTTTCTGCTTATTTTGTTGTAAAATGACATGTTTTGATCCCATAATTGTGTAAGGAAAATTGTATTTCTCTATGCAACCAGCACGAACTATTCTTTAATATTCAACATAAAAAAATTCCATCTGATGATCCTGTTTTAAATATCCTTAAAACTGTTATCCATTAAAGGTTAAATACTTTCAAGGGACCGCATTTTTTTTATTTTTTCGGATGACACATTTAGAAAATAGCTTCTTCTATACCATTCAAACAAAAAATGAACTGGGCCTTTTATATTTGTTACTATAGTAACCATTTGAAAATCCCCACTTTTTAGATATATTTCAGTGATTTTATACTTTTAACCTTAGGAAAACACATTCTTGTGAGGCAATAATTATTCCGACCTTTTCCTTCAATTAACAACTACCATCTTTTTCTAATATAGTTGCATTGTGACAATTGCTGATGCTGTTTATTTTTCTTTAAGTACCAAATTATTGGAAAACTAGCTGAAAAATCTACTTTTCGCTCTCTAAACTAGTCTCAAATTTGCCCTAATCATGGTATATCATGAAGAAAATGCATCTATGTTGGTGCTGACCATATTGTAAATGAATATAATTTAACATTTTGTACCAGTGTAAAACTATTAATTAAAATAAATTCAAACTATGAAGGAGTTATCTCCCCTTGCGTAACTCTCCACTTTTGTAACCATGAAAACAAAAACAACATCTGGAGCAGACACACAGACAGAGGGATAATGAAGAACACAGGAATATATATATATATCTAGCTATAACTGTTGGTTACAGATGTAAACAAATGATTCTAAGTATTCATGACAATTATCCATGCAGTTTATCAACACACTACAATGACAAAGATTTTTACATACGACTTTGTGACTGTGACAAGAGTGTTTATGCACACTTCATATCCATAAATGCATTAACAAACAAATAGCCAAATAACTGAATCGTCTTTGATATTAGCTCGTGTTGGACTTTTTATTGATTCAACGAACTTAAACCATGCCAAAGAATGCCAATAACATCGAGATAAACTTGGACTGTACTGGAAATGCCATTTGTCAAAATGCAAACACCCACTTCATGAAGAGTCTAAACGAAAAGCTGACAGAGAGATATCCTACGTCAAGGCAGCAGAAATTTATTTGTACTGGTAATGTACAGTTTTAGTTGGCAATGGTAAGATCATAATGAATGAAGCAACATTTAATGGACAACCATTTGATTTGAGAGGTTGAGGGAAAAAGGGGGGTAAATTTTGTATTCTTTAAATTTTGTATTTCTTTATTTATTTATTTATTTTGGTTTTTTTTTTTGGCCGAAGAATAAGTTTTCTCCATTTTTAGGGAATTGATTTTCATAAAAGATCAGCAACAAGGACATTAAAAAAAGATGTTCCCCCAAACCCAATCTACCCACCTATATGAAATTCGCCTCACCAAAATATATATTACAAGTGTAGACGAAATTAGGTTTAGCATTACCCGCTCCTGCTGCAGAAATAAAACTGGTATATAGGAAATCCAACTTGAATAGAACAAAAATAAAAACGATTCTCGTCTCAATGCTAAAAAAGGTCTTAAACTCTTAAAAACTTAAAAGTACTTTATTAAAGTAATATTCTCTAGGAAACACACATAATTTCAAATGTGACCCAAAATACATGTATTCAAAATACCTCTCCCTTGACAAGTTGGTATTAAACAGTGATTATGTGTTTGTCGTAGCATTTGAGGGTGCCCATCTTTTATACACAACATCTGAACTACTAAATCAAATAATGAAACTTATTACATAATGTAGATGTGCACCTCTTAGATTTTGATTTGAATGATACATGTATATGAGGTTTCCCATAGCAAAACATCGACTTTGCCATTATTCAGCAATGATGATTACCATCTCTTATTCAAAACTCCTCCTAGTCTGCTGTATAGATGTTTTTGAACGTTTTTGAATTTCTGAATGAAATTTCATCTTAATACGTGAAATTTCGTCGATGTTCATATTTAAATATACACGGGCATAAAATGAAACTTCCCAAACACAAAAAGATCAACAAAATGTCAAAACGTGCAATAACAATGAGTCACGTGATCGGTTAATCAAGCCTTGGTCGGACCACATAAATGTCAAAAACGCAGTGGGAAGATGACAATTATTGTTACATAACTTAGATATGTATACCTAGATACATTAGCTAGGGGTGGGCTAGGAGTTTCCATCCTTTAGCTGTGACACCTTGAAAACTGACTCAAATTTCATGAAACTTTCACATTATGTAAATGTTTACCTCTCTATTTTAGATTTAGATCTAAATAACTTTTACATTTCAAGATAACCTGTATGTGTTGGGCTATCATATATTGTGAGATTTGCTCAACGACTTTTAGTTTTGAAAATTTTTTAAGCCCCTTGCAATGTCAGTAAAACCTACAGTTGTTGATATACAGACTTAAACAAAAACAACTACGTAAGTAGTAACTTTTCTGTAAAAATGCAACCATTTTTTTAATGCATAACCAAGTTTTCATGTTACAGAAATCACAGCCCTTGAATTTAAAAAAATTCACAGAAATAATAGTTTTCCGGACTTTTCTAAACGCTTGCAGATATTTTTTCAAACACATGTACATCTTATTGAAGGCCCAATATCTGGACATAAGGTTTTTCAATTTCACATATGATTAACTATGTAATAATGAATTTATTCGCTGAATATGAAGTTGTTTCATTGGTATGGATAACATTTCCTTGCCAAAAATTTGACTAAAAGGTGTCCAAAAAGTGCATAATGTGACAACATCTGTATATTGGTAAATTTCAAATATTTTTTTCTGTCCTTTCAATGCAATAATTATCAGAAGTCTTTATGTTTTCTCTTTTGTATTGGACTGAAGTCTCAAAATGTAAAATAAAATCATTCAACACTTCATGATTACTTTTCAGTTGTATTTTAGGCATATTAGACCCTTTTGTGCCCCTTTTCCTTTTACACAAACGAAGGCCATAGTAAGCAAATATGCATGAGAAAAATATCGCAATGTGATTTAATCGTAGACATTTAATTTGAAACTAACTCTAAACATTGAATCAGAGGTTATCTTTGCATACTCCAGCTTATTTGTTATCAAAATGCTTCACCAGGAATCACATTATTTACACCTTAAGTTAATGTCTTGCACGCTTTCAATTCATAATTTATTGAATATACAAGAAAACATAGGATTTGTACATTTTATAGAAATACAGCTGTTCAAACAATCATGAAAATAGTTGCTGTACAATTCTAAAGTGCATAATGACCAAAGTCTTTTTTATCAGGATGAATAAGCGAGCGTTAACGGCAGTGGGTTTGCCTGTCCGTAGCCAGGATGTCAAAAAAAGTTTGTTTCTTCTAGTGGTCTTGAAAGGAACATTTCGAAAGGATTACATCAGTATGTTAATTTGTCGGGAACAGATGTATTAAAACAAATGTGAGTTGACAAATGCAACACGACGTGTAGTAAATACAAGAGAGTAATTGGACAATCTTGTGTCTCATGTTTCACAGAAGATACTGTTGATGAAGGATGGGCTCTAAAGAAAACCTGTCGAACAATTCGGGTTTCTCCCAAAATGAAAACTTTCTTGAAAACCATTTATGATGAAAGTTTTACATTTAGTTAGACAACATTCTAGGCAGGACACCTTACCCGTTGCAGATTTTGCAGCAGAAGAAATTGACGCTGTAAATGACATCGAACTAAAGAATGTTTTATCTGAAATAGAGAGTTGAGAAATACAGGAGAACTTGTTTGACTTAACTGATAAGATTTTGTCTACAGATCTTGACTAATCTCGTCACTATCACAAAAACTTAATTGATTTGACTGGTGTTGTAAAGATTTATACATTTTTGCATTATATAGGACCCACACCGAGAGTGCTGTGTCATATAATTATTTTCACCTTGTCTGTCTGTCAGTGCATTGGTTTGTTGTTCTTGAAATTTTGTAGACAAAAATGTTAAAAAAAAAAGAAAACATGGTATAAATATGGATTTTTACACATACATGTATGTTTAGGATGTACCTTGTACATGTCAATTTGTAATTTAGAAAAAAAAGGTTTGTTATTTTCAAAATATAATGGGCTTCATTTTTCCCCATTCATTTGTGTATTTGTTTGTGAGTTAATTTAAACTTAAATTCAACCACTTGTTACAATGAATTAATAGATTTGTTATGGAAATCGTCAACCCGTGATAACTTGATACCTGACAGACCAAAACCGCCAACTTGGTGTCCATGGGTAAACCCTATTGTCTGCTTTAATTTTATTGTAAACATTATTTTATAAAAGAAAGAATATATTAACATAATAATGAACACATTGGGGAAAACAAGTGACACAGCACTTTTATAAATTCCATTCCTGTGTTTTAATTTTGGTCTTGCCTGCAACAAAAGATGTAGAAGGCTAGACTTGGGTTTTGCTTTTCTGGCGACGGTGGCAACAGGGACGGCATCACAAACTTAACATTCAGTTTTCTGACAAGTTAATTTAAACATGAACCCCTTATGCTAAATCAATGATATATAGGGATTTGTTTGATTTGTATTTTATGTTATAATGAAATGATGTGTTTTTAGCGTTGTCTGAAAAACGCAAAATTTATTCATTTTCATGTCTGATATACAAAAACAAGAGTGTCCACTTTTTTATTCTTAAATTAGTTTGTACTTTGCAGTATCACGTAGTTTAATCTGCTGTCAACAATGAATGAGATTTGAACACCTTTTTAAAATGTGTTGTATTTTCAGCTTTTACCCCGAAAAAGGATATATAATTATCTCCCTTTGTAAGACTACTCCTTAAACTTTATTCTTCATTTTAATTATGTGTTATATCTATTTTTTCAATCAAACTTATTGATAATAAAAGATTTATGCACTTGATTTGAATCCGGCTTTCTATTCTTCAATTTCAATATTGTCAAAAAACCTGAAAAATCAGAATTACAGTTCTAAAAAACTGGTTCCCTCTTTAACAAACTCCATTGCTCCTTACAGAGAAAGATTCCAGGTGAAATACAGATTGTTAATACTTATGGTGCCTAGAAGAGTTTGATTTAAAGGGTTTTTTTTTGTTTTTTGTTTTTTTTTGTTTTGTTTTTGTTTTTGTTTTGTGTTTTTGTTTCTGTTTTTGTTGTTTTTGTTTCTGAAATACTTCATCTCTCACAAAAGATGTTGCGAGGGTGGTCTGTTAGTATATCACAAGATATGCTAACATTCATGGATTCGAGCCTTGTTATAACGAAAATTCTCTTTAAATCCAGTTTGGTTACTATAATTAGCGTTGCGACAATTTTCTTTGCCTATTGACTCAAACATAAAGCTACACGATATTTTTGTCTTTGCGCTTATCAATAATTCATTCGAACTTATTTACTTGTGGATGAGTTTTTATTTATTTATTTATTTATTTATTTGCTTTGATTTTGTTTTTGTTTTTGTTTCTGCTTTTTTTGCTTGTTTCGTTTTGTTCTGATTTTGTTTTGTTTGTTGTTAGCTGTCAGGCATCGGTAAACTAGACTACCAGCCTAAATATACAAGCATGGATGCTGTCAGACATCGGAAAACTAGACTACCTGCCTATGTATACAAGCATGAATGCTGTCAGAAAAATGGAAGTATCCAATTCATAGGATAAGTCAATGTATATGTACTGGTTGTGAAACACTAAAACATCCACGTGAGAAATCAATTTTGTTTGTTTCTTTGATAGACGGGGGACAACAAAGAAACATTGCTTGAACATTGAACAACTGAATGATTTATAGAAAATAAGAAAATAAAGGTATATTTTAAACATTGATAAATGATAACGAATTGCATCAAGTCGTGTAAAATGACTTTTGATATCAGCTTCTGGATTACATTAACTATTTTCGTTTCATAACACAAGCCAAATCTATGATCGATTCATAAGTCATTTCGTAATCATGTGGGGATTTGGTCAAAGAAATAATCAAGTAATACGTTTCTTTTGATATTGGTGCAATCACTTTACGTGTATACAGAGTCTCTTGTCAGTTTAGGTATTCGGAATCTTGTTTTTGATAAGATTTTTACAGATATAAATTAGAAATTAGAAAGTAAAATTATTTGTTTTTCGTCTTGTGTTAACTATAGACAATGCAAATAATTTTCTTTCAATGTTAATATCGAAACATTTCAGTATTTTTCTTATGTTTTTTCCGATGCAATGGTACACCAAAATAACTCAGTCCAGTAGGATCCACTATAACCGTTAGTACGACAGATTATCCTTATTTATATCAGTCATTTCAGGAACTGTATGTTTAGTTTTTTTTATATTGTTGAACTATTTTGAAAGGCAATAAATTATTTTTTGAACATTATTGAATACTTATATTTAACAGGAATATGGCTATCAGTAGACTATATTTACTTCGAATATAACAATTGAGGACCAAATCACATTTTCCATTAAATGCCAACATTTAGAATGCCAGTTTCAAGCGTCGATGTTAATATGAATATTTGATGTACTAGTAATTAAATGTATTATTACAAAAAGTGTAATATAAAAAAAATGGTTATGACATTTGTTGCAAGGCTCAGATTATCTCATTTCAATGCAATATGTTACCACGCTTTATAATTTTGTAGTTTGGAACACAATATTATTATATAGATAGCAATGTTTTATCGAATGTTCCGAGTGTAATAAATTTCTAAAATTTCACACTGTGAAATAAATTTGGTAATTTCACTCTTGGACTTTCTCCCGCCAAAATATCACAACTTTGATATCAATCCGCCAATCACAGATTAAAAAACATGCTGAAAATATCGCTAAATTATGAATAAAATATATGTAATAAATAGGATAATCAATTGATTATCAGGAATAATCAAAATATGATCACTCATGCGAAGAACGCTTGTGGATTTTACTTATGGCGGTACTACTTCCGCACATTAGTTAAATCTATGCGTTCTTCGGCACTCTTAATAAAAGTTTGATTATTCTTTCCAATTAATTTTCTTATTAATATTGAAATTTGAATCAAATGTCCTAACGCGCATTTGTAAGGCATTTTCTTGCCATCTTTTGGCAGGATTGAGATCATCTGATTGCAGTGAAATACTCTACCATATTATGCATTTGCGTATATAGACGTTAAATCAGGATATTGAAATGGATATTACATACAAAATACTGAGAAGCATATGTTTTCCATCAATTTCTTATTCGGAACTGAGACATTGACCGGAAGTGGGGAGACAAGATTGATTCATTTTATGTGGAAATAGTATTTGATAGAAAAACTGGCAAAGTTGATTTTATGAAAGTGTACAATAGTGGTCATTCCATGAAGTACTCTAATTACATGACATGCCAAATACTTATTTTAATGTCTTTAGTTAAAATCACGGAAGAATGAAGTATAAACATGTCTAAATCCTATGTTTATAAATGTGGCAGTCAATGATAGAGAATCACAGAATTGTTCTATAGCAAGCATGAGTCAGTACTTTTTAAATTGCCTTTGTCATATTTAAATGATGTGTAGCTTGTGCAAATATTTTACAAAGATACAAACAATTCACATTTCAAAAATTCAAAATTCATTAAGTTAATTTTTTTCTTATTCAGATTATATAATAAAATAGTAGAAAGGTTAAAAAACTATAAGAAAAGTAATTAAATTTGAAGACATAATGGGCGACAATTAACATTAAAAAGTTTCTTACCCTGTCATACATGTAAGACCAGCGATACGTATTTCTTCATGACCGAACGAAATGTACGTATGATATTTTAATCAGATTTTCAGTTTGATAAATAAAAGGCCGTGTTTGTAAAGGCATTACATTCATTTTGATTATAAATTTTTATGAAATAGAAATGATTTGAATCATAGTTTGTGCATTATTTATACCGTTATTGTAGTCATTCCACATAACAAAACAGACGATCCCTATCGGTACTTCCGGTCGTTCGTCAATGGCAAGTTTAGGTACTCCAACAGTGAAGTAGTAAATCCAATAAAGAATACCTTCTGATATCAAATTTAAAGTACAACATTTATTTCTTTCGTCACTTTGATTTAACAAACATTATTATTATATTTTTTATTATTATTTTCACTATTCCATTCGTAATACGACATGAAATAGAAAGTAAAGGAAAATACTGGATCAACAAATTGAGTTTTGGCACTATGACCACTGAAGTAATGATTATTAACAAAAACAAATAAATTGGCCATTACACACAAAAAATGATGTGCATATACGTGCAATCATGAATTCATTTGACACTTTGATTGAGAAAAACGTAGGCTATCAATTGAAAATGACGCGAACAAAGACTTCCGTGCACATGACAATAATTCCACATTTTTTGATGAAAGTAAAAACGTTTCCAAAATTTGTTTGCAGAATTCTTTGCTTGAGTGGCTTGAATTTTACTAAACTCAACTTTTGTCATCAAACTTCAAAAGAGTAACAAACCAAAATATGTACAAAATGTATATATAAAAGATATAATTGAGATATTGTGTATGGTTTCTGCATGATTTGTACGTGGAATTATACTAAAATTTAGATTTGCTTCACATTCATATGGCAAGAATTAAATGGACTTCTTTTATTGACCACCGCGTATTGCTTATTGTCTACGTAAACTATAATATTGTAGAAATGAAATTAGGGAAAGATGTGAAATGTAATTGTATGTACATGTTCAAATTATCGATGTTACAAAACAGATACAAGCATTATTTTTAATTGGATGTTTGTCATCAGTCTACAATCCATATCATTAAAAATTAATTGAATTAATTGTCACTTTTGAACTATTTACCTTACTTTATCTACAATACAAAGGGGAAAGAAAAAGGGGTATTTTTATCCGAATCAGATTATCTCGGTTTAAAAATAGAAATGTGCATTATACAAAAGAATGGTCAGTGATTGGTTGATTGATTGATGGGGTTTAAAGCCCGAGCAGCAAAATTTAAAGTGTATTCAGGCGATGAACATTAAATGGACGATAAAATGAATATGAAATGATGATATAATGAAAATGGGATGGGACACAAGGATTGTGGGGTCGACAAATTTTGATTGCCACTGGAAATAGGGAAAGGTGAGGGCAAATTAACCTCCTATGGCGGAGCCCAATGGTTCCTTCTCTGATCAAATTCAACAGAAGGGTTCTCAAACATGCGAAGAACGTCGCATCATTCCCAACACGTTGCACCATTATGGTTTGTGGTCAGGTTTTTCGGTATTATTGCCTGACGACCCAAGCATGTAACGTCTCAGGGGTACCCCATTCCCCCACTTGGAGCACTCAACCCAGTTGCTCGGTGGGCAGTGCGCCATAGGCCCCACCAGTGTTTTGAGCAGTATTTAGTCGCCTCTTACGACAAGCTTTGCGCTGCTGCGGATCTATTCTTTTAACATCCGGGCCACTTAAAATAAATAAAAAGATCTGAATTATGATGCATTACAATATTATTTAATTACAGATTTGTTCACTCTGTAATTCGAGGTGTTCCAACGACATCAGGATGGCTCATTTAATTTTTACAGGAAATGGGCAAGCTACAATTTATTTTGTTTATTTTAATTGTTTTCAAAATATCTCCTTGGTTAGGTAGTTGGTATACTTTTTGTTCCTTCATGTTGTTTGTTGTGTGGCTTTTTGTTTTGGCTTTTCAATGGTTTTTCTTTGATTATGATTAGGAAATGATCGAATTAATCACAAGGAACATATACGCTTATAATCGATTTGGAGGATTATGAAAATAATAAAAGATTTGCAAATTATTCAAATTTTTTAGTTGGGTCTGATGAATATAAACTCGAGGTGAGTGGCTACACCGGAAATGCAAGTATAAAATATAACATTAGGCTACTGTAGAAGTTCGTACAATAATGTACATTATTTCGTTCTTATATTTTCAATTATGTCACAAATTTATCAAACGGAATATAATCATAAATAGTTGTGGATAAATATGCTTCAAGGAAAACACGAGTCGTACGTCAACAGGGTCAGTTGGTATAAATGGAAAGGGCATAATTACTCATTGAAGACTACAACAATTATGATCAACAGAAATTGAACCACTGTTTGAAATAAAAATGTACACAAATATATATAAATATTGTGTTTAATACAGGAAAAAGCATTATAATGTAGATCGATATTGCGACAAACTTATACCTATAATTATGATAATCGATTGTCTTTCGTTTTACCATAATCACACTAAATTGCACATATGTTTAGTTATAATACTAGGGAATGGTTTTGATACATCGACTACTCGAGTACGACTATTCAAATGACATAAAATAACAAGAAGTCATCAGTTCCATTACCTATTTTGAATTGACGTTTAAGTGTTGGTAATTGTAAGAATCAGGCTAAATGGGAAAATCAGAAACATGTATGTCAAACACCTATCAATCTACCAATATAATTTCACTCAAGAATGCCTTTTCTATATGGAAAGACGTTCATTTGATCTCTGCATCATTGGATTTGCTCAGAAATGATCAATTGCAGTGCATTTCAATACGAATATAACTCAATTTACCAAAGTAAAAATCTTGTTTTTCGCAATTAGTCAAATTAAAGTTTCAATGTGGTAGGTGTTTCTATACCATGTTTTTACCACTGTCTGATTCCTACACAGACTGACACTTAAATATACATTCTTTTAAATTATGGTTTGATTGTTGATGCCACTTACATTGTATTCCCTGCAATATGTCTTTACAGTTTCTCTCGCAAACAAATTGCATGCCAAAATATCGGAAGTGTATGTATGATATGATAAACCTGAATACATTTTAAGGGTAAGAGGTTCTTGTTTAGAAATGTCGAAAGTTCCCGTCACAATAACACTCGGATATTCATGTCGTATCAACAATAAATTCTAGCAATGCTAATTCTTAGATGTTTTAGTCATAACAACAGTAAAATGATCTAATCATAATTTTTGTTCCAAATTAAAACAAATAGTCAAAGATTAAAATCAACATAGCACTCAGAAGATTTATTCAGAACTACAAAGAAAGATTTTAGTTATTATAAAATTGAAATGAACTTGTTATTATAAAATTGAAATAAACTTGTTATTACAAAATTTGGAAGTACAAGACAATATAAAAGGCAGTAGGTCTATTCGTAACAAAGAATTTAATCAAAGCAACATGCATGTATTAAAATACCTGTAATTATAGCTCGCAAGATAATTAAAAAGAAATACAATGCGAGTTAAATGTTTAAATCATAAAACAAACTGAAACATTGTTGGTTTACTTCTGTTTCTTTTTAGGTGTTATTTTAGTTATTTCATTTTCTTTATTGTATGTGTTATTTTTTACTTGTCTTTGTCCTTGAAATATATTTGTTTGACATTCGCTCGAATCTTGCTAGTCTTCATTACTTGTTCAAATGTTCTTGCCAAAACATCAGACAAAAGTTCTTTCATACAAAAACCTCAAATCTCTATTCAAAGCAACAACCAACGTATGTTTTAGCCAAGCTACGGGTAAAGGATGTAATCATCAAGGAGTTTAAGTCAGAACAACTTTCAAAGATTATACATCCAAACATGAAGAAAAGCCATTGCTCTAAGCTTAGATTTATACTTAAAATAGTTAACAGGTTGGTACTAGTATATATGTAAGAACAATATGCAAGGTGAGGTTAAAAAGATTACATTCCTTCCTTTGTAAAATAATGTAAATTTTGTTATTTCACTTGTAACAACGTACTACTGATATCCAATACTCCTTCAACGTTAATAGTTATTATCTGGCTTCAACAAGGAGCACCACAATAAGTATGCACATAATTTACTTCAGTTAAAGAATATAAAAAAGATTGCTTCCTGTATGAATTGAATTAGCTGTTATTGAGAAAATAGGATATTTTTGGATTGGAGCAGCAATTTGTTCCTGTAAAGCTTAATTGTATGGTAGATAGAAGAACATAATGTGATTTTGAAAAATAGGTTTCCTATATCTAACCCACTCTTTTATAATTATCTTTCTGATATCTGATAATGTTTCATCAGTGTATTTGTATCCAAACTATACTTTTTTACAATAATTTAATGTCTGTGAACTGAAGAAACAACACAGAATACAACTTGTTTATAATTCTAACTGGGTTAAAAACAACTTCCAAGATTGTCTCATTCCACCTTATAACTTATAAATATTCTTTAAAAAAAATAGTGCATTAACTGTGAGGGGTTATATTTAGATGCAAACAAATCCTCATGACATAATGAGCAGCTTAATGTACATGTTTACAAACAAGACTTCAAAAGCATAATAGCAGACATTCATTATTTTCTGTCATTAGTCATTTTGCATTTTTGAGAATCAGTGTTGTTTAGAGATAAATGACTTAAAATTTCTTTAAACATCAAAATATGACATAAGAATACGGCAATGATTCCATTTACTATTGATGATGTCAACTGAAATATGCCTTGTTTTCATTAATCCTCTAGCAATAAAAAATGTTCATTAAAATGCCAGAATGTTTTCTAGAGTGATTTAAACTATCTAAATAATCTTTTCATTATATCATTATGAAGCAAATATACATTTGCTGTACGGCTGTACCAATGATGATGTGAATGATGAAAATTATATATATATATATATATATATATATATATATATATATATATATATATATATATATAGAGAGAGAGAGAGAGAGAGAGAGAGAGAGAGAGAGAGAGAGAGAGAGAGAGAGAGAGAGAGAGAGAGAGAGAGAGAGCTTATTTCTGTGTCATAAGATCATTTTTGTTTTTTTTTTCAGATTCAATCATATTTGGTACAATGACCTTTTTGTGGATTATTGTGTGCATTTATACATGTAGAATATAATTTTAGATCCGAATGGATTTTACATTGTTTCAAATTAGCAGTAGTGTATTTCTTGCGTGACTGTTTTATTGTTACAGAAATTGAATGCATGCATCTACTATTTATGAATTATACTACATATTTTGATGTCTTAAGGGAATAATAAAGACATATATGCACTCGCGACTATACATGTTTAGTTTTATATTCATGCTAAGTTCAAATCTTATTGATACAAACTATTGTTATATGAAACTTAACGGGAAAAAAACAACAATCAAGATAGAAATAAATATACAAATGATTGGATGGTTTTTACTGGTACACGGTACCAAGTGTCTACTTTACTTTAAAAAAGTGTACAAATGGCTATACGATCAGCTAAAGAGTTCATGTAGTCAGTAATAGAATAAAAATGGCAAATAGGAAATGAGAGAAAACTTTCATTGTTTCGTCGCTAACTACATCATCATGATCAAGTCTCAGAAGGGACGTTAGAGATAGTAAAGGGCGATAGAGAGCGACGGGAATTTAGAAAGGAGAGAAGGGACATCGACGGGAGACTAAAATGTATATAAAAAGTAAAATTAGTGGGTAAACAAATGTTGAATGAAATTATAGTTATCGAGATGCTTCAAGAAAGTGCCAAAAAATGTCCTAGTAATCAAAATGCCTTATGATTACTCTAAGGAGTTTTATGAGCCAATAATGAATTATGTCTGGTAAGATGTCGAAATGACTAATATGGTCCGGTAAGTTGTCGTTACTTTCCCGAACCAGGAACCTTTAATCCACTGTTCCAAGCCAGGAACCTGTTATCAACAGTTCCAAGCTAGGAATCTGGTATCCAGTGGTTGTAAAAGTTGTTGTTGGAATGAATTTGGTTGATGACTATCTCATTTGCAATCACACACACACACACACATCCATTGTCATAACATATCTACTGTTATGTTAAATTTTTCACGAAAATTGATCGTCCAGAAAATTTTAAGGAGCAATTTAAAAAAAAATGAATATATCGTAATGAAGGTTTAGATTTAATCGATTGTAATTATCATAGAGCTAGGGAAACTATCAATGCTTATTATGAAAATCCTGAACTCCCTTCTGTATGCTGTTTTTACAAAAAGCTAACCCCTAAATATGTCTTCAAATTTAGTAAACTGTGCAAAGACGTATCTGACCACAGCAAAAAATGTTGACAAAATAAGAGCAAACATCCAGTAAAACAGAAAGAGACGTCAGTATTTGATTCCTTGATGAGGAGCAATGGTACTTTGGTTAGAGGCTATCACTGTCATGAAGTTACCGACAAAATTTTTTTCATAAAAAAAGATGTTGACAGTCTATGTTCCAAATAATTCTGCCGCCTATTATGTTTACATTTATTTTTCGTCGTTGCTTTCCTATGTTAGCGTAGCAAATATGTCATATCAATAATAAGGACAAAGAACACGATATGGGGGGGGGGGGTTAATAAATGCATATTATTCATTCACCAGATACAACCTCCATTATTTCTTTATCCATATAATCAATTCGATTTTGTATAATGAACTGTAAAAATTGAATAATGGAAATTTCCTGATTACTACATTTTTTCAATGACATTCAAAACAGCTTATCCAATTTATAATAATAGCATCACGTGCTATTTTTCATATTACACCGAAAGGCTTCTGGGCTGTAATAATGAACAAGAACTGAGTATGTTATTCAGTAGAAATATAAGAAATATATTGTGCCAACCATCCCCAAAAGCCAAGCAACGTACAAGAAAAAGGATTAATTGGTATTCGTGAATTACTAAATTATAATCACTCGTGCCAAGAACGCTTGAAGATTTTAGTAATGCGCGGAACAAGTTCCGCCTACTAAATAAACTGGGCTTTGTTCGGCCCTAGTGATCATATTTAGGTTATTCCCTTTATCCAATTTATTGCCCTATCATAGTATAGGCATCTGTTGATCGTATAAATAAATCGTTAATTTATTGTAGCTTTGTATAGCTTTTGGAATATATTTTATTTTTTCCTTGTACATTTTGTAGACTTTAAACTTTGATAGTGAATTAAAATCATTTTTTGATAACAACCACCTACAAAACGGAAAGGGAAACGTGATGCACTCAAAGTATAAAATAAAGGTCAACAACGATTAGGAAAAAGGTACCATACTTGAATGTCACAGCGATTTATTTTAGTTGTGTTGTGCACACCGGTTGTTAAGAAAAAAAATGTCTACTGAAAGCACACATGAGGCTGACGACGGGTACGAACAAATAGAATCCAGAGCAGTTGTATATAGACAATGCAGACACACAGTTGATTTACAGCAAAACGTCGAAAACTGTGCAAAAGAAACAACCTAGTGTTTTTGACTTCATTAATTACTGTGATCATTACTGGTATAGCATTAGGTCTACAGTACATTTTGGTTCATCAGTCTGATATAGCAGCTCCTGTATCTTTAGCACATAAAGGTAAATAAAATTATTTCTCCAAACATATATTGGTATAACTAAAGGTCTACACCCTGACCACAATCAAACTAGTTGAAATTTTGGATTAAAGCTGACATTCTTTTTCTTTTATTTTATATATCATTCCGATGAAGCAGCAGGTACAAAAGATTTTAATAAACTCGAGTTTATCACTATTTATTATAATTAGTATAAAAAATACAAACATATGTATAATATGTACTATTTTAAGTTTATAATGCAAAAAGTAAATAAGGTAGCAAATAATGTACTTGATACTACTATCTAGATATGGTACATACACAGTATAACTTTCGTTCGAACTCAGATAGCCGGATCATCTGGAATTTTTCGAACACAATTCACAGTATCCTATAGCAGCATCATACAATGAAAAACGCCCTTTTTGCTTTATTTAAAGAATTCCATAAGTCTTCGTGGACAGATTGGACACGTTGCAGAAGAAACACAATAATAAACAGGACAAGATTTATGCCTTTTTGCGGTCAAGGACGTCACTTGTGTGACAGGGAAGGAATTTCATTAAAACATATTCCCTCTAGGACGCTTAAACTAACTATGCACATGGTCCATGCTCCCAGTTTTCAGTGAAGTCCATTTGCTCATTTGCTTTTGTTACTTTGTATTTAAGATTTTAGTTACTTTATATTCTTTGTTGTGTATGTCTTTTGATCATGTCTGGTCTTTGTCCCTGGATTGCATTCTTTTGATTACCGCTATAACCTTGGTTCATTTGATAACTCTCTAGATTATGAATGAAATTTAGATTAACAAACATATAACAAACAAACAAAACAGGAACAAAAACAAAATGCAAACATGCAAACAATATCGATACATATATGTAAATAACATGAAATGTACATATTGAATATTAGAACGACACCAAGAAACCACATTATTATTAAAATAATTAGTTCAAGCATTAAGGTTCTTAATTTTTCCTTTTTCAGATATCGAATGGTCAAAATGGACACACTGGACTCTACGGTAGAGATGGACTGCAGAACAAGACGAGACTGATTCCTGTTTGCGATCGTACGAACAAATGTGAATACAACCATACAGTCGAAAATCAAAAATGTCACGAGGAAGGTAGGTTTTAAAACAAAGTACCAATTGTATGACATTTCAAGATTTAAAGCAGTGGCTCCTTAACATAGATTGATACAGAACAACGGCTGTTTGAAAGTCAAAAGAGAAACACATCACGTGTAGGACAAAATGTGCCAAAAAATGGCGTTATTCTGTTAATTGGTGATAACAAAATCTTTTTTACGTAACGTTGTCATTCGAAATTGCCGGTATTCTTAGTATTACGGTATTAGCCTTAATATTGAATATTGGGAAGTAATAAATAAATAAATTGGCATGATTTTTTTCATTGATAGGTTCAGACACACTAGGTGTACAAGATGACAACACAAAAACAAATACAAACATGTACATACATGTAAATAAGACACAATACACAGACACAATACACAGGACAGTCAATATCATAAAATATGTGAATACAAACAGATTCACATTTATATTTTAACACATTATCAATTTTTCGTAAAAAAGAACACACTCTTTTGTATAATTGAACATTACAGATAGTTAATAACCCACCAAATTTACTCACATTCGGTTGGTTCGAGTAGTAATCTAGGATGTAACGAGATCATAAATACTTAACCGTTGGATTATTACACTGGAAGAATATGTGAAATTCATCTCCCGCAGCTTCTTTACAAAGATTCTTTGACTCCGTGGGACTCCAGACCACCTTCCAGTTTCTATTGGTAGTTTTAAGTTGGAACATCTTAATTTTGTCAAATGAATACGTTCTGTTGGGGACCATCTGAGAAGATATGGTTCAATTCTGAATTCATGTCTAAAAGTGGAGTAGAGTTCACCACGACATGTGTTGTCCATTTGTGATTGATAGAATTGATCACATAATGTCTGTTTAACTGTAATCTTAAACCAGCTAATATTTACTTGAACGTGTTCGTTCCATAAGTAACTAAGACCCGTATCATTCAAGACAGGTTTAATGTAGTTAACCCACCTAAATTTGGTTGGATTATTGTCATGCATCAGATATGACAGTGTTTGTTCTTTTTGCATAGTTCTTGCACAAAAGCTAACCATTCTTAATTTAACAAATATTTCAAGTGGAATTCTACCCAACTCTCCATAAAGCATAAAATTTGGAGTGCTGCTTCTTAGCTTAAGGATATCTTTTTTACAAAATTTAAGATGCACCTTTTCAATGTTTTGCTTATTTTCAAAAAACCCAGACCTCAGAGGAATAGAACAGTATTGATGATGTCAAAGTATCAAATGACTTCATCTGTAAATCAATTGGCAGTGGAATGTTTCTTAGTTTCTATAGAGAACAAAACAAGCTTTTTGGGCTTGATCTATTAGACGCTTTCTTGCAATAGTGAAACTGCCGTTGTAATTGAAAACCGTGCCTAGATATGTATACGACTCTGCTATTTCTATATTTTGTTATATATTTGAAATTGAAAATGCTGTTTACACTTTCTTTTACTGAAGACGACAACTTTTGTCTTTTCAGTATTAACTTTTAATTTCCATTCTTTACAGGAATTAGCAAACACATCCAATGCTTTTTGCATAGCTTCCTTTATTTCTGACATTATAAGTGTATCATCTGCATAAAGCATCACAAATATTTTGACATATACATCAAACATTTCTGTGCATGAACTTTCCATCAAATCTAGATTTTTTACTTTATTGTCTTGCAAAAAATTTTATAGATCATTCAGAAAAATTGAGAACAAAAAAAGGCGACAAGTTTTCTCCTTGTCTTACACCAACTCCACAGTTAAAAAATGCAGAGAGTTTACCTTGATGCCTAATACAAGACTTAATATTCTGATACATATTGAAAATAACTGAAAATAATTTTCCCTGTTACATTGGATTTTTGAACTTTTAGCCACAGACAATCTCTCCAGACTGTGTCAAATGCTTTTTTAAAGTCAATAAATGTGCAAAATAGTTTTTTACCTTTTGAAAAATATATAGCTAAAAGGGAGTGTAACACAAAAATGTCGCCAACAGGAGAATAACCCTTTCGAAATCTAGTCCGAAATTTAGATAAGAGCTCAATCTGATCAGAAAACTTAGTAAGTCTTTCTTTCAAAATGGACGAGAAGGTTTTTCCTAAGCATGAATTTAGTGTAATTCCTCTATAGTTACTTGGATCCCATACCAAACCTTTGTTCTTATAAATAGGTACAATAATTCCTTGTGACCAAAGTTCTGGTACAATACCTGTATCGAGTACTAAATTAAAAATCTTTAAGTATACAGGAATTAGCTCCAAAACAGTGTTTTTAAGATATTCATTTGCCATTTATTAGATTTCTAATATTTTTAACTATTTCGTCCTCAGTGATTGGACCATTAAGTAATTCGTTCAATTCATTTGGTAAGTTGTTGACAATATTTTCAAAATCAAAGGTTTCATTTTCATCTATGTTTTCTTTCTCATTTATATCTATGAAAAAATCATAAAATGTACCTACAGAAATATCACTTTCGTCTTTTTCTTTTTTTGTCTATGCTGTTTAATATTTTCCAAAAAGACTTTGGGTCGGAATTGTTTGCTTTTCGTAAATTATTTCCAATTTTATTCTGAAAGGTATCATACGCTTTTTTCATTTCACCTTTATATTTTTTGCTTGTCTTTTTCATTAGCTTTCTGTTTTCCAAATTTTTTAAGAAGCTTTATCGCTTCCTGTCTTTGTGGAATTTCTTCCTACTCTCTTTACATTTATCATTATACCAAGGTTGATTTTTGTCCTTATCTTCCCGGATTGTTTTACTTCTATTTTTACCAAAAGTTTGTACAGCTAAAGTCTGAAAATAATTACTTATTCTCCCAACTATGTTATTAATTTTACTTTGATTTACAGAATTCTTCCCAATTGATTCTAAATTATCAAGCTCTACTTTTAATTCATCTAACATGCCTTCATGATCATTCCTAAACGTTATTAACAAAATCTGATCGCTTCTTTTCGTTCCATTTGACAATCATGTTATTTTTGCGATCACAATCACGTTTATCAATATTATAAACAGTTGAGCATTGAATTTCAACATGTAAAAGACAGTATACATCTGAAATTAATGAGTTACAATCGTCTACGCTGAATTCTGTGATAAATGGTACAGTACCTGACGATGACAACAGATAACTAATTACACTAGTATCGTTACATGTTCTTTTCCCAATACCTTTATCTTTGCATAACCTGCCATTACATATATAAACATTATTTCTTTTGCAGAACTGAATTAACTTATGACCATAATTATTTACATTACAGCAACACTCACTACTTCTTTGAAGTGGTATTTTGTAAAAAGACAGATTTTCATAAGCATACATATAAGACATAACATCAACATCACAATCCAAATTTAGTGTATCAACAATATTTCCAGAATTCAATAAAATCTGGAAAAACAAGTTTTTGCTTTATGCCACAAACATTTAAAAACATACTTTTATTTTCTCAAAGCTTCCGCTATCACATAGTCCTCTTGCACCAACCCCTTAGTCTGGGCCTCGGTTGTAAGATGGAGGAGACGGACCGTGTCTTTGCAGTTTGCTCGGCGGGATAGTATCTGATTGTCGGCGTTGTGGCGAGTAGTGGTGTTCATTGGTGTTGTTATCAGTCGCTACTTGTTCATTTACATTTTCTGGAATGTATAGTTCATTGTCTATATACAGCCTATCTTGGACCATTTTTACTTGGCTCTGTCGTCGAGTCTCTTTCAACTTTCTCCTTTTCATTTGGATCTCTTGAGGAAACTGCTCCTTTATACCGTACGGTTTTTCTTGTAGCCTGTGTGCAACACTAAGTACGTATTCTAAATCTTAATAGTGAAGGAAACATGCTACTATCGGTACTCTTCTGTAGTTACCATTGGGTTGGTACGGTGAACGTTCCCGAACTCAATTTTAAAGTTAATGCCGAGCTTATTGTGGAGAAAGCAGACCTTCTGTATCTTCTTCCAGTGAAGATTAAATTCTTTTTGATCGACTTGCACTTAAGATCTAGCAGTTCGGCTTTCATGGTCTTGATCTCCTCAGTGGTTGAATCACAGGCTATATTATTGGCTGGTTCTAAAGAACTTTTATTCTTGCATCTTGGTGTATAATATTGCGTGTTGGTTTTAACTCCCGCGTTAAGCTCATCAAACAAATTACTTATACCTGTACAGCTTGCCTCACATTCTGACATTTTCTTTTTATACCCGCCAGTTTTATCTTCTAGTCTTTTTTACTCTATTGGTGACTGACATTATATTCTGACTGAGATTGTCAAGTCGTTTTTCTATCTTTTCTTCCATTGTTTTCATTCTTTGATCCATGTTTTTCATCCATTTGTTAACATTCTCCATTTTTTTGTCCATTCCCGTAACTCTTTGTAAAAAAAGATTTAATATGGGATATTCATCGAACTATTCATTCAATACTCGTCTGCTTTCCTCAAGAAGACTAGAAGTATCTTTCAGAGACATTTTGTTTGGATCAATTAATAGCCAATAAAGAGTTCATGGGGTCAGATTTACTACAAGTCAACCGTTTCTTACTACATAAGTCCAAAGTCCAATTTCATTGACTGTGATAATGAGTATAGTTCGTATTCGACCTTATACCACCAGGGCTCTATGAACAAATTTTTGTCGTTCCCTCCGCGGGACTCGAACTCGTACTGCTGTGACATCTATGGCAACACCGCTTGCACGAAGTCCAGCGCCCTAGACCACTCGGCCAGCTAGGCTATATAAAAATATAGCTTTCGCTGGCCGGGTGATTCCTCCTCGTAGGATTAACTTGCCTGATAGTGCAATGGAAATAGACTTGTGTGCTTATACATATAATTTTTGATGAATTGATGTCACTTTGTCAGTAATTTTTAGATCTAATGAATATTAATAATGATATCGTTATTTTTGTTTCATCATGCAAGCCCTAGTATGTAGCACATTCCCCTCTAATGACATTTGTGTCTGCCATATATCAATTTCATAATTATTTTTTTTCATGCTTGTATTTACATATATATACATAAATTAGACAAAACAAAATTTAGAAACCGGAAACGCAATCGAGAATAAACACAAACATAATCAAATAAAACATAAACATAAATGTAATTATTCGTTTATTACTCTATAAATGTAATTATTCGTTTATTACTCTATAAATGTAATTATTCGTTTATTACTCTATAAATGTAATTATTCGTTTATTACCTAATAAACAATAAATATGTGATCTCAGTGGAGACATATTGCAATTGGTGTCAAATAGCTGTCAATTTTAAATATGAAGTCATCGAATGACGTGAATAAAATTGAACATTAAAGAATCAACTTTTGTTTTTGTTTTTGTCTTCGTC
Organism: Perna viridis; assembly: GCA_037379345.1. Taxonomy (NCBI): domain Eukaryota; kingdom Metazoa; phylum Mollusca; class Bivalvia; order Mytilida; family Mytilidae; genus Perna; species Perna viridis. The sequence goes on from CM074523.1 coordinate 31,687,475, forward strand.
TTTTCATTTTACGAAGACTGTAATTTTAAATAAGAAGTAATGACTCTATTTATTTTAACTTACTTTATTTCAAATTTTACACTGTAATATCATAGGTTCTACAATACATATCTTTGTTGTTAAGCTTCCTTTTTTACTATACAACATAAAACACAAACCATTTTCTTTCCTCCGATATATGGAGAACAAGGGAATCGAGATTCTAGCAAGAATCATAAGAATGTGATGCAGGGGAAAAGACAGACATGGAAAACAGACAAACACAACAAAGAATATAAAGTAACTAGAACAATACATACAAAGTAACAAAAGTAAATAAGCAACTCAGACTCCACTAAAGATTTGGAGCTTGGACTAGGTACACATGTAGGATAAGCGTCTTCTGCTTTTCTAGAAACACCCGTCGAGTTGCTCATAAAAAGTCAAGCCTTGGGCAGACGAAAGAGGAAAAGAAAACTATGACACGTTGAACAAACAGTGGGGATTGATACACTGTAACGATGCAAGAGTTCATGATGACGACCATACAACGTCTGTAGTGATGACTTCAATCTTGTAGCAACATAACCCTGTAGCCTATTTGGTTAGATGGGTGTAAAATGAAACATCAACTTTCCCTCCGTTTGTTTGATAATAGCTTAAACTGTAGCCATCAAATAAAAATCAATATTGCATTTTTTTATTGTCATTTATAATGTTTTGTAGCATCTTTACATGTTTATTTACATGTTCAATTACTCTGTAATAGATCTTAAATACTAAAAACTCTAACAACAACTGTATTTCTGACGATATCAAACCGACAATGAATTCATAATAAGGAACCAATATATCTATGTATCATATATTTAGATTACAAAACACGCATTTTTGTGTTCTTATTGACAAGGTATGAGGGGAATAGTAATTTTATTTTCCTCAAGGTACAACTTTTGATTGAGGTGTACGCGATGGAAAAATAATCCTACTGTTACCCGAATATACAGTCAGAAAGTGTTTTAATCTACCAAAAGATACAACAGAAACAAGTTCATACCCAAAACTGGAAAACACAACATTCTAGATCTTAGAAACTCCATATAGCTTGTATTGTACGTACATACACAGTCATAACTTTTACCTTGAGAAAACCGCAGACACGCCAATCGACCATCCGACTGACCAAAATGTTTCTGTCGTCTGACATTAAATCTAAATCACTGGATCCACCCTTGAATTATAATATATGCTACGAGTTCTGAATAAAGAGTTAAAACTTAGTCAATCCCGTAACAGTAATGGAAATTGCACGATGTATAATTACGCATGTAGTCAAATGTTTAAAAGGGAGGAGAAAACAGTTACGAAATTCTGAAATTCTCTTTTGACAGTTATAGCAGCAGAATCCGGCTTTTGAATTGCTCATGTATAACTGGCTATAATAGTAGAACAGTTCTCGTAGCGCTGGCTCTAGTAGTAAAACGACTCTAGTCGTAGATCAGTTCTCGTAGATAAAGTTTTTATTGCAGTTCATGTAACGTGATATTAAAAAGTCTTTAGTATGTAAAATTGTTATTGTAAAATTGAAATTATTGTTTAAATTGCCAGTTTTTTTTAAACATTCGTAGCAGCCCAACAGATTTGATTAATTGTACGATCATCTGTGCCACAATATCGCTACGCGTAATAATATCCGATGAAAATGTATGACAAAAATAATTCAAAATTGGAGAATGTTTCGACAAAATCGAAAATTTGAAGATAATTCATTGAATAAATGGACGATTTAACAGGTGTAGATTTACAAAAAATTCATAAAGCGACGGAGCTATACCATCTAACAGTTCAAACAGAGCTGGCTCTTCTGGCAGTTCTAAAGGTAGAACAATTTTCGTACAGCTGAACTCACGAAAAAAAAAAGAATGACAGTCAACTTTACTAGCACTGTCTATCAACTTTACTAGCACTGTCTGTCAACTTTACTAGCACTGTCTATCACACTTTACTAGCACTGTCTATCACACTTTACTAGCACTGTCTGTCAACTTTACTAGCACTGTCTATCACACTTTACACTTAAAGAACGAAGAAGAGTTGTTTTGGGGACGTAACAAATGTGTTTAAACAGATTTGTTTTAATTATTAATATCGTGGGATTGATCAATTGCGCATTGCCTGGTGTTCAGACATACCCATTGTTAGTATGATTTTATTGTAAAAAGTGAAAATGAATGCGCATTTCTTTACATACATTATAAAACTGAAAATTAATAAAACATTTCAACTACCCAAAATGCAAAATTCACAATGAATATGCCTATATTTTTTTTGAAGGCGTGCATATGTAAAAGTAATAGTCATTTGTATATGAATATAAAAAAAATTAAATCGTGATATGTGATGACCTATGTGTATTCTGATAAACAAAAACCCACATTTGATTGAATGCTTGTCAACCTTGTTCTCCCAAAGTTCATGGTTTTTTTTTCTCTTATGTTAACAATTAACTGAGCTGTTCCCTAATTCTGAGCATTGGTTTAATACATGTCGTAAAATTCGGTTGTTTCTTTTGCATTAGGGAAGATGAGAAACAGTGAAAAAACATTTTTGCTCGGTTAATGTGTTAAAATTTTATATATTTGTATCTCTCGCCCAATTGATAAAATATACACTAAAGCGCCACTCTTGATTGACAAAAGACGGAGCGTGGTTTTTTCTTCTGGTTATGATTTACGGGGCGTTATTTTGCGATTAAAACAAAGCGGCCTTTTTCTGCCAATCACTGTAGTCTCGAATGGAAACGGAATTCTGTAGAGTTTAATGGTAAAAAGGCGATTAGAAACATAAACACTGTTAAAAAATTAAATTATACAAGCATGGAGGAACTTAGTGTTTTTTATTTATTCCGTGAGAATGTAAGGCACAAAGTTTCTTTTTCCAAAACCCTTCCCGCTTCAACCTCAGTGGAACCCTCCAGATCGTATTTTGTTCCACGATTAGGATTTGCACTTTGTCGAGATCGTGGTTTTGTAACCTGAAATGTTATTATTAGTAAGGGTTTCTTGTTAGGTCGGTCCTCTGTCTATTTTAATGTTTGTGAAAAAGTTTTATCGATTCGCCAACATTTGGAGGTTACAGACGGGACAGCGAAAAAATAAATAACATTTGCACTCTTGCAATCTACTCACCAAATATTTTGTAACGTTTCCCCGTGGCCGTCCTGGTAAATATTGACGGTCCGTTCATCTGTTTGCGGCATTTACACCTTTTGTCACCACAGGATCGAATTGCACCTACAGATAATCTGGGTTAGATATTTTTGCCCGTACTAACAGATTATGCAAACTGGCTGGCTGTCTGAAAGCAATCTAGGTGGCTCGGGAAGGATTTGGATAGTATGAATTTTTTCTCGACAGAGGTCCAGTGCTCACGAATGGTAGTGTGGCTGTTTTTATACAAGGGTGTTATGTAAGGACCGGAGGTGATTTTTTACATTCTTTCTTCGCCTTGTACTGTAAAAGGCTACTACTTGGGATGTTATGATTTTTTCGGAAACATTCTTTGATGGAGCAGTCTAAATTTAAATATTTGTTTGACCTGGTTGACACTATATTCACCAGCATATTTAGATTGGACTATGTTAGTGTATTGGCGTAAATAATTTGGAAAAATATCGTGATAATAATGATAACATTCGAATTATATATAAAGAAGACCTTAGTGTTTGCATTTGAACTTTAACATGATATGTCAATGGCACTTTTTTTCCTGCGGGTAAATCAGAGGTAATTGCAGGGGTGCTAACATATTTACAGATGACTGAAATGTTTACTAAGATCTAAACTGATAGGAATAAAACGAACATGTTTCTTTGAAAAGATATTCAAAAAAGTCAACCAAGCACATTGCGATTATATAACACTTTTAGCAAGCATAGGAACAAAATGAGGATGACAGTGTCGGAATATTTTCATAGTATTCAGAACAAAATGACTTTCGGAGAAAAAAAATTACAACAGGAAATATATCAACTTCATAAAAAATAAATGCAAAATAAATGTTCAACTAACTTGGTTTAAAATTATTATATTTGGCGAAATAGCAATTTTTAATTTTTAAATTTTAAATTTGACACATGTCGTATTTTGTGGTGTCGAATCTTATATCGTACTATTAAACAGCCGGAGTATGTCTTAACTCATTGCCGACATTCTACTACGTACAAATTTAAGGACCAGTCCACATATATTGCCAAAGTTAAAATGATTCGTAAGTGCAGAAAAAAACCACCAAACAAACTAGGCTTTTTCATAATTGATAATTTTATTTGAAAAAGTAATCAAGGGAAGCAAGGTTATAGCGGTAATCAAAAGAATATAATCCAGGGACAAAGACCAGACATGGAAAACAGACACACACAACAAAGAACATAAAGTAACTGAAATCATACATATAAAGTAACAAAAGTAAATGAGCAACTCGAACTCCACTAAAACTTAGGAGCATGGACCAGGTGCACCGGTAGGGTAAGCGTCCTCTGCTTTTCTAAAAACACCCGCCGAGTTGCTCATAAAAAGTCAAGTCCGGGGTAGACAAACGAGGAAAGGTAAACTATGACCCGTTGAATAAATCAGTTTTCATGATGCTGATGGATACATCATAACGATCCACGAGTTCATGATGACCACCATAAAACTTCTGTAGTGATGACTTCAATCTTGTAGCTTCAATCAGAAGCCTATTTGTTAGAGTTCTAGCGCGATACAAAAAGTCTACGTAGTTTCGGCAAGCTCTGGCATAACGTATGAGTTGTGATATGAACACTCCATACGCAGGAGCCGAAGGGATGTTGCCACAGATGAAAGGAAAGTTGACAATTGTGAATGAAAAGTCATCACGATTGTCGTTAAGTTTGGTCAATAGTTTTCCTTTACCATCGCTTTCTAAATATAGGTCAAGATATGAGGGTGACTTCACAGTGTCTGTAGTATCCTTTATCTCGAGTTCTTTTGGGTAGATGCGATGTATCAAAGCCCCGAAATTAGGATTGTTTAAAGATAGTTCGTCATCTATATAGCGGAAACTGAGATTGAAGGGTCTAGCCAAACGATATTCTTTCTTTCTGATCAAATCAGCTATAAAGTCAGCATCATAAGAGTGAAGAAATAGGTCAGCAAGTAAAGGAGCACAATTTGTTCCCATTGGAATGCCAACCGTTTGTTGAAAAACACGTCCACCACACTGGACAAATATGTTGTCGATTAAAAATTAATTAAATGTTCTCCGCGGACTTAATACGTCTCATGCCTTGCCTAAAACTATTTTTATGTGTCTGGTTACATGCAAAGCCTACTACATATTATATGGGTTTTTTATTCCAACCTTTATTCAAAATCTCTTGATCATCATTGTTGTAGTCTTTAATGAGTATCTATGTCCTTTCCATTTGGACCAGTTAACCCCATTAGCGTACGACTCGTGTTCTCCTTTTAGATGTAGCCCATTCAGGTTACCATGATGGCAGGCACCGTACCACCATCCTCCTTTATAAAGCTGAGCACGATGTTTTCGTGATCTATCATTGTCCCTTTCTTTGGTAGAAAACTGACTTGCATTATGGTGTTCTATTAAACAATTTCCTAAAAGAGAAACAGGAAAACCAAAGTTTCAGTTAGAGCATAAATATCAAAAGCAATAGCATTTATCAAATGAAAGATCTAACAAATCATTACCAACGGACAATGGAGATGCTAGATCTGGTGTTCCAAAGCAATAATTTTGAATTCAATAGTAAGCAATATGTGCTTAACAGCCACCGGTTCACACTTGTAAATGACCTATGCTTGCACTTACCTTTTGAGAAAATGAATTATTAAGAAATTGAGAATTTATACCTTCAAACTATTTTAGATACGTAGACGTCATATGAGGAACATGGGTTGAAGAATCTTTGAAAGTATTTCATAAACACAATAATTCCATTCACCCTAGAATTCAAACAGAATTACGAATTTCAAATTCCAGCATCGAATTTTTGGACATTCAGACAACGATTAAAGATGGTTTCATCACAACAGAGCTTTTCACTAAAGCAACAGATGCGCATCAATATTTATATGCGCAATCAGTCCATCCTTTATCCGTTGAAAACGCAATATCGTATGGCTTGGGAGTGCGAGTTCGACGACTATGTTCCGTAGAAAGTAACTATGTAAAGGAACGTGGAGAAATTAAGAAATATCTAAGGCGATGAGGGTACGATTAACTATAATAGAAGAAGTAGACAATTAAATGCGTGAAGATTTATTGTGCTACCACGAAAAGAAACAAAATTCAAGCGTACTACTTCTTTTATTTTTCTCGCGAGCACTACCTAAAGTACACAGAATCTTGCCAAAATATAAGAAAACACTTTATCAATCACCGCGCGTGAAACAGATATTCCCCGAACCACCGTTAGTGTCTTTTAAAAGAAATTAAAATATTAAAGATATCATTGTGCACAAGAAACACAACCTCCTGTTCTACAAGAAAGAAAATGCCAGTAAGCAGTGCGGCAAAAATTTTACCTTATGCAAGAAGATTGAAGCAACAACAGTATTCAATGAAAACGAAGGCAAGAAATATACAATTCGAGGTGATATCAATTGTAAACCCACTGGTGCAATTTTCTTGATTTACTGCGATACGTGCAGGAAAATTGTATATGTCGGTCAAACAGTAGACATCTTATACCAGAGGATGAACCTAATGTTTTAAAAGATTAGGACAAGGCAAACAGATACCCTGTCGCTGAACATTTTATTCAAAACGGTCACAATGCAAAACACATGCGAGTTACAGGAATTGAAAAGGTGAACGGTTCTACAACATTGCGGGAAGTAAAAGAGTCATTTCGGATGAACAATTGTAATACGTTAGAATCCTACGGATTAAATATTAAATATGTACATTAAATATCTTTCTATTTCCGAATCGTAACTATAAACGATTAATTATTACTTTCGTGTTCTATTCGTAGGCAACTGTTTACGTTCTTTTCATTTAATTTTGTCTTATAGACGTTAACGTTGCAATCAACTTTTATGACCTTTGTTCTCATGGTACTTTAAAAATAAATTCCCTGAGGAAGCTGGGTACACCAGCGAAACGTTTTCAAGAAGTATCAGAGTTTTTTATACATTGAATTAGATATATTTTCTTGTTTAAAACGAAACATAGATAGTTTGAACTAAATGACAATATCGCAACGGTATATTGTATATAATCGCAGGTACAAACATTTGTAGTGGCTTGCCCTTATATTTGAATGTCATACCTGCATTTCCAGTGTAGCCTTTAGCATTGAGAGTATATTTATCGCTTTCAGGCCCAACTGAAAACATGGAATATTTTGCATATCTTTTATTGTTCTCAAAATCTTCTAAATCAATTCTAAGTGTATATGTTCCTTGTGATGTTATATGATGAATTCGATCATTTCCTAAAATAAAAAGTGCAGTTTAGACACCAGAAAGAAAATCAAAAGGGAACCGTGTACAAACATTGATAACAAAAAACATATTTCAAGGATTACGACCAAACAAGGAGAAAAGACAAACATAACAATAAGAAGTAGCCAAAATATCACAAGTGATAAAACGGACTAGAACGGGTTGATTGTCGGTGATTTGGTAAATTGTAGCAGAATGATATTTTTAACCATTTTTGTCATAACTCCGTAACAGTTTATTTAAGAATTATGCAAATTTTGTAATGTGTGATACATTCCCAAGAATGCTTAGCATTTTTTTTATAAAGTTGCTTTAAAACTTTATATGATGAAATCTTTAAAATTTCCATCTTCCTACTCCCCATTGAAAATCTAATAGTTTCTGTTGTATGTTATTGTCGTTTACTAAGTTACCTCCCCTAATTGTGAATTCTGTATAACTTATATAATCCTGCAGATGTCCAAAATTTAGGACTTTATATATTTGTTGTGTTTTTAATATACCACAGGGGATTTACTGAAGAAGAGGGGTCTCAAGTAAAAAAACTCAAGAACAAATTCGAAATTTCGACAACATTTAAAAGTTTTTTTAAGATACTTTGTGTATCCTTACCAAGCCAAAATTCTCCATCGAGGAAACCAAATCCTTTTTTATAAGTTGCCCAATTCCTGAAGAAATTAATTGAACCATCTTGACGTCGTTGGAGTACCTAAAATTCACAAATGAACAAATTGGTTATTGATATACAAATTTCAATCCAATTAGCATATGCCTTTTTGTGTAGCATGATTTTTTAATATTTTTAGGGCCTCAGCGCTGACAGTTTTTTCTGTGTACGCATTGTAAACAAACATTGCTACCAAAGCTTCGATAACCTAAGCCGATTAAAGACGTTATAAGATATTATCTGCTTTATTCCCTACATTTTTGAAATAGTATATTAAAAATCACTAGGAACACATTTGGTTATCAGAATAGCTTATATTTGCTTCGGATAACCATATTATACTGCCGGTTGAATTACAATTTTTACCATGTCAATATTTGGTGTAGTGAATCATGCAATACAAACAATTCAAAGATTGGGTTTGACTGTTTATCTTTTTTATATATTTTAAGCACATGTAATCATTGGAAAAATTGAATCGCCCACAATGCTTGATTAGACATTCATCTAAAACAAATTCAGTCCGTGTCTTTTTCAGTAATACGCTTTGGATATGATTTAAAAATAACTGAAGTTATAATTACACCATTATATAAATACACACATATGTTTTCATCTTAAACGAAGTAAAATTGAACGAAAGTAGTTTAAATGTGATCCTACCGTCCATCCTCCCCCATCTTTGTCCATTTCGCAGTAGACGTCAAAGCCGGATGTACCGTCAGGATAGATTGTGTAAATCCCAGTTGGACATTTGTTTTTGTCTAAATCCGTGCAATCAGACGGCCTGACAGCTACAAAAGGCAGGTATAACTAATAATTCTATATACACTGCACTGCTAGCAAAATAACTGTTTATTAGAACTACAAGGGGTCTAACTTACACTCGAACTGCACTACCTCAAATTTGGATAAATTGAACACATTGGATTTTTTCTAACACAATTTAAATCACCAATATTTTCTTTCTATATAATCAGTGCAAATTTCTATGATTTATCGAACTTCAATCTTTCGTACCCTTAAACTGACAAATATAAAAAAGTGGCATTAATAAATCTTTGTGAATAACCTTGATCTACTCGAACTATTCAACCATTTTGTCAGCTTGGGTAACAAATATTTGAAATTGGTGTATGAAGAAATAGAAAAAAATATCATCAATTTCCTTTATCGGTGTTCGTATTGAGTCATAATTAACGCGAGTAGTAAGCAGCTTTGTTAAATTAAAAAAAAGCTTACTTTCGCAATGCCCATAACGTTGTACTTCGTTGACTTGGCAGCTATTTGAAAGAAGTTCTTGAAATCGTTTGCCAGCTTCACTATAAACCGTAACACCTGTTTATCATATAAACAGCATGTTTAATTTCAACATTTGTTAGGTTTTTTTTATATATATATATCGTTGTTAAACTTCTTTTTGGCCAAATGTGGTAACAGAACTTAAAACGATAAAATAAGTCCCTGGAGAGACATTAATCTTTAATCGATACATATATGATAATAGCTGTTTTCATTTTGGATCCTGACAACTTTTGTAAGAATCTTAGAACAACCCAACTTTTAAATGTTTTGTCTAATATGTTTTGATACTATCAAAACGGAAAATGTAACCACTATCAAGTATTAACATTAAAGAACAAAATGAACAAATTGCCAATTAACGGATTAAGTGCATAAAAATTAACACCTTAACTACTCAGAATGAATATTTATGAAACATTGAAATCATCAAAAGACTGGAACAAAAACCTGGATAAAATTTTGAAGATCCCTTACAACTAGATAAAGAGTGTTGCCAACGCCTCCGTTAAAACCTTTTATTTCACTGTGAATAATAATGAATTGAACCTTTACTTATCTCTTAACTATCATTTAGGTAAAACAAACTGATTTTCAGTACCATTTACACAGTATACCTAATCCTTTGTTCGCTTGAACAGTTTGACCTGACATAATGTTTCCACCATTCACCAGTAAAGTAAGAGATAACACATAATTCATGATGGGTTCCTCTTTGAAGAATATTGTCAGGTTTGTTGTAGATCGTGTTAATCTGATAAAACGTGTTGTCCTTAAATCAAATGAAACGAAAATGGTACGTTCACGTGTTAATTGCGATCAATATTTGGTATCAGTTATCATAAAACTTGATTCTTATATAAGATAACATTTAATATCGAATGTTCCTAGTATAAAAGGGGAGAAATTACATGATTTAAATTCGTGTTTTAATAAGTCGGAATAAAGTTTCTGGGACATCCATTAAATGCAAGGGGTCTGACACATTCGTTGGGTACGACATGACGTATGTATTTAGGACGTGGTTTAACTATTTTCTGTTATAGATCAAGTATTCGCTTCTTTCAATGACCAAAAATACTTGTCCGTTATATAAATAACAATGCTTATCGAATACTCTCCGCATAAAAAGGGGAGAAATTTAACGTTTTATCTAATATGTCACGGTTGGGCTTCAACGACGGCCACCATATGCAGGGGGTCTGACACAATAACGTCTCCATTCATTCTGTACGAAATAGCGTATGTGCTTAGATGTTGTATGATCCTTAAAAGCATGGTATAGAAATGTGTTCGATAAGGTGTGACATATTCCATTCGTTGAAAAAATTATACTATTGCATATAGAGGGATGTGGGTGGGGACATTTCTGTAAAGTAGAACTAGGTTTTAAAGTATTCATTTAATTATATGAGTTATGTATTATATTAGATTGGAAATGTTAATGTTGAAAAACTTAAACATATAAAACTTAAGTTGTTAATGTAAACATATGCAATAGAGATGGAGGGATTGGAATTTTCCTGTTTGGAATTTGAATGAGGATAATTTGGAATTTTTGTGGGATGGTAAATGGTTTAAGTGGGATGTTTTTACTATGAAAGAATACAACTAACAATTTGTAGTTTAGTTATCATAACGAAGTCGTGATTTGTGAACAGTAAATACATGTTTGCATCTCTCAAATATATGCATTGCCTAAGTCATCTAAGAGCATAGATCTAGTAAACCCAGGTTTATTGTATGTTTTTTGTTTTGTATTTACATATTCAACATTGATACATGTAACTGAAACAAATTCATCACGAAAGAACTTGAAAAAGAAAACGAAACATGTTACAATAGATTTAAACTAATATTAATGAATATAACACGCATGAAATCTATATCGTTTTACCTTAGTTTTAAAAACACATGTAAATGAATGTTACTTTTATGAAAGTAGTGAAAGTCTACATATCTTTTTTTTTACACTTTTTAAATGCTAAATTAAAAAATGATATGTGGCTTTTCATAAAATTCTTGTTCATAAAAGATGTATATCAAGAGAGATAACTAAATAAATGACACTTTAGTGTACATTTTTATGTACGAATAAGTAAAAATGGGACATCTGTGCATTACAGGATTTGCTCATGAATTTTTCGATAGAATGTTAGAATGTTAGAATAATGAGGTGTTTGAAAGAGTTATCTGCCTTTGAAATGTTCATTTTTAGTAAACTTCATTGAAATTATAACTATTACCAAAATGATATTAATTTCTTGTCTTGTTTCCGTAATTCTGAGGTTGCAAGTGGTCAAATTGAACTTGGTGGGTTTGTTCATACAATGTTTTTCACACTGCCTGATTCCTACAGACTGACACTATAATACAATAGAATCTATTCGATTTTCAAAGGGACTATCTAATAAAAGCAGACAGTTTTGATTCAATAGATATGTATTTCACAGTACAGATTCATAAAGCATCTTTTTTGGCAAAAACTGAAATGTGTAGTCCTTTGGGGGTTATATCACATATAACAGAATTCGCATGATTCATACAAGGACTGCGACTTCTTTAAAAATGAGGTAATAATTGGTTTAGGCAGGTTGTAATTAACACTTAATGTATAAACCGGAATAACTTTGTAACGATAAAAGTTCTACCAAAACAACTTAATGAATTACATCCAACACCCCCATAAAAACATTCAAATCCTCCACCAAAACAACTTAATGAATTACATCCAACACCCCCATAAAAACATTCAAATCCTCCATTGAATCTTCACTGCATTTTTTCTTGATAATTTTTTTTTCAATATAACTTTATATATTTTTTATACAAATAAATGCTTTTAAAACTTATTTTTCCGTCCTTCCTAATCAGAATTCCATCACCCATACACTATCCGAATTCCCAATTTAAGAATGATAAGAATCCCCATACAACTTATTACGTGATTTTTATTTGCTTACATGTAATCACCATGGCAACAGATGACCTGGTAGTTTATCTAGAGTTTAGACGCCATTATAATGAGAAATTTGATTTGTCAATTCCACAAGGAACAAAAAAAAAAAAAAAACATTTAATGTTGCTTGAAATCTTTTTTTCTTAAAAAGAGGTGATTGTAAAGGGTTTGTAAGAGTATTCAGGGAACCGGGGTTCGCATGGTAACAAAAGCAATAAAATCCCAGAACAAGGACAAAACAAGGAAATACGATACCCGCAACAAAGAACGAAAAATGAAAAGAAATAAAACGCACAAAAAAACAAAAACAAAATGAGCAACGCGGACTACACTACAAACTGGAAACACGGACAAGGTGCACTGGTAGAGAAAGCGTCCTCTGCTTAACTAGAAAGATCAAGACGTTTCTATGGGGCCTATTAACGGATTTACAATCAAAATACTTTTAGATTTAATACATGCATGAATCACAAATAATAAGCTTCAGGTTCATGATAAATTTTATAAGTGTTATATAGCAGTTCTAGAGCCAGCTCTTCTAACAGTTCGGATATAATTCTGTTCTGGTAGAGCTGTCAGAAGTGTCGGCTCTTCTAGAACTTTTAGAAGATTTAGAAGATCCGTTTCTTGATGCAGTTCTCGTAAATCTACACACATTCGCCTATGCAATTGATGAAGTATATTTAAAAAGTGTCCCAAACTTTCAACAATTGTGAATAATATATATTATATATATATTTTAAATTTACATCGGGTATCATTACGCGTCGCAATATTATTGGACAAACGATCGTGCAACTCATCATTTTATGGGGTTGCAACGATTTTAATTGTTCATTGTTATACCTCCGCAATTTAACCACTAATTTTCATTTTACAATAACTATTCAAACTAAAGACTTTAAAACATCACGAATAATTGACAGGTCCTACAAGCTTTAACACAACTGAATTATCATAAGTCAAAGTCGGACATATTAATAAGGACTATTTTAAGCAAAGTCAGAACCGAATCTGGGAGGTAAAGTAACTGTTTATACTGTTGATTCGTCCTTATTTATTTTTGTTTACGTGTTTTAAAAATCCATAGCTATTATTCTCCTTAAAATTTAGTTATTTTTCTTTGAAAATCTCGGTTTTTGTAAGGACTGCACTAAATTATAGCAATGTTGAAGTTTGGTATACGCCTAAAACTATCTATATGTACTTGTTTATTCACTCGTTTACCTTCAGAAGTTTTGTGGTGAATCAACTTGAAATTATGTATGTTTAATCATTTCGTCCTTCTTCTGAATGATTGCTGCAATCTTGCCGCTCTGTATCGATATCGGAGCTTTAAATTAGGACAAGGCTTGTGTTTTCGGGAAATGGCAAATTCGAGCACCTTTTTTAAAGAACAGTAGCACGTAAATGTCGTTTAAAGCTAATCTTCTAAACTGAATATCTCAAACATCTCTTATCACGGATAGTTTGCCAAGGTATTATTTAAAAGTGTTTTGTTTTTAAGAAATTATGCAGAATCTGTTATATGTGAAACATCCTCGCAAAATAGTTACACATTTATTCATTCTTTTTTTTATTCAGTTGTGTCAAGGGATTTATATGACAAAAAGTATAATTATTCATCCCCATTTTTCTATACTTAGGGAAAAATTACAACAAAGATCCAAAATATCACTTTTTTATTTCAGTGTCGTTTGTGGAGTTATTTCCCTTCATTTTGAGTGATACAATATATTGTACATAATTACCTAAGATAACGGTTATATTAAAAGTCACTTTTACTTTCTGCTTATGATTACATTTATTTGAAACAAAACTTAAAACATATAGACTCTCCAGCCTTGCATCTTATTTTGCTTATTATAAGTTGTTAAAATGTTTATTTGATATTAGTGTAGACCTATATGATATTAATTACCAATTATCTTTCTTTCATTTTACTACTACTTTTATCAATGATTTTAATCAAATATAGTAAATCTTTCAGCAGGTATGAATCTTATCGCATTAATCGACATTTTACGATTAACAATTGACATCGCTAGTATATTAATGAAGGATGGAAGTTTAATTTGTGATAATTTTTTTCGAAATATCAAATGTAAAAGTGTTAAAATGAGTTAATAAACAAGCAGTTTAATTACTGTTCCGCATCAAGTATTTCATCTTCACGTGTTAACAAGAACTATTGTTGGAATTTGCGTAGATAAAATATACAAAGAATGCGAATGAGGAAAAATCACAGATAAAAATAATATTGGCTTAAAACTGTGAGCATGTTTACAAAAAAATGATTTCCGTGTTCTCGGTATAGAAATCTTACATTCCACTGGAAACTGAAGGGACATATGTCTTATATACGTAGAAAAAGAATTAAAGAGAGGACAATATAACATGTTAGTTGGTTACATGCATTACACGTGTTAATAGATCAGTGTATGATTGGGGATGGTGACGATCATAAGTAACCACATAGCGGAGCTGAATTTGTCACAGGCATAGATTTATAGTTCTTAATTGTTTTAGATGTTAAAAGTATTATAAGTACATAAAAGCACGCGTCAATAGATGTGCATACATACTTAATCATTTGCCTTATTCCGAAAACTGGCAAAATTTCAACTAAATGTGCGTAGGCATACTCAGTTTTCAAAAATAATTAAGTAGCACTCTCTTTAAGATCATGCAAACTCTGCAATGTGTAATACACCTTTAAAAGGCTACATATTTTTATTCGTGTTTTTAAGTTAATTTATAGGTCTTTATAATGAAATGTATTATTATTTATCCCAATCTGTCTGCTGTTAGGAGATAATTAACATTTGAAAATAAGTATCTACTGTATTTTAATGTCGTTTACAGAATAATCTTCCAAAATTGTGAATTCTACCCTACGATTTTTAACAATTTGTATCTCTAGTGAACAAAAGTTCTATGAAAATCCACATGTTTTTTTTCAAACTAAAGTATTTTAAACAAAATATCAAGTTTAAAATATGTAGACTTTTCAACCATGTATCACATTTTGCATGATGCGTAAGTTGAATGCTACTTAATAAAAATGTTTGTAATTCCATCGCCTCCATAAATTGTTAACACATGTACTATAACTGAGGTCATCGTGATACCTAAGGGGAAACAAAAGCGGCTGGTAAAGCTTGCAAACATGTAAATAACTCGATTTATAGTTTAATGACATGTAAATATCGGATTTTGACTTTTTGAATGATACTACTCTACACCTATATTAACAACGGAAATTGATAATATCAGGGACAAATGATCATGCTTAATTATTAGTCATTGTGTTTACGAAGTCACTTCTTTTTTTTTAAATGGACCTTAGTTGTACAATGAGTGGTGAATTGATGTGCTGGTTAATCTGTACATATAGGCAAAATATAAATAAAAACTAGTCCATTTATTTAATTTTGCAAATAGATTTGTTCGAATGGCATACATCCAGTTTTAAATCCTTGATCCACCTATAGTTTCAAAGTCTTGATCCATCTATAGTTTCAAAGTCTTGATCCATCTATACATTTTCAAGTCCTTAATCAACTTATCTAGTTTCAAATCCTTGGTCCTCCTATCCAGTATCAAATCCGTGATCCACTTATAAAGTTTTAAGTCTTTGTTCCAGTTTCAAATTTTTAATCCCCCTATTTCCCCAAAACACCCTTTATGTACATACCTGTTCCAGCATTACTTGACATACAATGACATAGAATGACATACACTGACATACACTTACATACAATGACATACACTGTAACAAATATTATACCATGATGTAGAATGATACCTTCACCTTTCCTATACTCGGCATCACATAAATAACATACTGATAAAATTTGAATAAAAATATTTTCTACGACTTTATTGACGTCAACCGTCGTTTAAATTGTCTTAAATGACTTGCTCATTCGTTTAGCCAAACAGCTTCTCCCTAAACAAGTCGCTTATTAGCTTAAATCATGCGTAACAAATCCTTACGGGAAAATCCCATACTAATATCCGCCATGTTGGTTTTTACGGGACGACTTGTTTACAAACGAAGTTCGTAAGTTCCCGTCGAACTCCGGTGACAATCGTCTGCTTGATCAACTTCTCGGTATTGTACGTTGTTCGCGTAAAATAAATCCGAGATATCCGAAATAACGCCGAAATGCATTCTGGGTTCTTCGGTTTTTGGACAAACCATTTAAACGTAAACAACATCTCCTAGCAACCCGATCACTGTAAACATGGCCGACTTTTTACAATGTAAATATTGGCACCGAGAATTAAAACCTGACCGGAATTTAACGATTCAATCTTTAGAGAGAAGCAGTTTGGCTAAACGAATGAGCAAGTCATTTAAAACAATTTAAACGACGGTAGGTGTCAATAAAGTCGCAGAAAATATTTTTATTCAAATTTTAACAGTGTGTTATTTATGTGACGCCGAGTATAGTTCGTTTGCCTTTTTCCCAAATGATTACCGTGTCAATGATGTCATTTCCTCTTCCTTCTACCCTGGAAGTGATAAGTTATGAGCAAAAAGCACAGCGAGTTTTTGGCCGATGGTCCAAGTTTTTAATTTAATCAACATTGCTCCTTTACTTTGTTTATCTGTACGTGATAATATGTTTTTTTATGTTATGTATAGACGACACACGCTGGAAGACAAGGTGAAGTCAGACTCAGAAACCTGACTTGGTTACATTTTTTTTTATGAAAATAAGCACAATCTTTAACGCAGCACATATACCACTTCCTGTTTAACTCGTATCATTCACATATACTACTGAAGGCCAAACTTCATTGCATCAAAGGTACAATATAGGTCAATAGTAAACAATAACAAATTATCAAATCCCAATCTTCATGTCCGTCCGTCTACCAATTTGTAGGATCTACTAGTGTAGGTCTATCGAAATGAAACTTCTACTGTGGTTGTTTTAATCACTACGAAAGAGTAATCAAGGGAACCAAGGTTGACCGTTATTTCCACTTAGCAAGTATCTCCAAGCTTAATTATTCATTTATACAATACGGTGATGCTAAAAATAAACAATAACATTTAACAACAGCATTTAACGTGTGCATTGTCTACTGGAAGTATTTGATCTTAAATCCCCCATCCTAAATTGAAAATAATGGATCATTACCAAACGCTTTAGTTTTTTGTTAACAGCCATAATTATACACACCCTGTATTTTATTGCAATATCCTTCACAAATCAAGGAATTATCAATACTCACAAAATAAGACAATTAAATCGTTGAATTGGCTCGTTCATATGGGATATAATTATGATCCTATTGTCAAATAGTTAAATACATTTTTTTAGGTATTGACATTGATTCGCTCAATTGTTTTACAAAGAAATTAACACACAATATTTAAAACGATTTTCGGCAGTATACCGATTGTGTCCTTATTGTATGACAATGATGTACAGTGGTTCTCAATCCCACATGGGAAGGATTGGGTTTGATATTACCCACGATTGGGTAAGAATTGTTTTTGTTGGTTCAAACTGGTCTTGAGCTGGCAGGATAGTCAACTGCTATAGTACTTTTTTGTGCACTTGTGTAGCGTATGATCGGTTTCTGTGTTCAAGGGTTTCACAAGGGACTCAATCCTTTTCTAACTGATTTTTGTATGTTTGATTGTGTATTTTTTTTAATCACAGTGGTCAGTTTCAAAAGGAGGAAGACTTTGATCGTGTCAAAGTACTTTAACCCTGTTGCATGTTTTTGGCCTATTATATGTCAGGAAATTCTGGCCTCTGAATGTCTTGTTTTGTTTTCAATTTCAGACCATATATTGTTGGTAACACATATATTGAACAAATTCGCTGTCTCTGTGTAAAATGTTGCTTTGGGGCCAGCTGCAGCCTGCCCTGTAGACTGAGGGTGTCTTGGTCGTTCATTTAAGACCATAATACATGTGCATGTAGTACTTGCCTATTGATATACAGTAAAACCTACCAAACCGAGCAATAGTCGGAAGATACTGGTAATTTATGTGTTTTCGAGTCGTTATTTGACTCTTGATTTCTTAAAGCATTTTCGTCTTTCAGTTACCGTGGATTTCATCACTTTTGTTGTCGGGACTTCCCTAAACTTACTTAAATGTGTGTTTTCACTTATTGAAGACCTCTGAAAGTATTTAATATTCCGTATTTCGATTATGCGCTGGAGCATTAGTTACATTTCACCATCTCTGTTACTTTTTTTCCTATTTTATAAATTTAGTCTACGCATATTTGATAACTCAGTTAGATAACACAACTATTTAGAACCTCCTTCTTTGTTTTTTTTCCCATCTGGATGAATTTGAGAGCTACCTTATGCAAAGCGTGGACTCTGTCATTTGTCGACCAAAATAAATCTTCTAATTCACAACTCCATCGTGAACAATGAATGGAATCGGATGAAGCTGTCACAGGTACTTAACTACAAGATGCCATTGTGTTTTTCCATCTGAATGCATAAAATCATTTATTAAGTTTCCTATCTGGTGTTTTGGAAGTATCACAAAGTAACTCAAATTGAACTTGCTCACATTCTTTCGTAGTTTTTGTTTATGGTCTAACTTTAATTAACATTTGCATACATGTTTTAAGTACTATGATAACATATCTCAAGTGCATTCTAATAATTAAAAAATAAGGATTATGCAATAACAAAATATTCTTGTGATTAACAGTTATGATTTATTTTTTTATCTATCTATTCTGCTTATCTTTGTTATCCTTGGATTGAAGCAGGAGTCTTTCATTCTTCGGGAATGCTGAAAAAAAGTAAGTTAATCATGTAGTTTTGCCAAACAAAGTTGAAATGTTAAGGACTCTGTTAGTTTATTTTTACAGAAAAGAAATCACAGGTGAATAATATGATTTGGCCATAAGATATATCAAAAAAAAAAAACAAAAAACAAAAAAACATATGTTTGACCTAGCAGGCAATGAACAAACAATTTCAACTATACTTTAAAGGCAGGATATTGAAACTGAGAAACTAAATTATAATGATAATTATAATACCATTTCAATGAAAGAGTAATCAAGGGAACCAAGGTTATAGCGATAATCAAAAGAATGCAATCCAGGGACAAAGACCAGACATGAAAAACAGACATACACAACAAAGAACATAAAGTAACACAAGTCATACATACAAAGTAACAAAAGTAAATGAGCAACTCGGACTCCACTAAACACTTGGAGCATGGACCAGGTGCACCGGTAGGGTAAGCGTTCTCTGCTTTTCTAGAAACACCTGCCGAGTTGCTCTTAAAAAGTCAAGTCCGGGGTAGACAACGAGGAAGGGAAAACTATGGTCCGTTGAATAAATCAGTTTTCATGGTGGAGATGGACACACTATAACGGTCCACGAGTTCATGTTGACCTCAATCTTGTAGCAAAATAACCCTGTTCCAAAAGCCTATTTGTTAGAGTTCTAGTTTTAACATCGTTATATTTACATCCTCGGGTTTTTTAGCGATCACAGTGTCTGTCCGTTTGACCACGGGCGTCATGTTTTTGGTCAATTATACTGAACTATACTTATACTGAACTCTAAGCCCTGGATATAGAACCATGGACTACATTTTACTAATAATATAAAGAACTTGGAAGAACAGGCATAGGTTCATAACGAAAACCTCAAGTTAAAATATGCTCAAGTCCTAGAATTTTCCCCAAATCCTCAATTTCAAGTGATTTGATAGTACAAAATTAAGTTTGGGAAGGGTTTGAGGAAAATTCAAGGTGAGATCTTTTTTTTATGAAATCGGTACAGATCTGTTTATAGTAAAAACACATGTATAGAGCTTTTATAATGAGTTTTAATTGTCTATGTAGACTGTTTCATTCGGTAAATACTTCTGTAAATGTTCTAACCATCAAATTAACCGCTTATTGACAGAAATTTTTACGCAAAAGAAATATGGTATGTGTCGCAAATTAAAGATATTTTTGGTCCCAAAATAAATAACAATGTAAAAAAACAATGTATCGCTGTCGACTTGTTATCATTAGCATCTTATAACAACCTCTAGAGAAATATAATATGTTGGCATAATATAGGCAAAACATTATGTGTACGTACAGCACTTGAATGTTATAAACTTCCTATTTACACCATCCCCCATCCCTAATTCTTAATTGAAAAATCCCTATTCCACATAAAAAAATCCCCCATATACTATAGTATGGAAAGTTTACCCTATTCAAAAATGTAGCGGACACAATGCAATTGCTGCTTATATATACATCTATGCATTTACATATGTCGAAACAGAAACCTTTGGACTGATTTTGATGAGTTTCAAATTAATTAGCGACATTCATAATTTGTACAAAGAATGCATTAGTTTGTGTCAGTAGTGAGAAAAATTTACTGTTTGCAGAAACAATAAAAATACAGCACCAAAATAAACCTCTTTTTACAAAGTAAAAATTATGATTAATTAAGACTTCTAAATGCATTTATAATCGTTTGAATGCATTTAAAACACTTTATTTTGTTAAGTGTTGATCAAGTCCGGTGAATAACCATGTTTATTCAGCCAAACTATTTCCTACTATTTGCGTTGCTCATTAATCTAGCAATTGTGTATAGTCGTCTTTTCTATGGTTTGATATTTTCTGTCAATAAAAGTAATTAATCTGCTCAAATTTAACTTGTACATATGATAAAGTATCATACCAGCAATTGTCTGGGCGACAACAGGACTCATCTTCAGAATCTTTTATGAAACCACTGTCGCAAGTTTGCATACAAGTGCCATTTTTAGCCTTGCAGGACAATCCGCCTGCAAAACATTTTTTTGTCAATATGAGTTTGATAAAGTGATGTAAAAATCTTTCCGTCAACCCCTTCTTTCGAAAAAGTTTGTGTTAGCCTTTTTCATGAACATATTTTTTGCTCTTGTTCTGAAATGCATTTAATATATATCACAATACATAGGTTGCAGCTAACGCATAACCATTGAATTCATTTTAAACGACTGTCATGTAAAATTCACAGTATCGTAACATAACATGACATTTGCGTCGTTTTCACATAAAATACATTTCAAATGAACTCATTGTTGTTACAAAAAAAATTGTGAATTTCATCTGCAAACATTTAAAATAGTTTTTGTCTTGTGTAGATTGTAATTATTTCAGACGTATTGAACGGTCTAAGCCCTTTAGATGATATATTGAAATTGTCTTAGTGCTATTTTTTATCTTAATGACTAGTATTTGATAGCGATGACATTCATCTGTTAGGAACATGTTTCAGTTGAAATTGTTGCAAATAGTATTGCAATGCATTTCAAAAACGAAAACAATGGGTTTATTTATGAAAAGAATTGACATAATACGGCCCACATTTTTCTCTGTCTATGTGTGTGTGAAATTGCATTTAAACAAAATAGGTATTTACTTACATTTTACAGGGCAACATTTTATATTATTTGGCGAACAAAACCCAGATAAAAGATAAGAGCTTCCAGAACCTCTGCATTGAGGCTTACTTGAAGCCATACATTCCCCAATATGTTGGTCATCGGCCAATTCACATTTCGGCTGGTCTGTAATGATAAACAAATTAATGGGATATAGTTTAAAGGTCACTTACGCCTTTCATACGGAAACTTAGAGACCACATTTTTAATTTCTGTATTATCTATAAAATGAGATTTGATCTTTTGTTAGCTTGCAATTACTGTAAGGTATGAACAGTTTCCATGCAAAGTAAACCACTGCTGTGAATTTTAGAATATTTCGAATTTCTCAATTTTAACGACATTATTCAACTTATCATTTATTTACTTTACAATAATCCAAAGCTGTTGTCAAACTTTTCTGCTTTCAGTCTAAACATAATAACATATATAAGATATATTGATGTCTTGTGGCTGTGAAAAGGGAAAACCTACCATTACCCAAAAATAAAGAAGCAGTTTACTCAAAAATTTACATTTGGTACCTTTAAATGAGTCTCATCATTTAGAACTAATCATAAACATGATTTGATCGCATACAAATCATTAGATTGAACATAAGAGTATAGCCTTGCAGTGATGTAGCAAGATGTACAAAAAATGGAAATGTCATATATATCATACAATTTTGCTCTTTTTCAATTTTTCAACCTGATTTAACTTAAACTTGTTCCATTAACAGAATAACGTTTCTTTTATTAATGATTTACTCAGATATTACGTTGTTTTAAACCAATAGAAAGAACATCAATAGTTTTGTTCATATATCGAAACATCAGATCTTCCATTTTTTTTTAATTTAGAATACATTTTTTTGAAAGTCTAAAGTATTTTTGTCAATAAAAACCTGTCATGCATATACATGTATAAACTAAAGTAAGAGAGTTATTGAATAATATTTATATTTCCATATATATATATATATATATATATATATACAAACGTCTCAGAATGTGACGACTCTATTCACTACACTGCTCCATCGGATCAAACTGATACAGGGAAGATATATAAACGTATAGAAATGTCTGAAAAATTCCCAACGATGTTAGAACTGTCAAATTTGCGAAGCAAATGTTGGTCGTTCCCTCCGCGGTACTCGAACTCGCACCGCTGTGACATCTATGGCAACACCGCCTGCACTCCAGCGCCCTAGACCACTCGGCTAGCTAGGCTATATAAAAATATAGCTTTCGCTGGCCGGGTCATTCCTCTTCGTAGGATTAATCTAGGGCTGTAACTTAGTTCACGATGTATAGTAGTACGGAACAGTTCATTTTAGATGTTATTATGTAGGACAGAGGATCAAATTAATGATGCCTGTCACAACAAATCAATATTATACAAACGTCTCAGAAACGTACTAAAAGCACAAGTAAAAAAATCACCTTCATTTACAAACCATACAAGAATATGCTTGACTACTTTTTGTACCCTTTGAGTTCTGATTCCCTTAATGGCATTTCAAAGTGATAAATTATTATCATATACCGTAGCATTGAAAAAAGAATGATTACAAATTCTTTCAAAAAATGTGATCATAAACATAGATACAATATATATATGCATAGATAAAAACTACCACTTAAAGACTTACCCCCCTCCCCCATTTTGAAGATAATTGAAGTAGCTATAGCCATTAAAACTAAATATTAGAAGTTTTTCAGGATAAATGGATATGCGATTGCGTTAAGAAGAATTGAACCATCATCTGTACATTGTCAGTGAAATAGTTCCGAATTTACTACTTAATTACGCGATTAAAACTACAAATCAAGGATAAAATAAAACGATAATCACGCAAACCTTTATGCAATTGTTTTAAACCATTATTGTGTGGTTCTTAAATGTTATGTGAAAGAAATCAAAGGAATGTAATCCAGGGACAACGATCAGACAGGAAACGTGTTATGCGAACTTGATGAACCTTTTTAATTGCAGTGATGCTAAAAAAATACTTCATTCAAATGTGGTCATAAATTTTATCATACCTCTTTAATCAAATATACAATTTTTAACACTCCAAGCTAGAAACATTAACGTTTAATACATGTTTAAACGGTTTTACAGCAAACTCTTACTAAACACCTAATATGAGATGTAATAACCACCTTCGGTGATAAATATTGTCATGGTTAATCATCTAGGGTATTATGTAATGTCAACGCGAGCTCAATACCTAAGGAACATGTTTCTTAGTGATTAATAAAGCTTTCTATAGGAACTACTCAAGCTGAGTATTCCATAGCTATATTTCAAAATCCGATGCTGACTTTACCTGAACAGCAAAATCGTTGTTGTCCACTTGCACCGTTGCAACATCTCCCAATTGTGAAATTGTTGTTTCCTGTACAAGCTGGCTCACCATTTATTGCGTTTACACATTGTCCCCCACCGTTACTACAGTAATCTACAATATTTGACAACAGTGTCAGTTACTGTTATCATTAAAATTTTCATATTTTTAAGGCTATATTTCAAATGGATCTTATATGTAGAAAAATATGTTTTGGCCTAGGGGCAAGCCTAGTTTATAAAATGAACCATGCTCACTATTAAAATCCATAACGAGCAAAATGTCTGTGCATTGAGGGAATACCAGATTGGCCACCATTTCTTTTATACAAATACTGAATTAGACTATTTTTATATTTGTTGAGTTGTTGACATTGTTAATAGCTTTCTTCCGCCGTACCTTGGTCACGAAAGAAATGATTTTTTTCCTAACAAAGTCGGTATAGTTTCGCTTTTTATCTTTTTACCTTAAAGATGCTCTTCTATGGGCACGCAAGTCACATGATCGCAATTCTGTTTCCCTATTTTACTGCGTCGACTTTCTTTTTTTAAAGATAATACTTTTATTAGATATGTCAGTTATAGTAGTTCATTTGGTTCATATTAACACATTTCATATTATCTCAACAAGATATTTTCCATAAAAATAAACTCAATTATCGACGAACCAGGCTTCTTTAAGAATTTGAGGAAAAGTAAAAGGATTGTGTCATGTTTAAAATTTGTATTTTAAGCCATACCGTTAATACCTAACTTGAAGGAGAACATTACACACCCTGTTTCGCATATTGATTTTTAATTTTCCCCATCAATATGCATGCTTACTTTTAGCTTTGTATTATTATTGCGTTCACTGCACAAATGCAAGGACGATCCTGGTTAGAGGCCAGTCATATATAAACGTGTTACATTATTATATAGCTGGTAGTTTTCCAATATATTTCGGAAAATTAGAATCGATACTGCAATCGCCCAAGTTCGCATTTATAAAGCCTGTTACATCTCCCACGGAAAATCCATCAAAATTTAGGAATTCGCACTAAAATTTGGTTTTTTTCGATCTATTGATTCACGTATTAGACTTTCTCATTGTTTCATCTAAATTTATAGATGTCAAGTTTTTTTTTAAGTTAAAAATATGCTCAATTGATTTAACACAAGTCCTTCAAACTGAATATCACTCTGCAATATTCCCCACCATGAAATGATATCTATTATTATTGCATGTACTCCATTTTATCGATTGATTGGACTTATTTTCTAAGAATAATTTCAATTTTAGCATTTTTTTCTCAAACATTTTACTCACGGTCAAAACAATATTTTTTCATAGCCTAAAGTTCAAAAGGAAACAAACACATGAAAAAAACAAAAGAGTAATAAAAGAAAGTTCATGATTCTTTTTGTATTTCAAAAGAAATGAAGCCTAAAACGTGAGATATTCCCTTTTACATTTTCCGATCTGCTGTTCTAATTCCAGAATTGTTTCTTTTTTTTCTAACCCCATAATATTTCGATACGACAATAATATTTAGAGATAAAAAAAAACATCTTGTTATCGATAAACCGAAACCGATGTTTCAAAAGCTCAAAGTGAACATAAATGCATACTCCGCCGAAACGAAACCCATGTAAAAAGCGGATTACATTCATGACGACCTTAAAACATTTTGTTTTGTACTGAACGGTGCCTGTTAATTACCGGATCGTTCTGATTTACAGAATATTACTGCATATTGCCTTCTTGAAAAAAAGGGCCGAGCTAACAAATATCAATATTGACATTTAAATCTATGTTTATCAATTCAGATCTAGTATATAGTCTTAGATTATGATTTTGTACATATTGTTTGCTTATTAGAAACCACACATGACATACACATTAAGTCGTCTATTTCATCATCAAACAATTTTTTTCGTAACCGTAAGTTCTTGAATAAGAAAGTGGTTGCCCTTTCCGTAAATTTCCTAAGTTATGAAGAAAAATTAGCTGCTAAAATACAGCCATATGTTTATTTGGAATCTATTAATGCAAAAGGGCTTTCTACTATGATAATTGACCAGTTATATGTCAAATGTCTGTAAAAATGACCAAAGAATATTTGTAATGATCCGAGGCAACACCTAGGACTTGGTTGACCTAAAATATATTACTGTTCAATAATAGAAAACAAATCTGATACATTTATTAATTTGTCGATAAAAATTTATTGTTTATTTTAAATATCAACATGAGTTACACGTTTTATCAACGACGCAATTTCTCAAGACTGTTCTCTTAAAATAGTAAAATATCTTTTCAACAGAAAATTGAAACTAACACTCATACACCAGTTTTGTTATAACATGATGTCATAATGGACCGATGTAGAAATTTATGATATACCGTAATTAACCGAACTATCTTTTTATAGACTTATGTAGAACAGACAAATGAAGTAATGATATATAAACAGTTTAATAAAACTATTGTCATGCATAAACATTTATAGTCTGTTTCGTAATATTGAACTATATTCTATATATAAGCTTACTGCATGAAGCATAGCAACGTTGACTCAGATTACCACAACAAGGTCCAACATCGATTTTATTAGGTACAGGTTCCGATGAACAGGTATCACAATTATCTGAAATTTTTGAAAAAAGCACACATTTATGTATAAGCACACATTTATGTGAAAGCACCAATGATCATTTAATTCACATTGACCATATACAGTGACTGAATAGTGCAACTATAATTGCGATCGCTCGTCGATCGGTATCGGATCAATCATTGATCCACCAAACCGATCCGTTATATTTGTGAACGCATCACTTGATCATTGAGAAGTTATTATATTTTACGGATTCCGTAGTTTCGTTTGTCACATTTTTCCAAATATTTACTTAATGCAACATATTTAAGCATCAATTGATATTTTATTTGACATTTGTTTCATTTTTAGCAAAATAAAATATTGGGATTCAGTATCTTGTATTAAGATATATTTATTATGAATTTGTATTAGATTCGTTCTAATGGGAATTCTAAAACATACATGAACAATTATCCGTCATTGTAAATTACTAAACTGCGATCAGACCGGTCACTGGTCATCGATTATCGACCGTCAGCAATCAATCAATAAAGAAGTTGCACAGATTGGTTCAGGAACTATATACTACTAAAGGATCAAACTTCAAATCGACCACGTATCGGTCACGAATAGAATACTCATTGTTTACGACGGGGTTTAAGCAAAGTAATTAGATTTTAAAAGGAGGTCCAAAATTTGTTACTTGCTTTAATGTTGCATCACATATTCAAAATACTGCACCATCTCATACCATTGAATCTGTCAAAGTTTTTTATGGAAGCTTACTATATGTAAAATTGGAAACTGAAAATGCTATGAAGTCAGCTAGTTGTATTTTTTTAATTCTGAATCAAACAATTTAAAGCTTAAAAAGCTTTGGTGAAATTGAATATGATACAAACATATCACTGATTTCAATAGGTATGTCCCTTTCTCGTGGTCTACCTCCTTTAAATAAATGGCGATTAATTTTTTTTTTTTTTTGAGACGGTAAAAGTCTTTTTTTTCTAATAGAAAAATCAACACAAACGTTAACTTATTGTGTTGGACAGTAGCACAGGCGTTTACCATCTGTTTTCATTTGTCACACATTTTTTAATCAGTTAGTACGACTACTCCATTTCTTGTTTCGATTTAAGAAAAAAAATAAATTTAATTTTCGACCGCCGGTAACCTTGAAATTGAACCCATTTTTAAAACAAACCTTTAAAGCCGCTGAGAAACCCTTCTTTCGCCCTTTTTTAATTAAACATTAAGTCTTTACAACTTTATTCCATCTATTTATGATTTTGTTCGTCTTTTGACAGTGGGGATTTAGAAATTTTAAGATATTGGGACAAATCTACATATTTTACACTATGTTTTTGCTAAGTTTGGTCTCAATCCATTTAGCTGTTTCAGAGGAGTTCCGAGGAAATGTAACGTTTCCACTTTAAACGTTTTAGGTTGCAGGTAATGCTATTACGTTTTTTATTTTGCAATATATAGTGAAAATTATGACAGCTGACTGAGAGCTTGTGGCCTCCACTTTTCCAAGTGCATACCAGAAAGAAGACTTAACGTATGCCAGAAGCATGAAATATTCAGAACAAAAATAATATGTCCCAACACTCAAACTTTTGGTAATTTAATAAAAACATATCATGACCCTTCCATTCAGATAGTAAGCGAAATAGTGAATTTTGGATATAATATACTGGTGAATAAACCGCAAATACCAAACTATTACAATTGGTGGATAAATTATAGCGTTTAGTATTGAAGTATTCGACTACAAGTCTTGATAGGGAAGTGTTTATTTGAATGCGTCTGTATTCTTTCATTCGAATTTTGGAAAGCATCAGTTTTAATTTCTAATTTTGTGTAAAGTCATGTTTTGTATAGCCCATTTCTGTTCTGGTGTTGTATTAATTACACATGTGTTCGTTCTGAATAAAATATAGCATCGGCCTGCATAATTCTTATTCTGTAGAGCATAGCTTTCTTTTACTTCACATGACAGTTTATATTTAATTGTCTATGTATTATAGACATGTTAAAGGAAAATCTATTAATTAGAAATTGATTTATTCGTTAAAATAAACATAAGTATATATAAATTGATGGATTCTTTGAGGACGGTCCGGGATAAGCCATTCATGTTCTTATAGATTTCGATAATGTTGTTAATTTTGTGTTAGATATTGACAAAATTGAGCAATTGTTTCACTTTTTTGTAACCCCCCTCCCCCCCCACACACACACACCAATACTTTCCACATTCCTAGACCCACTAGCTTTAATATAGTATATTAACTAAATCTACCTGACTTTATTGTTCAATTTATAGGTTCTTATTTCCTTTCAAGTTAAGATGCTTGTCAATATTACCAGATTACTATTAACACTTTTACTTACCGAAACATGGATTTGGTAAACAACATTTTTTATTCTCACAACAGTTGCCATCTTGGTAACTATCACTGTCACATTCATCAGAGCATTGCCCCTTGGCACATTTGCCACTATCTAGATAGAACAAAAACTCCAATTGACTTCTAGTGAATAATAATAGGATAACTAATTGGAAAGAGTGAATAACAAAAATATCTTCACGGGTGTCGAAGAACGCCGGGCTTTAACGTGTGCGGAACTTATTCCAGGTACGAGTTAAATCCTCAATCGTTCTTGGCACGAGTGATAATATTTTGGTTTGTAAAGATAACCAATTGATTATTTTGTTTATTAAATAGATATTCTTCATAATTTATCGATATTTTAAATAATGGATATTTTATTATATGATTGGCGGATTGATATCAAATTTGTGACGTTTTGGCGGGAGGAAGCGTGAGAGTGAAATTATCGAATTTATTTCACAGTGTGAATTATCGAAATGTATTACACTGGGAACATCCGATAAAATACTGCTATCTCTATAATAATTGTAAGTAATATTATTTTTATTAAACTGTATATTTTCTTTTTCATTGAAACAGGGGGCAGTTTTGTTCAGTGCATTTCAATGAAACATCAACTCATTGTACCAACATGATATGAAAAATATTGTCTTTTTCTTTGATTCTGATTGAGTAAATTATACTTTCAAAATGGCGTTTTTGTTCCAGACCATATTTTACCCTATGCCTGATTCTTACATACTGTGAAACTTAATTGGGTATATGCTTTAAAATGTTACTTAAAAAATGAAAGTGTAAGATTTTTTTATATAAAATTCAAAAAAGACTCATTTCGGATTTCAAATTTAATATTTTCCAATATTTTCCATCTGGCATATACCATAAGGAAAAATTGTTGATACATGTAACGGGAGAATTTGTACAAAACTGATTTGAGAAATATTTGATTTTTTTATCCAAACAGTAACAGTGTTACTTCTGAAATTAAATCAAAGACTGAACTTCATACTAAAACCTTTTTAATATTTAAGTTTCATTATCATAGTGTAAAGTTAAGAAATAAATCACGAAAATTGCAATAATGCCGCATTGTTTTACCCCAACCGATAGCAGAATGATGTACGATATTGCACAGTTGTTTGCATTATAAGGTCACACATGGACAGGTACAACGCCTGGACTGGAACGTTTAGTTCACTGGCAGTTGTTATTGTATGATTTCATACTATGATGGCGCACGAGGCGAGTTCTACCATGGTACGGCGAAAAGAGCATACTAAATACAGCGAGCCGTACAATAAAAAATTATGGGCCCCATGCCAATTCAACCATTCCTGCTGCTGCGTTCCTGTCTATACATACACACACTTGAAGTTACTTCAACCTCTAATCATTTGTATACCTACATGTACATATTTTTCCACTAGTGTTGCAGTCTACATGTTCATTTATTAATGCCATGTATGCATACAAACATTTAGAATCAGTAGGGCACCAATATTTCGCAGACATATACATATGTAATGGGATTATTTTACCGGTTTTGTGGAAAGTTTCACACAAAAACAAGTATACGTATAAATGCCAGTGTAAAGGACATTATTCCTTAAAACACGTGTAACCACATGCAACGTCGTATATAAGTATTTATCATACGATCCGGGGGAGGGGGTAACTTCCTGTATATTACCATACGGGAATGTCCAAAAATTATGGGTAAGGTTTTCCGATTTGGATATATAAATTTGATAACCGTAGAAATAACATGTATGATCAACTGGGATGGATGCCTTACATGGCTTTTCATAAGTATATACTCATATTAAAATGTTATAGTGTACAAAGGAGAAAAAATGGAATAATTGTACTTTGTTAATTTGTGTTTTCAAGTGTTTTAGATCGTGGTTAGTCCACTCGATCACGCCCACATATAAACCACGTCGAACCTCTGTTAATAGTTATGTAAATTAGTAATTAGACCACCAAACGGATAGACCCAAGATCCTTCTCATGAGTTCAAATTACTGAATAGTATCCGTTTAAATATTTTCAAGTCTGAAGTATACAATATTAGCTTTCTTTTACCTGAAGATAAGAAAACAAAGAACAAAATTTAACAAAAATAGTAATCAAACACTAGATATATGAACACACAAAAATCGGGAATGGTCCTTGTTTTGGTTTTGTTGATGAAATAAACAGCGCACAATCCGATTACATCTATTTAACTGTATGTACAGGTATACAGACAATTTCGTTCAGTATTCATGCAGTACATATGAATTTGATATTTCGTAAAGTGGTCAACTCTCAATATCCAATAAGCGCGTTCTAGGTTAATAATGATGTGGGGTGGGTGCATTTATTTGTTTTACTAATTTAAAATAAATATTCAAACTTGCAAGTTTGTTTTTTACAATTACCCGATAAATTGACCGTATTTATTCAAATTCATCAGTTTAAGAATTTGTTTTAAGTTGGAGAGATATTGAATACACTAAATATGGATAAAAATCTAACAACAAAACTCTGACTTAAATATCTTTGATAAAGAAATGTAAATAATATTTAGAAGCAAAATGACACAAATATTAAATACATCTTATAAATACATATAATATTCAGAATCGAATCAAAATGAACTATTAATTACATTTATAAAAAAAATTCTAAAACAGCATATAATCATAGAACATTGTCAAAGGCGGACAATTCATGTTCACAATTTCATGACTTTACAAGTCTAGACGCGATCTTTTAACATCTTAACGCAGAATTTCATACCATATCAAATGATCCAACAGTCTGAACTAGTCTGAATAGAAAACAAAACAACTGGTCTTGTTTATTGACTGAACACGTCTTACATGTGTCAAACTGAAAACAATCTTGTAGTCTTAAACAGTCGTAACATTTCGAACTGAAATCGATCTTACTCTCTTACATAGTCTGGACAATGTTTTTGTTTACATTTTTCAGTAAATTTTAAGACAGTCTAAGATTGTGTTAAGATCGAAATACTTAAATCACACTTACCATCGCAAGGTTCTGTAGTTTTAGGCACGCAACATTTTTTTCCTCCACAGCACCCCTGAACTCCATTCATCTCTTCACCATTTTTACAGTCGTGGCGACAGTGTCCTCCGCTTTGGCTTGTGCACATATTCGATCGGCTTCCTTCCACTAAAATAAAAAGTTATGATGAAAGGGTATTGTTTGTATATAGTTTGAGCGTTTATAATTTTAATTGTAGTCTTTGTAAGAATCATGCAAAATCCGTAATATGTGATATACTAAACACATTATATACATTTTTATTTTTGTTATAAAGGGAGTAGACCTGGGGTAAGGGAGATAATCCAAATTTGAAGGGTTTTAGTCACTAGAGCGTTTAAATGACTCCTTATGTGAAAGCTTCAAAGTGATACTGATTTTAAAGGAAATAACTCCTAGAAAGGGTTCAACTTATAGAGCAAAATCAAAGATGTAAACCCCTGGTAACTCTGGTCTTTTGAAGTATTGATTAATGTTTTAATTGGGTATATTGAGGATTTTATTTTTATAAGGTGGGAAAAGGTTTGAAATAACACCTTTTATTGCCTTCCAAGATTCCGTTAGATAAAACATTAAAATTGAAATATGAAAATAATCTCTGTCATGACTTGCGACAGTACGGCTAACAAATAACCTTGCCAGTTTTATAACTACTTAACCTTTTAGAGTTAAAAATATATACCTTATCATAATTCTTTGTAAGATTTCAAGCTTTCTGTTTTCATTGTGTTGCTTTTTTCAGCATACATTGTATAACTCTATACAGCATTTAATTATGTTTAGCATATAAGTTTGTCCCTTCGTGCAGAAGTATAAATATTTGTGCAACAGTATTTGACTTAAGCTGTGCCCGACAATATCTTTTCATCAATATAAGTCATCATAATTTGGCAACCTTATTGAATACTAACATGATTTTAATCACAATGATAAAAAATATTTCAATGCCCACGGTGAACTTTTCTGAAAATGTGTTTATTGATTTTTATATCAATAGTCCATGTAATATCAGTTTTGTACTAAAATTGAACTGTGGATTTTTTTCGCAAAATAGAGGTATTTATCTAAGCAAAATGCTACATTAAGTTGCTTTATTTGTTTTTGAATAAGAATAATATATGAGGAAATGTCTATTCATTCTTTTCAATCTGTCTGCTCATAGGAGATAATCCACATTAAAAATCCAGTAGTTTTCTATTGTATTTTAATGTCATATACAGAGTTATCACCCTTTATTTTGAATTCTACAGTACACTATATACATATAACTTTTTATCTTCTTATATTAAAAAAACACATAATATTTTCTGTTTACTACTACATTTTAAACATAATATCAAAAATTAAAAATATGTAAGCTCTCTTAATATGAATCACATTTTCATTAATCTTATCTGGAATTCTATACTTAAATATTCTCATTTCTAATTTTTTTTTGCAAGAATACTAAATGTACCAAAATTTGAAATCCAAACAAAACACTCCATATAATTTCGTGAGATTTTTCTAAATATTCACCATTCCATACTGATGATAATTTGAATAATACTATTTATAAAATCATCACAACCAGCAAAGGCGAATAGTTGTGTCAACACTTGAATAAGTAAACGGCTTGAAATCGAGACTTTATTTTTTTTTCATTTTTGTTGACAGTGGGAATAATTTATTTCTCGGCATTGGTTAAACGTTGTTCAGAAGAAGCATAAAACATTTGAAGGATTAAATTATTTATTACAGAACAATTAACAATACTGTCTTCTGCATCGATGCATCCATATGGGTCAATGGATTACAGAAAAACAGTACAAGCAAGTATACTACTACAAAACATTAAATGAATAGTACATGTGTATTTAGATGTTATGAAGAACTCATAATTGAGCTTAAGAATGATTACACCCATCCACGTGACCCTTATGTCGGCCAAAATAATCTATATGTATACCTAATCGAGTTCCGGGGTCAATACCATAAGCGAACCTATGATCGCTCAGCCAATCAATGGACAAAAGACGTCACTAGTTATATTTGAAAGAAACTTGTGGAACAAGAATTTCCCGGGCTTCCAGATTATACATTTACCAGGCCAAAGTGAAGTTGTACAAATTAGGTATATTTACAATTTTCCAAACATATAGTACTAGATATAGAAATAATTGTTAAGATGTGTATCAACACAAGTAATGACATAACAATTGTTCAAGTAATTCCGAATTATTTTTTTACGATCAACTCTACATGTATAGAGCACTTTTTTTATAATCTATCTTAGGAAGATGTTATTACTGTTTTATGTAAAAGGCAATGTAGCTTCTTCGAAATACGTTTAAGCAATAAATGCTTGATGAACCCTCAAAAGACGGAAAAATTGAGCTAAAGATATGACATAGTTTCAAATAATTGAACCTATAGACTTGCAAACTGCTTACGTGTAGGTGTTTTGAAATGGATTATGCACAGCTGCAAATCAAGGTAACCTGAAAGAGTAATCAAGGAAATCAAGGTTATAGCGGAAATCAAAATAATGTAATCCAGGGACAAAGACCAGACATGGAAAACA
Organism: Perna viridis; assembly: GCA_037379345.1. Lineage (NCBI taxonomy): Eukaryota > Metazoa > Mollusca > Bivalvia > Mytilida > Mytilidae > Perna > Perna viridis. Next base: position 31,722,261 of record CM074523.1, read on the forward strand.
GACATACACAACAAAGAACGTAATGTAACTAAAATCTACATACAAAGTAACAAAAGCAAATGAGCTACTCGGACTCCACTAAAAGATGGGAGCATGGACCAGGTGCACCGGTATGGTAAGCAGTTATTGCACCTGAACACGTCTTTGGCGTTAAAGAAAGAGGTTTGACTAATTTATAAGACTTGACTTACCTAAAAATGTAGCAGCTATAGCTAAACACACCAAGGTCACAAATGTCTCCATCTCACAAACAACGGTATGTCAAGACAATATCAGTCTTGGTCTTTTATTTAAAAAAATCATATCTCCCATGGTGAGTTCATGGTCATTCTATTAAGGCGACAGAAGTTTGTTTACTTATATAAAATAATGAATCATTCAGAATTCAATTAATACTTTGAATACGCTTGAGCAACACGTTTTGTTTTTGTTTTTGTTTTTGTTTTGTTTTTTTTTATGTAAAACCAATCATCATAGCAGTTAAATGGGAAAACTAGTTTGTTTCCTGACTTCCGTAAACTGGTGGATCCGGAAATGGGTGGAGGCTAAGGTTTCTGACTATATATCGCTAATTTTTTTACCAAATTTGGCACAAAAATCACTACAATTTTCCAACAAAAGGGGATATAAAACCAGGTTACCGCTAACAAATCATACGTTTTTCTATATAATAGATTATAGAAAATGTTATCGGTTTACGAATACCCTTATGTTATCAGAAACTTGACTCTGGTTAAAAAATGCGTCTCCAAATGGATTCAAAGGAAAAAGCAACCCTAAAACTTTATGCCAAATAAATACAGAATGTTGATAAGTCTACTATACAACTTGATTTATATCTTTTTTTAAGTTTGATGCTAGCACAGATACTACATGTGTATGAATTGTTATACATTGTTGTGAATGCGCAGTTAACGTTACACATCCAACCTACCGGAATAGATGTCAGTTGGTCGGTAAAAAGAGTCAGGGCAGTACTATCAAGTGAAAGTAATCTTATATTGATTTTAAAGTAAAAATATGCAGTTCATAAATAAACAAAATAAAACAATTTATCTACAGTATCTTGATCCGGTACGCTGCATCATTTTCATCTTTTCTAGTTTGCCCCTCTCAGCAACCGTTCTTTTTTTCATGATTTAATAAACGTAAGAAGAATGTGTAAGTGTGATGCTCGAACATATTTACTTTACTCAGATCAAACTACTTGTACATTTGTAACCCACCTTTTTACAAAGCCTTCAATACATGATTTGTTGCGTGAAATTAATAATACTTTCATAAATCTTGATGATTTTTTGTTCTTTAGTAATCCTAACTACGTTCAAGAAAGAACTTAAGTTGACAAGGTGTAACAAAAACGTTACTTGTATATTTGTCTTCATTTAAATACAACGCTAGAACATGGCAGCCTTCATGGGACAATTTTGAATTAAGTGACGATTTTGAATTCCCTGTTTTTATTTTCCTATATATTCCCGAAGAGACCTCATACGGTATTTGCATTTTACAACACGTCCGCTTTGCTCATATCTGTAAAAAGTATCATATTTAAATGAACAGCACAGATCCACAGAAAAATATTTTGCACCTGTGATACCAACATCAAACCTTAGTTTTTCACCGACAAAAAAAGTTGAATATAGATAACACTTACAGGTTCTTATTAAAAAGTTGTTTTTTTTAATATGTCCTATGCTAGCTTTGAGTAAATGCAAGCATTCTGTTTCTGATATATCATTGTGTCTATATGATTAAGATTGAGATATTTCTATTAAGAAACTTGGTTGTATAATTGGGAAAATATCATGGTGTGTTTATTTGATGTTTAACATTTTAACCCAACTGCAGACCTGTGCTTGTCCACACCGCAGTCAAGGGATGTTGGTCTTAAATGGAACTTTTTAGTTTTTTTGAAGAAGTGTCAACGCCCTCTTACCGTGAATTTTATTTTATTTGTTTAAGGGACCCTTCATATTGCCCGAGCCGTAGTCGAAATGCATTAAGAACGATATCATGAATCTGGAATATTAAAACATATTCTCTATGAATTTCCCGAACATCATTCAAACTTTACTGTTACATTTAATTCACTGTTGGTAAATTGAAGTCTGTGTTACTTTATGGGGTTGAGTGCTGGAGAATAATACAAATTGACATGAAAAACCTCTCCTCATTCCACATTACCTGTCTTCGAAAAATCTGTAAAACTAATTGGCCTAAAAGATATCAAATTAAGAACTATACCTTAAGACCAAGCAGTGCTGTGTGGATATAGAGATAAAAAGAAGGAGGTGACGTTAGATTGGATATATTTTCCCAAAAGGAGGAGGGAGAAGATATCACTAAAATTGCACTTAGATGGACACCTAACGGGAAGCGAAAAAGAGGACGCCCAAAAGAGACATAACGAAGGATGCTCGAATTGGAGATGAAAGACATAGGGAAGACCTGGAGGGAAATAGAGAACAAAGCACCAGACAGGCAATTGTGGCGTCGGCCGATTGAGGCCTTGTGTACTGATGGGCACGAAGAGAATAGATAGATGTTGTAGGTGAACATCCATCGAAATCTGTTATTCAGAGTCATGTTGGCTTTTAATACATATAAATGAGATGATTGATCGAGATATGTTTTAATAAAATACAAAAAAGATAATCGATCGAATAACTAAAAAAGCCTTTTTTTTCGTAAAGTTTGTACAACACAACTTGTCGTTATTTGACATTATAGCGTCTGATTACCTACCTCTAACTAATTTAGTTTTCTGTTGTAATCTAAGTAATCTCGAGAATAATCGTTATATATCAACGAAATATTAAAAGAGCATTTACGCAAAATTAAGCGTTGGTTTTTGGTTAACTACAACGGTTTAAGTAAAATAGCATACGTAGAAAGCATTGGAATTCTTTGAAAAAAGAGAGATGACTCTTTCATTTTGTGAAAAATGTTGCTGCTTTCTTAGAGAAAGTCAATTTCTGAGTCATATATAGTCGATTTAAAGCCATCTTTGTACTATTTGATATACATATGATAAATTCAAAAACAAAATGGTGAAATAAAATTTTCTCTGTGCCACCTTTATCTGCTTTATTTTTATATGGACAGCGTCTAAACAATATGTCATCCGCAAACGTCTTTATTGTCACCATAACGCCAAAAAGGTTAACCTCCTTTGTGACTAAGTTAACGGATTCATTGTAAAACAAAAACAACTAATTATATGTAGAGCTAATGACCTTGACCGAGGACGACAATTTGTTTTCAAATTGCAACTGCATGGTGGTAGAAGTTAAGTTATATTGGAATCGTCGGTCATGATTGATTTGCGTTTGTTTGTCCACGAACCGTGTAAACGCTTATTCATCTGTTGCTATCATTTTTATTTGTTTTAATTGTTTTCTTATAAACACTTTACTAATATATCTAGATCAACAACCAATTAATATTTATATAAAATCAGCATGATATTGAATTTGCGATGAAGATAACAAATCGTTGTATTTCTTACCGTTTATATTCATTTGAATTATTACATCCCCAGTTATGTGCGTAGGAGTTGTTTGAATAAAGAAAAAGAAAACCACTGAAATTTGCAATTAATAATTTAGAACAGAAATAGTGCTCCTTCATGAAAATAATTATATTCTCTTCTCTACCTTGACTTACAATGATCTATCCTCAACAGTAGATGATTGCTTTACTTACATTTTTATATCCTTGACAATATAGTTTGACCTACAATTATCTTTCCCAGACAATATATAATTATTGTTGTTTCATACCACCTGCACCTAGTAACATGAATTAGGCACAGCCTACAACCGGGCAGAGCACCACACTTAATATTTTATTATATTTTTGAAAGTAATTGTAAAATGGGACGATAGCAGAAAGGGTCTATCAAAACAACAAATTGTTAGACCTCGGCTATCTGGCCAACTTGACATATCGTGTGAGGTCACGCCGATGATGAAAATAGGATATGTAAACGGTTGATTATTGGAAACAAAATGGATACCGAAAAAATCCAATCTATTCTTTTTTTTTCTTTCTCTATGAACTGCATTTTTTTTATTTTAGTTTCAATTCAAAAGCTACTTTCAATTTGAATTCACTTCCCTTACTCATTTCTGTGGACCTGTCTGATACATGTTTTGGCTATCCGGACGAATACCGTTAGCCTCTCATGCGATGTTCGTATAAACAATCCACGGAAGGAGAATCTGAAATAAAAATTACTCACCGACAAACCCGTTGCTAGAAATGCAAGGAAGTTTACTCGGAAATAAAAAAATACTCATTCATAAACCCGTTGAGATCCTTATTATCACTAATACAGTTAACAAACAAGTTTTTAAAAATGTGTGTCATAGACAAAGAGATTAATCACTAAGAAAGATGAAGGCTTCTATTCGGGAGAGTGATGCTGACAACATACGGACATATCACGGAAATAACAATACATTGTTAATGTGTGAATCTATGTTCCGTTCCTAGTCCGTGTTTTGTTTTGTGTCGTCAAGAAAGCGTCGCACTATTTCTTACTTAGTAACCTTAAGTAAAGGCAGCAAAACAAAATCACAATGAAGCATACACACTTTTTATAAACGGCTGAATTTGATCTGGAACTTGATATCACACAGCAATAAATCACTTTATAAGAAATAACATAAGGCCAAAGGTTTAATGGCAGCTTTCAAAGGAAATACAATGTTCATCACTCTGAACAACCAAAACAGGATAGTACAACGTTTCCAAATAATATGTAGAATGCGTTTTAATCGAAAATGTTAATATCAATTTAGCCGGATCTGCGTATGGATATACTTGTACTTCGAATGAAGGACATACTTTAAGGTTCATTTATTTAATTGACTATAGACTAAAACAAAAACTAAAAGCTATTCGAAAATTCAAAGCCAAGGCATTGATAAAAGAGCACAGTCATTTTCATATTAAAGTGCGCTATTACTTGTAAAAAATCAGTACCAAACACATCCACTTCCGGTTGAGGATAAAGTAAATCTACTATTTCCTGACATTGGGTTGTAAAACTTGAATTAATACTTTGGTAATTTCAACCGACTATCAGGATAGCAGTATGATTTGTAATTGTAATAGAAAACCGTAGTAAGTCGTATAACCACAACAGGAGATCTAGTCGTCAATAAAAGTGTACAAATACTTGAATATTTTTTATCATCATTTTTCATTTTACCACATATAATTTCTGATCATGTTATATAATCGATACCAATGAAAACATGAAAGTAACATATGTAAACCAATTATTTTCTGACGTCTCTTCACATCAGTTAGGAAATATGTGTACCGAGCACCTGCCTTAATAAATAAAGCCTCTCAGTCCGACAGGTTGCGTAGTCTATGAAAATCGGACTCCACTCAAAACTGACAGCGTGCACCAGGTGCACCGGTAGGGTAAACGTACACAGTGTACTCTAAAATCAAGCCCGGGGTAATTGAAAGAGAAAAGGAAAAGTTTGATACGTTGAACAAATCCGTTCTCATGTTCATAATAAACTATTGCTGTATTTTTATCATCAAAACATGTCGTCTTCTAGCCTTATACATTTTGACAAATAAGTAGAAAAAACTATTCAGTTTTTTTTTAAGGAAGTAGACCTAGGGTAAGGGACATAACTCTTGAAATCAGTGATATGTTTGTATCACATTCAATTTCACCACACCATATCAAACTTTCATTAAAAACAGAATGAAATCATTCAAAGTCACTTTGATGCTTACATGAGATTGATGTAAAATGCTGAATACAAACGTTCCAATAATTTGTAAGAGTTGTGTCCCTTACCCTCGACCTCCTTATATACATAGAAGAAATTTACCATTTATTGAACTAAACTAATAAAGCATATGAGATCAATATAAATAGTTACGATTTTGTGGGAGAGGCAATCCTTGTGCACAAAGTATTTTAATTTGTCTTTTGTGTCAATACTACTTACCACGTATAATACGGCACAATTTGTAATTAATTGTGTCACTCTGTTCAAGCGACAGCATTAAATGATAAAATTCATATCTTCTCGCTACGTATTATGCACAATTTGTTTACTATAAAATACAGTTACAAAATGCAGCATAACATGTACTCTCTGCGAAAAAGTCAGTATCCCAACGAGTTGAATGTCAACAAAAACATCTACACATAAAATCTCATGCAGGGGGGAATTTCCATAGGCAATATACTATGATACTATGTATATGTATTTTGTATCTGAAGTAATTACCTTCTTCGTGTCTCAGTCAAAAGTTTGCTTAGATGCCCATTTACATGTAGTTGTTCCAACCACCTCGTTAGTCACAGTGTTACATGTATGCTGAGGGTGGATTTGATCTAGTCCGCTTAGTCAGAATATAGTGACTGAGTTGGAACTCTGCATGTGTTTGTATGTTGTTATGTTACTTGAGAATAAATGAATTAAAACACTTAAATGATTTCGTGTTCCATATTACTTTTCGACTTTTATAAGACGCACTTGTAACTACTTTTACACTCTTTACTTTAATACGTGCTTAGTGTGTGATGCAAATCTAATTACACAGCGTCCATTTATATGTCTTTTTTTATCAAAATGCTTATTGCTAAGCAACATTTCCTATATTACGACAATTCGATGTTCTGTTTCTTTAAGTAAAGACACTGCAGAAACTCTTTCTATGCATAGCAAACATCATGCCTACCCTTCCGGCGCACCAGATAAAACCTCCATTTTTGAAGATCTACATACATCAAATGCTTTTTTCCATTAAATGTTATGCAAAAACGTTTTTTTTTCAGTGATACCATGTTTTTTTTTATCTTAAGTATTGATAAGGGAATGTATTTTATTTTCTTGTAATTATTATCACACTCAGACGCATAAACATTGTATTGGCACCAGTTCAAATTGTTATAATTAGATTATATATTATGTCGGACTCTGAAGAAAAGGAACCTTGTTTAATTTTTTTCTAAGACAAGTATAAAGTATAATCAACACAAATCAACAATCATTTTCTACAGTCTACTACTACAGTTATCAGCGAGTACATATGCGGTGGATATTTTCCGCCTATGTTCATGTATTGGGTGCATTCTGAAAGTTTATTTTATAGGGAAAAATATGATTAGCCAAAAAAAAGTATGATAAATCGGTTCGTGATCTGCAATCCCTTGAACGTAGAATTTTCGTATTTGGAAATTACAATGTCGTCAAATACGCATCACATTTTTTTAATATAATGCACTCAATTGCCCCTCTTTGTCCAACAAAATTAACAATTTAGATTTTTGTATCTTATGTAAGGTAACATATATAAAGAGTGATTTATGTACTGAGAACGATTTCTGCAGAATGTGTTGGTCAAAATTAAAAGATAACAGGACATGATATTAACTTACGCATCAAACAGAACAATGTTTTTGACACCATTTGTTTGTATAAGAAAAGACTTAGTTACAAAATAATTATCAGTACGACCTGTCTAAACCGAATCTCAGTACGACCTGTCTAAACCGAATCTTTAATTATATAGGTATTTGGTATAGCAGGTTCAATAATATTCAAACTGATATCAAAGTGTCAGTATCTGTAAAAATCAGGCAGTGGGTGAAACATGGTATAAAAAAAAACACGAATTTGATAGTTTTATTTGACATTTTTCACCTTCAGAATCAAGGAAAACAGAAAAGATTTTCCATATCATGATGGACCATTCAGTTCATTGAAATGCAATGAAAATGAATATTTCAAGGGCAGTTAACTCTGTCAAAAACATCATTTTTTAAGACCTTGATTTCTGAGTAAATCCAACGATGCAGTGATCAAATAATGGTCTTTTCAAAGAGAGAAATAGTCCTTGAGTGACATTACACTGTCAGATTGGTGGATTTGACATGCATGTTTTTTAATTTTTCCCATTTTTCCTGATCCTTACAAACACTTACACTTACATGTTAGAATCTACAAAATGTGTCTGCTTTATACAGGTTACTGGTTATTTTATGATTCTGTTAAGATATGTTTCGCTTTATATAATTCTCGACATTAAAGAGCCTTATATCTTTATTTAGTTCCACATGTAAATCGTACTTCATAAACAAAATCTAAACCCTTTTTTATGTAAATCAAACAATGATTACTGATGACAAATATTCATTGTTTTTCTTTCTCGTCACTAGGCAGCAGTATCTTGCAGATGCGCAGAAATTTAAAAAAAAAATTTGGAGTATACTTATTTATTTTTGTACGACGTAATCCCCATCAGAGCTATTGAAAAACGGTACTTTAACGGGTGTTACAGGGACACTTTTTATGAATAAAACCAATCATGCGTATCCAACTTAAAAGTAGGTCACAATGAGCAAATGCACAATTTGTTCTATTCGTAAAAGTGTCCGTATATAACATACGCGTAAAAATAATAATTTTCTATAGCACCATGGACGTCAAATCATTTTTGGGCAATTTTCCATAGGTCTGAAATAGATGAAAACGATATTTACGACAAAGCATTGTTAATTTTCCAATAAATTGATTGAGACCATGCACACAAAACGATAAATACCTAAATGGGGGGGGGATTTTAATAAAAATAATCCTTATCTATATGTACCTTGTAATACGACGATGTTCAAATAAAATTTTCCGGTTAAAATTCGAGTTCAAAAGTGACACCCTCTTTTGAAAACTTTATTAATTCCCCTCCTTCACCAGTACACGTATTACTAGATGGGACACTTTTGCTCCTTTCCTTTTGTGTTCCGGTGTCAGACGCCCCAAACAAATTGTCCACTAGGAGGACGTCAGAGATTTGTTTTATTTGTCTTTCACTTGTCCTTTTGTATGCCCGGACGTCATCACTTTGTGGCCACTGCGTTCTTTTATCAGTTGCTCATCATAATTATGATGAAAAAGTGTGGTTGTAGTGGTTACCTGAAAAATAAGCACGCCATTGTTTTATTGTGTAATATGATTTTTTTTAAATCATTAAAATCTAGCATTTTACTCTACGTTTGTTTTAACAAAACATGATCTTACAAGGGAAGTGTCAATTTTACTGTCCAAACAGAAGAACATTTATGTAGTGAATTGGTCAGAGTATGACCTACTAGCGGCTGGGCTGCTGTGTAGACGTAATGACCTACTCCCAGACCCCACGTGGATCTGGGAGCGTTTCCTCACTCTAACTGTCTTGGAAGTACGTCTGCGAAAGAGGGAATTCGGTGAAACACATTTCTGGCTATTAATATATCACATTTATTGATCGCTGCATTTTGCCTATTTCATGTGTAATAAAAATACTCTCCCCACACCACAAATGAAAAAAAGAAAAAGACACATGGCAAATGTAACTATAAGAATTTAATTTTTCATTTTGGATGTTTCATCGGCGTGTATAAGCGTCGACCGTTGGCTCTAACACAATTTTCAATGAAGCGGTCGCCAAATTTGGGCATGACAATGTTACTACGATCAATGCTTTTACGCTCCGATGAAACAAAAAAAAGAAGCATCCAATGTGCGTATTAAAGTAGCACTCCAACTAAGAATCATGCAAAATGTGATTCATAGGTAAAAAGCCAACATATTTTTATTTTTGATATTTTGTTTGAATTGGCATAGTAAACAGAAATTAACATTCAGTTTTTCATATAACCCGTGTTCTTATGAGATAGAAGTTATATAGAATGCACTGTAGATTTCAAAATTAAGGGAGATAACTAGGTAAATGACACTCAAATACATTTGAATCTACTGGATTTTCAATGTTGATTATCTCCTAAGAGCAGGCAGATTTGAATGAACAATTACACATTATATGATATAGACCCATAAAACAACTGAATTACAAAAATAAAAATATGTAGCCTATTTTGGGGTGTATCACATTTTTCAGATTTTGCATGATTCTTACAAAGACAGCTACTAAAAACCTGAATCAAACGAATACCTGTCGAAACAGAACGAATTTCACAGTCCAAAAAGGGTTGGGTTTATACAGGTTTTAGTGTGATTATTTTAAAATTTGATTAAGTATTACCACTGTATTAATGCAACAACTTTCTTTGTTATAAAAGCTACATGTATTTTAGCTTAATACCAGTGTTGTTTTGATTTGAACCTTTGGTACATTCGAAAAACGAAATTAACTGAGTTTTTATTATAGGATTTATTTTACAAATTATTCAACAATTCAAAATGCGCCCACATTAAATTTCATACATGTACTGAAATGATCCGCTTAATTAATACATTGTCAAGTAAACCGTTACACATTCTAAAACAAATTTTCTGAATATTTTTTGTGAAGCATTTTACATGTACCAACCGCAACAACAACCTAGGAAAGCCTGGAATCCAATTTGTCGTCGGTGATTACCGAACTTAAAGGTGGGACTAAAGTGTATGGATCACTTGAAGAAAGTCCATTTTGTCTAGTACAATCATTTTGCCATACGGGTTAATACCCCAATTTGCATTTTTCACCGTGTTTACCGGGAAACTTTTTATACCTGACTTTATCTAATTCTCCAGTTGTTAATGGACGGCCAAATATCTTGTTAGATTGACTGGGTGTCAGGTTGAAATCTTCCCTGTCGACAAGATCAATACTTGTGTTGTAGGAATGGCTTCCTCTCAGTTCTTCTTCCGCAAGGAAATAATTTAAATCAAATTGAGACAGAGCAAAGTCTGTTTCAACGTCAAATAGTGTGTCGCTCACTGCTCTATATCAAAGCGGTATAGCTCTGTTTAACATATTTGTACGACCTTGACCGAATGTGCATGTATCAGTGGTACTTGTTATGACGTGGATAACAGAGGCGGGTCCAGAGATTTTGAATGGACAGATTCCATATAGATGGCGGTTCCAGGCACGACTTTGCTCTTTCATACCGTATTTTGCTCGAAATATACAAAATATTTAAGCAAAATTGTCTTGCTTTATTTCCCGAAACCCCTGGATTCGCCTATGGATAATTTGATTAAAAAATGTAATACGGCATGAGAGCTTGATGATATTGATTTCTTTGCATAATTCCAAAAATAAAGATATGTAATCGTTAGTTTTTTTTTTTTTGTTTTTACTTATATACATGTATGTCATACATTCAGTGACTCTATTCAATGGTTGTAATTTATATTTCTGTTTATACACAATATTTAACCTCAACTATTATTCGACTTTCCTTTGTTTATTGTTCATGTTATATATGACATTATAATATATTTTACACGTATCTTTACAAATTTCAGGGGCGAATCCAAACACTTTGAAAAGGAGGGGTGTCAGCCGGGCTTCCTCAGAAAAAAGGGGGTGCTAGGACATTATTTACCATTTATTTGGTCAATTTTACACATGAAAATAGCAAATGTTCTAATAAAAGGGGATTTGCCAACCCCCTTGCACCCCATTCTGGATACACCACTGAATTTAGATTTGCATAATTCACCTACATTTACTTGACGGTGTTTCAAGCAAATAATAAGATCAAATATTGAGCTAAACCTTGTACAAGTCAGATACAGAACAAAAATAACAAAAAAAAAAAAAAAAACGGGCGATAGTGAACCATTACCGAATAGTTTTTCTGCGGCGCCTCGGACCTTGACCTAACTACTCGTGCAAAAAAAAAACTATATGGTAACGGTTGAAAACATCCCCTTCTTTTGTTACCTTTGTTCTGTATCTACTACATACTTTGTACTCGGTTGATTTCGAATAAGTGTCTTTATGATTATGATTTCCTTTATAGGAATTTCATTTTTGGTTGTCCAAAAACAAAACACAATCAAATACAATACTTCATATAATATATAAAAATTCCCTATCCTGCAGTTGTAACGAGCGTTTGTGCAGTCATGGAGTAAGTAATAACTTTAATTTGTCCACATCATTTTGACGATGCATGGTTTCTATATATGTTTTTGTCAAAAACTAGGAAAAAATATGAATGACGTTGTTGTTTAGAAGCACTCCAGATAAAAATCACATAGAATGTGATTCATGGTTGGAAAGCTTTCATATTTTTATTTTTGATATATTGTTCAAAATATCATTCTAAATTGAAGGTACCATGAAACTTTTCATATAACCCCTTGTTCTTAGGAGTGAAAAATGTTTTAAAATGTACTGTAAAACTCCGAATTAAGGGAGATAACTCCGTAAATGACACTGAAATACAATAGAAACTATTGGACTTTCCATGTATTGAAATATCTCCTCGGAGCAGACAAACTGGAATGAATTATTGTAAATTTAATCATATAGGCCTATAAAACAAAAATGAAAAATGTGAAGCCTTTTTTGATATGAATTACATGTACTTATTACAGAATTTGCACGATTCTTACAAAGACTACTATTTGCAAAAAAATATCAGATTATCCTAAAGTTGACGCAAAGACTTATACGGCCACATTTCCTGTCAACTTTTTAAGGCGGATAAGGTCATATATATTCTCAACTTTCAAAACCTGATAAAGCCATATTTTTGTCAACATTCGGAGATATAAAGGCTGATAACTTTCTATATTTTACCAGATTTCCTGATAATTCATCCAGTATGCTGTTTTGTTATTGGAGAATCACTGTGACGCAAAGACTTTTGTTTAGGTCTTATTAAGTTGTTCTGAAATGCTGATTGCAAACCTTTTGAAATTTTAAAGTATTATATAATGGAAAATTTTAAAAAATATAGTCAATCGCAAAGTCGTGGTACTTTACTCATGTATCGTCAATTTTGTTCGTTTTAGTGATCAAGATGCCAAAGTCATTCAATATTTTTTTCATTAATCGATAATTTCAGCTTTTTTTTTTTTTTTTGTTTGTTTATTTCTTTGTTTGTTAGCAACCTCTCTCCTCTTAAATTGTGGAATAGAATTTAAGTAAGTTATAGATCGGAATCCTCCTTCTAGGTAAATTTAGTAATGAATAAGCAGGAAACTGTGTTCCATTGTCTTCATTAACACATTACTTTTATACATACGTACCACGGAAAGTAATCCTGACGCAAGGAACATAACGGCATTCAACGGTGTACTCGTTTTACTCGGTGTATGAGAAAATGGGTATATTCATTATCAGATTACTCTACCAGTAACATTGGAAAACAGATGTCCGTACAAATGTATTCAGAGTACTTTAATTTCAAAGTTAAAGTTTTAATGACAAACCATATTCCAGTGTAGGTTTAGGAAAGCCCAAAACTACCATAAGCGGAATACAAATTCACCCGAACTTGACAGTCTATTTCTAATGTAAACAAATCAATTATCAGATACCCACGAGGCAACTAAAGAAATAAATTCACAACAAACTGAATAATTCCGAGTACATAAAATACCGGGCAGTTGAACTTGTCTAGTCAACAACCACTTCGTTTCCTCGGATTTTGAACAGAAGATTATTGTTACAATTATAATAAAATTATATAAAATTTGTCCTTCTGAAATTATTCACATTTTCCTGCAATTTAACCAAGTTAAACATGGGACAAGAATTATTAATGAGAAAAGGATAGAAGAGAAGATGGTTACAGGAAAAATAAACTAAGAGAGGGAACAAGTAGAAAAAGAAATTAATTGTTCGAATTTAATTAATCGCTGCATGGATAATATCATTTCACATAATTTTCAAATCATATAAAAAGGGCTGATTATAATCTGTGACAGAGTTTCATATTAATACCATGTGATTTATACCATTAATTTATACTTATTCCATCAGAAGAACACGAAAAAACACATGAAACTTTCATTGTAAGCCATTGTATTTACCAGTGTACTTACGTATGTTTCACTAGATTATTTCACGTGAAAACAATTTATTTGTGCACTATTTTGTTTCCTACTTCAGAAGAACACATAAAACCCTGCTCACTCTAATATTCCGCCTAGTAAAAAATGTTTCCTAAATAACCATGGCAAGTATTTCGCTACCTCATTACCATTTTTCTAAATTTTGTTTGTTTTATTTTTTGTTTTATTTTATTTTATTTATTTATTTATTTATTTATTTATTTATTTATTTATTTATTTATTTATTGAGCAATAAATTTGGTGTGAACATTATTTAATTTAGTTTATTTGTACAATTATCTTAACTACCATACGTTTACATAAGCAAAAGGGTTAGAAAATATTTGGTCAGATTTGATACGTCGTTGTTTAGTTTACAGTTATGATTATTGTTATGAAGTTATCTAAGTGTAAAAGGTAGATACAATTTTGTAACTAAAAAAGAATAAAATTACCCAATTTAACTACATCTGCTCAAATTGAAAAATAAAATTTAACATACATTTATCCAATTTACCAAATATATGTAAAATAGTAAAAGTAAGAAATGTTTACCTTATGTTAGCCTTATCTAAGCAAATAACTTCTTCAAGCAAAAAATGCGAAACGGAATTGATAACAAAGCAAATTAAATAAACCAAACAAAGCGTAACAAAAATTCAGAGTTATGCATGAAAAGGAAATTTAACATGACACAAAATAAATATACCACTATACGCGATATAAGGTGTTAAGTTTTCTTTGTTTCGTTTCTTTTTTTTTTTTAAACGTTCAACTCCATGTAGCTTAAAGTATACAGTGTGTCATGTGACATACAGAAAACTACCCCCTGTTAAAGAGTATTCAAGGGGACCAAGATTCTAGCAAAAATGAAAAAAAAAGTAATCCAGGGACAAAGACCAGACACAGAAAACATATAAGCACAACAAATAACATTCAATTAATATCACTTATGAACAGAGGTTATATGAATATTCACATGTTTATTTCTGTTTACTATAACATTGCATATAAAATATCAAGAATAAAAATATGTAGGCTTTCCAACAATGAATAACATTCTGCATGATATTTAGCTGGAGTACTACTTATCTTCGTTAATCGATACAAATTACTGGTATTTTTTTATGAGTGTCATTCCTTAGCTTTGTGCACTATTGATATGCAAGGAAAGCTTCAGCAAACGTCTTCACTCAGATGGCTCATATCCGAAAGTGACGTAAAATGACAAACACGGCCAGGTGAAAGCAATTGTGCCGGAAAACCAACATATGACAAAATAGGACATAAAAGAATAAAATGAAGGTTGCATATCAGTCAAGCAGAAAAAAAAACAAAGAACAATATATATCACCCAGAGCAAGACAAACTTGAAACTAATGAATCCCGTAAAAACGGTCATGTCATGTCAGGAGTATTTAAGGCAAAAAGAACAAAATCATGAAGTGCCACCCATTGCCTGATTTTTAAACAGAATGGTCGTTAACGAGATAGCAGAAACTGAACCATGTACAAGTTTAATCTCAAAGCGTTTTCGGCACAATTGATTTTTTTCATATTGTTATTCTAGATATTATTTATTGCTATTTTAAAATAAATTCTAAGAGTAATCGGGGGAACCAAGGTTCTAGCGGTAATCCAGGGAACCAAGGTTCTAGCGATAATCCGGGGAACCAAGGTTCTAGCGGTAATCGGGGGAACCAAGGTTCTAGCGGTAATCGGGGGAACCAAGGTTCCAGCGGTAATCCGGGGAACCAAGGTTCAAGCGGTAATCCGGGGAACCAAGGTTCTAGCGGTAATCCGGGGAACCAAGGTTCTAGCGGTAATCCGGGGAACCAAGGTTCTAGCGGTAATCCAGGGAACCATGGTTCTAGCGGTAATCGGGGGAACCAAGGTTCTAGCGGTAATCGGGGGAACCAAGGTTCTAGCGGTAATCCGGGGAACCAAGGTTCTAGCGGTAATCCAGGGAACCATGGTTCTAGCGGTAATCCGGGGAACCAAGGTTCTAGCGGTAATCCGGGGGAACCAAGGTTCTAGCGGTATTCCAGGGAACCAAGGTTCTAGCGGTAATCGAGGGAACCAAGGTTCTAGCGGTAATCCAGGGAACCATGGTTCTAGCGGTAATCGGGGGAACCAAGGTTCTAGCGGTAATCGGGAAACCAAGGTTCTAGCGGTAATCGGGGGAACCAAGGTTCTAGCGGTAATCCAGGGAACCAAGGTTCTAGCGGTAATCGGGGGAACCAAGGTTCTAGCGGTAATCGGGTAACCAAGGTTCTAGCGGTAATCCAGGGAACCAATGTTCTAGCGGTAATCGGGGGAACCAAGGTTCTAGCGGTAATCCAGGGAACCAAGGTTCTAACGGTAATCCAGGGAACCAAGGGTCTAGCGGTAATCCAGGGACAAAGATCAGACATACAGAATAAAAAACATAAACATAATTTATTGATCGGCAAATTTAATCCGAAGAAAAAAATAAGCATCACAAGAAAAAAAAACGGTGATATGACGGTATGGCTAGAGTTCCATAATATGTATAATTGCTTTCAATATTTAAGATAAAACTTTTTAAAACAGTTATAAAGGCAATTCAAGCATAATTAATCAAACAAGGGTCGTCGTACAAAGTCTACACAATAGAGATTTAAGAGGAATGTTGGTCAACTCCATGCATACTGTAAAAGTTCTATTGTTCGTGGTGTACTGAGTTTCGCAGTTTTCGTGTGTAGCCAAAACCAAAAAATTCGGTTCCAACGAATTAGAGATTCCTTTTCCGTACACTTTGAAACCACGAAGTCAAGAACTTACGATCTAATGTTTCTTTCGTAAACTACGCAAATTGGTATCCACGAATTAAAGTACACTCACAGTAGTTTATTCACGGGTTACTTAAATTCAAATTCAGAAAGATCTCACACTTAAAGGTATGGTTTCTCTCTCTCCTTGTAAAGAAGTGCACAATATTTCCCCAGGTACACTGATTTTTATAATTTCTTTTAAAAAAATTATGATATGATTATTAATGGGGTTTAAAACAATATTTAATTCACGTTGGAATAATTGTTTCGACTAAAAACGCCAAAACGCCAGTTGATACAGTATTATCGGGTTATATTGATCTAGTACAGAATCGTCTGTTTCGACAGTAAACCATCCAAGAGGTGAGGTAGTATTGTCTAGGGGAGAACAGTTATTAATCCTCGCATGACGCAAACAGGACAATTGTAAAATCGTTATCCTCACTATATGTTGTAGTTTGTATAGGTTTGTATAGAACTGATCTCGAGTAAAAGTACTGAAATTCACGATGTTCGTTTTGCATTGTATACAGGTTTTGAATACTAGATAGGCAAAAATAATGCTTACCATTTGCGCATGGATATTCTTTTATAATCAGTTTAATTTTTCTAACGATTCTACAGCCACATAGGGGCAAATATGGTTTAACAATCCGTCTGTAATGTATGTAATAGCTCAATCACTTCTAATATAAAATGTTCCTGATTTGAGCAAGTGCTCAGCATTTAATCAAGGGCTTTTTAGACTTAAAAAAGAAAAATATTCGATATAATTTAAAGTTTTCAAACGAGTATGAACAAACATTACAATATATAATAAATCTCTGTCTGAGAAAAAATCAAACACTTGTGAAGAGCAAATTATATAGTCCAAAAGTGATTCGATTTAAACAGATTTAACTGTATATACTTTTTTAAATGATAAAAAAAACCAGTTACATCGATCAAGATTGAAACGATTTTCTCGAATTTTCTATGTTTATTGTATACCTAATGCCACCTTTTAACAAATATTCATAAAAACTACATTATTGAATTTCAATATTAAATATTATGCACAAGTACCTGTGATGAAAAATGAAAAGCACCGTCCTTTACGGCTAATATTTTGTTATTTTGTTTGTTAATTCTTCTCCTGGCACTGGAACTAATAACAATGACCACTGAACATTTCCTACCAGTGTCACATGTTGTTGGTGTCAGTTCTTAAATATATGATACACAAGATATAAGGAGGTAGACCTAGGGTAAAGGACATAACCCGTACAAATCATTGAAACGTTTGTATTCAGCATTTTACATCAATGTCATGTAAGCATCAATGTAACTTGGATTGATTTCTATCTGTATCAAATAAAAGCTTAGTAGACTTTGGTGAAATTGAATATGATACAAACATATCACTGATTTCATGCGTTCTGTCCCTTTCCGTAGGTCTACCTCCTAAAATCCTTTATAAGATTGATATAAACTTTCAATTTTCACCATATACCTCCCCGTATTGTACGTTATAATTGCTCAATTCTAATTAAATGATGTTATCGTATACATAAAACCGTGAACAATCCTCTTTTTTTCGCATTGCATCAATCCCCATTCCGCATAGAAAATTCCCACTTACCCCAAAACAATATTTATTCACTGTTAATTCCCCATTGAATATCTTCATTATGGAAAATTACCCCCACACAATTGCTAAATTTATGTTGTTGTTTTTTTCTTTTAAAATGTGTAAGCTGCATACATTTTTACTATATGTCATTGTGCATAAAACATATAGTTAAATGACCATAAAAATGTGAATAGTGAACAAAATGATAAATTCAAGGTTACAATCCACAATCCATTTTAAACAACAGGTAATGCATTTTTTGGTATTTCTAATAACTAAATACATATGACATATCACTTCTACTTTAATTCTAACCTCTTTAACAATTTTTACTGTAAAATACTTACTGTTTCTTACAGATTCAGTAAAAACTTTACTACTTTTATCATAAACTTAATCATACATGAATTCATGGTTAGATATTGAATTCTGTCTTTACCGAAACCCTTTTGGATAAAATTTTGTTTTAAGGATTATAACAAAGATGTCTACTTAGGCACTTAAAAAGTATTTGTGCAATATGTAATTATCTTAGATTATAACACGCATAATAAAACTTGTAGAAAAACGAATCAAGATGAAAGGAAAAAAGTGATGACTATTGGAATTTACACAATATGATTTTTTTAAATCATCCATATTACGAAGTTATATTCAATGCATTCTATGAAGTACTTTATTTATCATCATTCAATAAATCATTTGTAAGTTATTCGCCAAATCGTGTTAGTGCGAATAGAGAGATGCATTTGATTTATTTTATTTTATTTTATTTTTTTTTTGTAATTTATTTGTGGGTTTATATTGATGTTGAAGTTGAAATCTTGAACTTGATTTAAAACAATTGTATGTATTGTAATTAAAGAATTGACATATTTCTTCCTATTATCTTCATCTTCCCAATATTAACAAGTATATTGCACGCTGTTATATAACACGAACTGAAAGGATTCTTTATGAATTTCAGTTGTGTTCTATTTGTTTAAGTGTATACAATTATATAATTAAAATTCTGACTCAAAAACTTTATATTTCTTGATAGAGATCCTCATATTTTGTTAAAATTATTCCAAATCATCTTCCAAATATACCAAAGATGTTTTCAAAATGCTGTGTTTTTATCTACAACATATATGTCCAGTGTCGTGAACGCGTTTTTCAACAAACGAGCGGCATTCTAATGGAAACAAATTTTGCTTCTCTAACTTCTGATCTATTCCTTCACCCTTATAAGGCAAACTTTATAGCTAATATGATCTAAAAGAAGGAACATTGTTTAGCTAGATCCTTCAATCTCAATTTCCGCTATATAGATAACGTATTATCTTTAAACAATCCTAGCTTTGGGGATTTGATGCATCGCGTCTACCGCAAAAACTTGAAATAATGGATACTACAGACATTGTAAAGTCAGCCTCATATTTTGACCTACACTAAGAGATCAATTGTAAAGGAAATCTGTTGACGAAACTATACGACAAACGTGATGACTTTTCATTCTATACTGTTAACTTTCCTTTCTTTTGTGGAAACATCCTTTCAGCACCTGCGTATGAAGTGTCATATCACAACTCACAATCTTGAACTTTGTAGTGAAGGTGGGGCAAGTTCATATTAAATAATGATATACAAGTGAAATTGCCAAAGACAAAAATTTGCATATCCATCTTCTATTATATTTTTGTCAGAAACATACTATTTTTTCGATAAGATAAGGATATCGGAAATAAAACTTTAAGGCTGCGTAATTTTTTATTACTCTTATCCAAAAGCCTGTCTTTTAAGCAGTGATTGTGTCTAAAGAACGGATCAGGTAGTGAATGTATGTATCACAAGATGGGTTCAAGTATTTTCTGTAATTTCAATAGAAACTTTGTATGAGGTGATTTATTAATGTAGCTGCTCGTTATCGCACTGGTCCCATATATTTGTAGGTTAAAAGAGTTCTAATATAAATTGTTTGTTGTTTTTAATCAGATTTTTTTTCTTAACATTGTAGTAATGAGGTTCTCGAATGCAAGGCATTCATGTGTAAAACGTGATATTAATTTACATTTTGTCATCATTAAGTATATCTGCTAGATACATTTGAACTTTAGTATTTTGTCATTTTCAGTATTATCTAATAACATATTTAGAGTGTTCGTTGCATTCTTTTTGGTGGTATTAAAGGGTTATCTTTGGAACCAAGGTTGGAGCCGTAATCAAAATATATTACAAAGATAAATACTAGAAAGTGAAAAACATGCATATCAAACACAAACAAAGAAACAAAAGTAAGGAGCAACTCGGGGTTAACTCTGACCAGGTGCAGCGGTAAATTAAGAATCCTCTGTTTTTTTTTTTTTTTTTGGTTTTTTTTGGGGTTTTTTTTTCTCGAAACACCCGCCGAATTTCTTATAAAATGGTTGACAAAAGAGGAAATGAAAATAAATGAGTAATAATTAAAAAAAAACCTAGATTCTAGTGAAAATCAAAGGAATCAGAAATATAGACTGGATAGGGAAAACAGACACACTCAAAACAAACCATGCATCTAGTTGCCGAGTTGCTCATAAAAGTCCGACAATTATCATATCCATGATTATAAATTTTTGCAGTGATGATAAATTGAAACCTATAGTGACATTATGTTGTATCGATGCCGCAAAGTAATGATAATTTTTGAATAATTAAAATAGTACAACTAATCTTATATGTAGTGCTGACATCACGAATTTAGCATTACCTTATCTTAGATGCTGACTTTATCCTCACCTACAAAGTCCGTTTTCAAATAACATTCACAACTGGGTGGTTAACACAATGCAGTCCTGTCAACTAAAGAATATAGCATTTGTCATTGTATTTTGCTCCTGTATGCAAGAAATTACATGTCAGGTCGTTGTTAGGGATTTCTTTGGCTTACAATTTTTTGTCGCCAGTAAAATTGCCACCTGCGAATTTTGTCGCGAAGTTCCGGAAATATGAGCCAACGTGCCGATTTTTTCAACATGACAGTTAGTCTTATGATGGCTTATTGTTGTTATTTCTAAATTCATAACATACATGTACACCGGATTTATTCTTGATGAATGTATTAAGCAGGTTTTTAGCTCAAGCCGTAGCCATAATAAATATATCATTAGTCACGTTTAATTTACTACAGTATATAGTACTACTCAAGAAATAAGTATGTAATATATATTTTATATTTGTATAATCCATGGTTTAAATACATGTTGAAACATGTCTTTTGTGGTCTCATTGGATTTATAAGTTTTCAACAATCTTAATTCTTTTTATTCAAGGGATACAATATCAAGCAAACTACCATGTCGATGACCTTTCAGTTGTGTCCATCTTTGGTCCTCTCTTGTATTCTGATATTCCTGCTCGATATCTGAATATGAGGACTTTATTTTAGTTATGGTGAGGTGTGATTGGAGGGAATGCGCGTTGCTTACAAACTTCCTGTTAATGTTATTATGCCAACTGGTTATTTTGTCGCCTTATCAAATAAAAAATGGCACAATATGATTATAAGGCACACCCAGTACGATCCTTGGTTCTGAAAAAAACATTGCGCCTTCACCCTACTTTGGTCATGTTCCGACGGTGATGTGTTCTTTAAATTTTTAAAGACAATAAATAACTTCGTTCAAATGGAATGTTTAAAAAAATATTGATTTATTCATTTATTAGTAAATATAATACAACTAAAGTCATTTTTAAAAATCATTATCTAAAGATAGACATTTTATCAACCTTTGAAAATAACTAAAAACTGAACAAGAGGCTCCCAGGAGCCTGAATTGCTCATCTGGCTGAATTTTGTCTTTCAAGGGTAATAAATTTAAGAGGAATTTCTGTCATAGTTTTCAAGATATTAGCTGAAAACTGAAAAAAACCTGTCATTTTACACTTTTCAAGAGCAATAACTATTACAAGGAATCGTCTGACAATTTTATCCCTGAAGACTTTTGTAGTCCTAATAAGACGGATCATTTCAGCTATTGAAAAAATTTCGCTAAACCTAACGGTTTTGAAGATATATGCGAAAAACTTCTGTCTGACACCTATGTTCTATTTTTAGTAACGGCAGCCATATTTTTCAACAGATCAAAAATCTTCATATCAGTTCTATGCAGGATACCCTAAGGAACAATCATACCAAGTTTGGTTCTAATTAGTCATGTAGTGTCCGAGGAGAAGATTTTTGAAAGAAATACAAAAAAATAGCAAAAAATGTTGAAAAAGGTCAATAACTCCAACATGGCTTTACGGATTAAAATGAAAATTTGACCACAGATAGACCTCATCATACTTAACACTTTTATTTTGTTGGAATTTAGCTAAACTTAACGGTTTTGGAGATGAATGCGAAAAACTACTGTCTGACCCCTATGTTCTATTTCAAGTAACAGCGGTCATATTTTTTAACAGATAAAAAATCCCCACATCAATTCTTTGCAGGATACCCCGAGAAACATTCATACCAAGTTTGGTTCAAATACGTCAAGTAGTGTAAGAGGAGAAGAGGTTTGAAAAATTTGTTACGACGACAACGACGGACGACGACGACATACGACAACAACGACGGACGCCAAGTGATGGCAATTTAGGTAGGAAATTAAGGTAGGAAAAATATACATCAACCGAAACACGGATTGTTCATTATTAGCAAAATCAACAACCATCTTAGAACAAAACAATTGTGTTCGAATAAAATATACCTTTAAAAAATTGTCTTACTTGGCTGCATGTGAAACCGAATGATTAGAAGGCTGTGTTAAAATACATTTGTTGATTTTTTTTATATCTTTTAGGTTTTACAAATGAAATGTAATTTTAAAAAAATACTGATAAAACTAGGGAGTAAGCAAAAAGAATAGCCAAGCGAAAGTCCGTATAGATCAAATGGCAATATCAGGGTAAAGATCTGGGAGTGTGAAGCCACCACAATAGTCTTGGTACAGGCTTTTCAAAATGAAAAGAGGTATATGTCAACATAAACAATGTAAAAGCAGCATGTAATTGCTACCCGTCAAAATTTGTGGGTAAGGTGCGTCGAGTTAAAAAAAAAAAAATGATATAAGATAAAACTACAGAAACTAATTTTTTGGCATCATTTTTAATATTTTTTTCAGGAACATGGTATTTTTGATAATATATGGATATTGGAAATAAAGCTGTTATGGGCAACATATGAAACGAATCATCCATTAGCAAAGATGGCGTCCTAAGAAGTCAGCATAGTCGGTTTTTAACAACTGAGAAATACTAAGTACCTACTATGGAGCAATGAAACGAAAAGTAGAACAAGCCTCATATTTGTGTTGACTTTCAAAGAAAAGGTAAGATTACTTGGTCAATTTTCTAAAATTTTATTTAGACATATCAGATTTCTGGATGATTAACCAAAAGGTATTTGAACAAGAAGAATAGATTTAAGTGTTTACGAATAAAACAAACTATCCTATCCAAATCTCTGTCATTTAGTTCATTTCAGTAAAAAAAGCATATAGTTTTCATGTCAAAGTAGCATAAATAGTTATTGATTAAAAATAAGCTATAAATTCAAATAAACTTAATGAATTGGCGATGATTACAACAAATAAGATATGTGACAAGAAAACAGTTAACAAACTAAGACCTGTAAGTATTTACAAACGCATAAGAAGTAAATATAAAATACAAAATAATTAAAACAAGATAATATAAATCATAAAAAAAAAAACAAAAATTAAAATGGTACAAGTAAAAGTTGAGTGTTTCTATTCAGACTAAAATTGAATTATAGGGTTGACATTAAAAAAAAACAGCAACCATGCATTGAATTACTGGTATATCTCAACACAAGGTAAAATGAATGTGAAAAATGAAAACAAAACATCAACGACTTGATACATGTATCACATATAAAAATTTACACTTAAGATGTTAAACTTAAGATAGAATTTAAAACCTCTACAATATTACGTCAATATAGAAAATCATTTGATTCAACGGGCTGTTCAATTCAAAATCTTCCCCTTGATGTGACAAAAACACTTTTTAGTCATATATTTGTTTCTTACTGTTTTGTTCCCGAAGCCACTAATACTGACAAAATCTAATTGTTTCGTTTGTTAGTCAATATGATGTATATTTGGTGTTCTTCGTTCTAATTTATTTTCGTTAATGCTTCTAGCATTGTAAATTCTTCAAACCATTTCACCTTTCATAGTTTTAGTTAATAATTTTCTTTCTTCGTAGTTACTATGTCACCTATAAAAAATATCGTGATATTTGAATATGCGCTAACTAACAATTGATTCATACACAACAACTCTTTGAAAGAGTAATCAACGGAACCAAGGTTTTTGGACACCGACATTTGTCCCACATTTGATGTGATGATGTCGTTGTATGTGTGTGTTTGTGTGTGTGTGTGTGTGTTTACAACATTTATTACTTTGTTGAAATAGTCACCATATGTCCAATATATAACTTAAATGAATTATACACAATGCAATGATACTATTTTATTATTATTTTAATTATACTAATGTTTACTTATATATGCTGAAAATCAAATCGACAGCGTCATTTGGTTTAAACTCGTAAAAAAACCGACTAATGCAACTTGTCGAATAAAGCAGATGTTATCTATTGTCGTTTGTATTTGTGATTAACTTTTAGTTACCGTTGATATATACGTTATACGGACGAAGAAATCAATCCAAAATTAGGCAGTTTTACCTATGTGGGTAAAGTACTTAACTCTTAATTCTGAAGATGAAAAGAAAGATATCAGTTATTCATAGAATGTCTACGAATCACCCTATTTTTTGGATTATTATAATAAATACCACAGATAAATCTTTCGATGGTTTAATTCTATTTCATATTGAATACAAGTAGAACTTAAATTAAATTGTTTGGACATGATTTCTTTTCATTTGTTGATAATTTAAACTCATGGTATAATCTTTTCTCTTTTTAAGAATAAAATAACATCTAAAAGTCATCATTGTTTTCAGGAAATTCATTTTATTTCAAATTCGATACAAGTGTAAGACACATTACAATACACAAATTAACTATAAATTAATTGTGTACTGCGTTCGTTTGAATAAATGCAATGATGTTTAGCTTTTTTCTTTGTAAAGTAAGTACCTTCTAACAGACATTAGAATTTAATGATAATCATAATTAATGAAAACATCGAAGACAGAAACAAACTGCTATAAACAATATAGATACTTTGTTCTACTGTCCATCTTAAACCCATTTGATCTTATGCAACATAGTGTATATTAAAACTATCATTTAAGAGGAAATGGACTTACTTTGATGCTCCATTTCTAAAAAAAAAAAAAAAACAGAAATAGAAATGTTTCGTATAATTATTTTACGTCAATGTATTCACGATGTTTTTTAAAATACTACGCACTACTGTATAATACTGTAATAGATAATTGTTTACGTTCATCTATTTGTATGAACACATCTAACTTTTCTTGCCAGGAATTTTATTCAGTGACGAAAAATACATTAAACGGAAATAGTTCATTGATTACAACAGAACTTTTATTCAAAGTTTGGTAAATTATATATGATATTGTTTGGTGTTTAATCCTTCACTTCAGCAAGACTCAAATTTGAGAGAAAAAGGGTAAATATTGCCTTTCAATTCAGTTATCTCTCATAACCATAACCATAATAAATTAAGTCCGGGCGTTTATTGCTAGCGTATGACCCATTTTTTTAAAATAGTCCTTGATAATATTATTTCAGTTGCACTATTTCTAAGAAAAGAAATTTATTTATTGTGCCGCATCGAATGAAGGCTTTTGCTCCAATTGTTATAGATATAACTGTGTTGTATATTTGATAGTTGAACAAGTTCCTGTACATCGGATGACCATAGAACACAAACAACCTTTTAACTTGGTTTGGAGACAAAAATACCTGATTGTACACAATTGCTTATTAGAAACGAAATGACTTATGAATCAGTTTAGGTGTTGAATAAATTTGAGCGAAATTCAATAAATATGAAATCTTTGCAATAAATTATTAGTATGCAAACAAAATGAATCCAAAATCAAACATGGTAGAAAAGCTAGCATAATTTCAACAGGAAAATCTAAAGAAACCCTTGACATGCGGTGTTCCGCGGTCGAACGAGTCATTTCTAGTGACACAGCGATCGGATATCAAAATCAAAATATATAAAGATGACGAGTCATGGTAACTATCTCACAAACTAATACAATACAACAAAAAAGTCCCCAACTTATGATTTTTTTCATAGACAAAATATAAGTTCTTATGTGGGTATAAAAATTGATTGCTGTTTACGGATTAAGTTTGAGTATAATTGTTTGAAAATAGAATAGTTATACCAGAGTTGTCAATTTGGCCACCAAATATTGCGCAAGAATAACCAGTTTTACATACGATTTTCGAACCTTAGGGTTTAAATCGTGATTTTTGTTGATAACATTACAAACGTGAATATGTCTTGAAAAACAAATTTTCAAATACCATTGCCTTACCATTGAAATATGTGATTTTTCGCATGTTTTTAATTGTACATGAATTTCTCTGAGACATGCACTTAAAGTCAAATTAACGCTTAATTTGTTTGGACATATTTTGTATTCACGTTTGAAACAATTTATGTAAGAAATAGAATAATTTGTTCGATTTGATTATTGTTTTGGATTAGTTGGTAAAAATATTATTTTACCAGAAAATATTTGTTACATGGGAAGCCTTCGATGCAAGATCTTAAGGAGTAATGAAAAGGAATTAAAATACACAAACAAAAAACAAAGTTGGTTCGAATCAAACTTACACATACCATACCTGTACACATGCGAGGAATGCAGCTGATAATTTGCAAGAAAAAGTTATTAACATTAATATTTTATTGTAGATCGAGATCCAAATGGTTCTGAATTAAAAGCCTTGGATGTGAATATGTAAGTTATGCAAATAGTTTTCATCCCACATGACAGAACATTTTGCAATATAGAAACATTCACCAAGTTGCAAAAATGTCGCGCTGGGATAAACGAAAATGAAAAGAAAAACTATGACATGGTGAACAAGTCGATCCTCATGGTCCAGGTTAATACACCATTTTGATCCATGGGTTCATGGTGACGACCATAAAACGTCTGTAGTAATGACCTAGTTGTAAGAGGTCTAGCAATTCTTCTTTGTTGGAGAGTTTGATATTACTTGATACATATAAATATTCCAATACGCACAATGAATTCTGCATTATAGTACATTGGATAGTTTTAATGATAGTAAATGTATCTTTTTATCCGGGCAACTCTTGAGAGTCAGACTGTAAATAGAGACACTATGCACATTGTCATAATTTTCCTTTCTCTTTCGTCTACTACGTACGTGGATATTTTTTCCCATTCGGCAGTGACATATAAAAACATTTGTAGACTAGGGAATCATTTTACAATATATCAAATGGAACTCAATACTATTGAATTATTTTTTAGATGAAGATTTAAATTCAGTGTAAAGTAAAGGTCATGACATTCCCTGCATTTTCGTGCCAATGTCTAAGAACAGGTTTCTCTGCTACTCCAGAGCAAATTGATTATGCATGTGGTAAATGGCACTGTAAAATTTAGGTACAGCTTGCCGTACCAACGAAAATTATTGGAACTGCTCTATTAAGCTAACAGTACCAGCTATACTAAATATATTAGGGTCCCAGTTCCAATATTATAACAGGTAATCTGAATGTCATTAACGACCGAGAGGTGAAAACATTTCTTTCATATGTATCTTTATCCGCCCACTATCAATTGTAATAAATGTCGTAACATCATCTATTACATTATCAAATTTATATTGCTCAAAATGGATAAAGCGTGAAAAAGTAGATAGAAAGCAGCAGATTCATTCTTCAAAACATTTGACATCCGAATAAAAAAAAATTGAAGATCACTTTTTTCCTAATAAAAACATAAAAACACACAAGACATTAGGTAGTTAAATTTTCAACTATAAAAAGTCATTGCAGAATCTAAACATTGAGGAATTCTTAAAATCCCCGCTGATATGTGACTGAGCTTCTTCTCTCTTTAATTACAGTTCTTCTGGTCATGTCATCACTGGAGATATGAATATCATTAAGAATGAACTTTAACGTAATGTAGTTTCTCATTGTCCAAAATACAAAAATTCAGAGACCCAAAGCGCCTCAATTGGAAACTTAATTTCAAAACCATAATTGATGCTGTTGAAGATCCCCAAAAAAGGAAAAGGACCAAGAACCAGATATCGAGTCCTTGTCAGATTGGGAGACATTCGATCGTTGGTACGGAGTCGTATTGACAATCTCATCTCCAGAAATGTGCAAATAAAAGACCAAAGACCGTATTCAACGATCGTCAGGTACTTGAACGCCCTTAATCACTTCATGAGAAATATGTCATCCTGCGGACAAAGCTTCAAACATTTGTTTTTTTGTAAAGCGCATTACCTAAATTGCTTCATTAAGGAATTGGGCATTGACAGTAACATCACAGGTAATGCCACATACAAATATACTACTTTTGATAAAGATGAATTCCTAAATAACCACAAGTCCTTCATGTCTTCTCTCAACATCGAAACAAAACGGAAGACTTACCTTACTATTTGGATTCCCAAATTTTATAAGAATCCATACAGCAGGATCTTCGTCTTGCGCCACGAAGTTGTCAATTCATCTTACGAAGATATTGTCCACAGTGAAGGATTGACAGTTAGCTTATTGCAATACCACCTACTCTCGTAGTGGCACTAATCATATTTAGATACTTAAAGATTCTGAAGATTTACTTCAAAACCTAAAATCCCGCAGCTTTTCGCAAATCAGTTATCTCCCAACCTTTGACTTCTCAACTCTTTACACAACATTACCACATGTCAAAATGAAGTTTTGTTTGAAAGGACTTATTCATAAATCTTTTGCTGTTTCAAAAAAATATTTTTCCACTATTGTAGAATTTGTACTTAATAAGTATGTGTCATGTTAGATGGTTAAAACTTAAAAGCTACACTTACTTAGTTTGGTGTGTGCCAGTGACTTGGTACTATCTTTAACTTGAAGAACAAACATAACAGTTTATAACAATTTTTGTTTGTCTATGTTCATTAAATAACCTTGTTTCATGTGATAAAGGGTGAAGTTATTACTACATTAGTAGTTATTATTTATTAAACATAAGATCTACTCAATTAGAGTCCATTTAAACTGTGTTACCTCGATAAGAAAATTAAACTCAATATTGAGGTCATATTGATAGATATTTCGATTTCAATATCACTTGATGCAACTTATTAAGACCACAATTAGTGTGTATTCTTAAGGGAACGATGTAATCTTGAATTTTGGATCTTAACAATAACGACTTTAACATTTATACTAAAGATATTTATCCTGTAGAACTTTCTTGGAATAAAACAAATAATCATATTAAAGAATTCCGTTTCTTGTTCCAAGTATTCATAACAATTATTGTGAATTTAATACTACAATTGACGATAAAAGGAATGATTTTTCATTCCATATTGTTAACTATTCGTTTTAAGTTTTAAATCGTAAAAAGAATCATAAAGTTTATTTGCATCTGATCTAATAATATAATAAAACATCGATAGTAAATTTACACTATATTCCTATGAAGTGTTTGACATGTTAGATGGTTAAAAATTACACACGCCTCACTTACCTAGTTTGGTGTCTGCCAGTGACTTGGTACCACCTTTAACATAAAAAAGAAAACAACATAACAGTATATTACAATTTTTGTTTTTCTATGTTCATTAAATAACATTGTTTCCATGTGATAAAGGGAGAAGTTATTATTGCGTAAGTAATTGTTATTTTTTCGTTCGTTTGTTTTCTGTCATTGTGTTCTATATTTATAAAAAAAAGGTAAAAACAAGATTTACTCAATGAGAATCCATTTTAACTGCGTTAACTAGATAAGAATACAAAACTCAATATTGAGGTCACAGAAGTTTTATGGTCGTCATCATGAACTCGTGGATCGTTATGGTGTATCCATCTGCACCATGAAAACTGATTTACTCGACGGGTCATAGTTTTCCTTTCTTCGTTTGTCTACCCCGGACTTGACTTTTTATGAGCAACTCGGCGGGTGTTTCTAGAGGACGCTTACCCTACCGGTGCACCTGGTCCATGCTCCCAGTTTTTAGTGGAGTCCGAGTTGCTCATTTGCTTTTGTTACCTTGTATGTATGATTTAAGTTACTTTATGTTTTTTGTAGTGTATGTCTTTTTTCCATTTTGGGTCTTTGTCCCTGGATTACATTCTTTTGATTAACGATATAACCTTGGTTCCCATGATTACTCTTACATAAGTAATTTCGTTTGTTTTTCCTGTTTTTGTTTTCTGTATTTATAAACAAAGTAAAAACGATTTACTCAATAAGATCCCATTTAAAAAGTGTTAACTAGATAAGAATATAAAACTTAATTTTGAGGTCATTTGATTGATATTTCAATATCACTTGATGCAACTAATTAAGAACAAAATTATTCTTAAGGCAACAATGCAATCGAATCTTTTGTTTTCTTTTTTTTTGCATTCAGGTCAAAATATCATTCTATGGATCAAAAGTTACCAATCAACTTGAACCTTTTAGATTGTTTAAATGAATATATCTAAATCACTTTGATGATACATTTTTTTAATATTGCTAAACAATTGTATATCGCAAAAGCAGAAATGAACCTTTTACGGCCATTGCTCATTTTAGAATTTGAAACAAAAGTTGTCTTTTTAATGTTTCTTAAATTATGAAAATAAAAGAAAGTTAAGCTTTTCATATTAAACTTAGTGATAATGAGTTATAAACTACTATTAACAATTTAAAGTTCGCTGTATCAATTTGAAATGTTAATGGATGGCAGATCTCATGGAAAATGAAAGAGTTTTCTTATAGATTTCTTCTATCTTATACATGCTTTTAAATAAAAGAATAAACAAGAAATATAGACCCCTTCAAAATTCCAACACAGACTGACGGCAAACATGCTTGGGTCTATGAAGAAAAATATGGCCTTAGTCAGATTTTGCAAATGATTGTAATCATAGTTATGTTCTGACTAAAATAGATATTCGAAGCACAGGGTGTTTGTATTAAAATTTGCTTAGATTTGATATGGGCAAGTTCACATTTAAAACAGGTAAAAAAATATTCAAGGGTCATAACTCAATAAAAGACTAACCGATTTTCTGACAATTCGACTAACGACAAGTATTCTGCTCGTTTTAAAGGTTATTGCTACAATCTTATGCATATTACCAACTAGAACCTCCAAAATCTGAATCGCTCCCTGGCTTGGTGACATACATTTTATAAATTATAATAAGTGACCATGTTTTTTGTTTTGTATTGTTTTGTTTTTTGTTTGTGGTTTTTTTTATAAATATTCTGTTAAGTAGTTTCTGAAAAAAACGTATTCGTTGCAATTCATAAAAGAATAGCAGAAAACGAAGGAGGCTAGAAGCTATAAAGAGCCTGGTCGCTCGTCTGGCTCGATAAGCAACATTATGTCTTTGTAAAAGCTATAATTTTTCTCGGATAAAAATTTCGAACGCTCATACCTAAGGAATAATTTATATCAAATTGTATTCAATTCTCCCAAGTAGTTTCAGAGGAGATAGTAACAACATTGAAAATAGCAATAAAACGTCCAAAAATATACAAACCTTCAACATGGCTTAACAGATTAACATGAACATTTGACCACATTTAGATATCATCATGCTGAACACTTTTCCCATCTGTCAGAATTTGACAAAACGTAATGATTTTGGAGTTTTAGATGAAACACTTCTGACAGACCTTTTAGTTCTTCTTTAAGTCCAACAACAATGTTTTTCGACATTCAAAAAATTCCCTATCAGTTCTATTCGCAACAACCAAAAGAATATTCAAAGTTTGGTTCTAATTGGTCCGGTAATGCCAAAGAAGAACAATTCTTGGGACCTTCTAAAACACAAGCTTTGAACATCAGGTCTGCAAATGTTAACTATATTGCTATAGCAGTACGCTTGTTTTTTTGTTTTTATTTTTTTTTTACCGGTTCGACAATAGATATGGTACTCCAGAAATGCTTGAGTCATCAATCCATTCACGTGTAAGCCCCTTTTCTAAACTTTCAAAATAAATGCGAAAGGAACTTTACGATTTTTTTTATATGACAGCCGAAACTAAAGTCATTAGGAAAGACGAGAAACATTTGGCTACGTTGATTCGTCTCTCGGAGTCAATCGTTTAGCGGACAGGCTACCCTTCAACATTCAAGCAAATTGGACTACCACCGCTAATTCTTATAAATTGAACAATAATGTTTGTACCCACCGTTTTCATATTTTGTAACTTTTCTTCAAAGTATAACAAAGGTACGTAATGGTCAAGGATTCATGTATGATACTCAAAAATCAAAACCTGATGCCTCAAAACAGACAAAGGAACAATGGGAAGCAAAACCCCGAAACAATCAGTTTTTGTCATCTTTCAAAAAAACTTTGCAAAGGGAGCTCGACCGGTTGTAAAAACAGTGAAACGTCCGAAGATATGTGTCCCTCTCACGGCACAAACTACAAACTAAATTTTTTTCTTAGCTTTCGGGCATTACCGTTGACAGAACGACTCGATTTAATCAAACAAAAAGTCTCATGCTTCAGAAATATTACCTTGACAAATGTAGGGAAACCGTCATATGCGACGTTTTTTTCTTCCGTTAAACACCCATTAACATTACACGTAGACCTCAACCGCAGGGAAAACACGAGGGGGAAAAGTCTAAGGAACAAACCATGCGCCAAGATTAATTCATCACACTAGTAAGTCTTGCGCGTAGAAAGCACTTGCAAAGATGATTCATACTGATCGATGAGAAAATGTCAAAACTGCGTACTGTTTAATCGATAATCAAAGTAAACAACTCTAGCTATATCGTTTTTATTTATTTTTAGAGAAAATGATGAAGAAACTGACAATGTTCTCTCTTCATATGCAGGAAAAGTAGTTGGTAGTGGTCGAAGGACATCAAGAAACGCTGTACCATCTTTACACAAAACAGCCTAATTAAGCATATCAAGTTCCATGGACAAGATATAGTTAATGCTATTTTGGGCAATTGATGTCTTTCATTCTTTTCTCCGTTTGAAAGCGAAATATATGTTAATCTCAATCCCATATTTGTAAAAAAAAAAACTCCTATTGATGATAATCAATGCCTGTCAATTGGGAATATAACATTTTTTGATATCTTGTCTACAGGATTCCAAAAACTCGATGATGGACATTTAATTGCTCCTCTGCCATTTAAACCGAGAAGACCCGTCTTAGAAAACAACATAACTGTTACATAGCGGCGAGAAAAGTCATTTGATAAAAGCTTGCGTTCTTATTCTATGAAACGCACACGTGTGGGAGACTTTATGCAGAAGTTATTTGATCGGGAACATGCAAAAATAGCCCCACAGTCATCTCCAAATAACGAGTGCCGATGCCTACCTATATGTATGCGGTATACTGACCGAAAAATCCCGAAAGTGTGTGTTTAGTGTTTGGCTCTTCCGCTAAGCATTACGGATATCCTTGAATGATTTCATGTTAAAAGGAACTGATATATATATACAATACTTTGAACATTTCTTCACTTCAGGGAGGAAAATTTTGGTGTGACAGTGGACATTAAACATAAGTTTCATATCTTCAAAATTCTAGATGAACAAAGCAAATTTCTACGTTTCTCGTTCCTGACAGTTCATATCTTTTCAGATGCATCGACAGATGCGATAGATGCTGTGGCTTACCTAAAGTTGTTTGATATCAATTCTACATGTTTTATGTTGGGAAAGGCAAAAATTCGTCTCGGGCTGAGAACGGTTGTACTAGCTGTTGAATTATCAGACATTATACGAGACCATCTAGAACTAGAACCTATTAACTTTTTCTATTATACAGACAGTCGTGTTGTCTTTTGATATTTGACAAACAAAACTCGTCGTTTTTATGTGTATGTCGCGATCGGCAACAGAGTTAGTCGCATTAGACCTTTAAGCTCTCCATCACAATGATCTAACTTATCTTCAGGAGAACACCCTGCTGACCTAGCTACCAAATCAATTGACTCAATATAGTGCTTGGATTCGAGATCTTGATATGCTTAAGTCAGATGAAAATATTTGTGATCAATCTCATTCATTGGTATATCCAGACAATGACAAGGAAATCTGCTCGTCGATTCAATGTGCAAAAACTGAGCTTGAAATTACGCGTAGAGAGTGCTCATTAGCTTTTCATACATTTGAGATCTTTTCACGTTGGATTCAGGTTGCGAAAAGCATTGCCTGTTTTAAATCTGCTCTTCGCAAGAGACAACAACACATTGAAGTACTCTCGTCTGATCTGCTCAAAGAATCTGAAACTTTAATACATAGTACAGTTCAGCAGGAAGCTTTTCCATACGTTCAGTGTTCACGGTGCAGATGGATACACCGTAACTATCCATGAGTTCATGATGACGACCATGAAACTTCTGTAGTAATGAAATCAATTTTAAAGAAGGCCAAGTAAATGAGTGTGGATTACTGACAGTTAATCTAAACTCAATTATAATACATCTTTTAACTGGGATCATAATAACATGTATATATGTTAGACAGCATAAATGTGTAGTATTTGACTTAAGAATAACAAATTTAAATTTATATTTCTACCATTCTAAGCCAGAAATTAACAATACATGTCCCATTTTGACATCTTAACTACCAAACAGTGATTAAATAACTATTTAAATTTATATTTCTACCATTCTAAGCCAGAAATTAACAATACATGTCCCATTTTGACATCTTAACTACCAAACAGTGATTAAATAACTGTGGGAGATTTCCAAATGTGATACATAGTGGAGAATAATATATGTGTACTGTCGATATATGTTAGGGGTATTAGTTCTAGTTTTAGAAAAAGGACTGACGTACTTAACTGATTAAAAGAAAAGAAAACGTCCATTATTTGCCAAGTTCATAGTTCCAAAGAAGTAGAAACTGATTGGCAAGATGAATGGGATGGAACAGGCTATTTCCGTCACCACAGTAACAGAAGCGCAGGAGTTTGTATTTTATTTAGAAGGGGAATTGATTTCAAGGTACATGATTCCTTTACTGACCCCAATGGTCGATATATTATTTTAGATTTGAGTTTATGTTAACAATGACTCACCCTTCTTAATCTGTATGGTTTCAACTCTGATGAGCTAATTTTTTTTTTCAAACAGGTTTATCAGAAAACGTTGTGTTTTCAAAATAATAGCATTCTGTTTTGTGGTGACTGGAATGTGGTTCTGGATTATTCAATCAATGATCTCAATATCAGAAGTAATAGAAATATCAACTCACAGAAAAAGATAAGAGATATCATTGATAACTTTGAGTTGGTAGATCCTTGGAGAACTTGCTGTCCTGAGGCTAGGAGATACACGTGGCGACAACCTACTTTGTTGAGACAAAGTCGCCTTGATTATTTTCTTGTCTCGGGGGATATCTTTTCCCTAATGAAAACTACTAATTTTATTCTGGGATATAGAATAGATCACTCTGATATCTTATTTACATTCTCTGTGAGTCTTGCAAAGAGAGGGAAGGGATATTGGAAATCTAATTTCCAACATTTGAGACTTAGACTATGTAAATAGTGTAAAACGATGCATTCAGATAACATTCAGGAATACTATTTATCAGGAGATATAGTAGATTTACTCAATGTCAAGTTGAAGTGTGTTCATCAATTTTTCTTTGAGATTCTGCAGATGACAAGAAGTGTTTCCCTTGAATACAGTATTAAAAAATCACAAGAACTAAAAGACTCTTATAAAAAAACTAGAAAAGGATATCCTACATCTAGAGACAATGCTCAATGAGCAGCCGAACAATGATTTATTAGAATCATTGAATATAAAGAAAACTGAACTAGAACATAGAACATATGAGAGACAACATTATATCTGGGCTTTTGCTTCTGTCTCGTGCCAACTGGCATGAGAATGGAGAAAGATGCACTGAATATTTTTGT
Source organism: Perna viridis (assembly GCA_037379345.1). NCBI lineage: Eukaryota > Metazoa > Mollusca > Bivalvia > Mytilida > Mytilidae > Perna > Perna viridis. The sequence goes on from CM074523.1 coordinate 31,758,607, forward strand.
AAACTTGAAAAGCGATATTCTGTTTACAAGACAATTACTGAACTTGTCGATGATAATTCTAACAATCTGGCAGACCAGTCCCTTATTCTAAAGAAACAAGAGCGTTTTTTTCACTAGTCATTCCTCGCAAAATGAAGACAATTCTGATCAGTCCTTTTTTGAACATGAAGTAAAACTTTCTAATGTACAAAAAAATGTCTGTGAAGGTAATTTGACTTTTAAAAAATGCTTAGATGCTTTGAAAAAATGTCCAAATAGAAAAACCCAGGGTTAGATGGATTTACCGTTGATTTTTATAAATTTTTCTGGGGTGATATTGCTCCTTTTGTCTTTTGATCTCTACATCATGGTTATGAGGTGGAACATTTTTCACCATTCCAGTACCCAGGAGTTATTATACGTATACCAAAAGAGGATAAGGGCAGACGTTTTATTAGTAATTGGAAACCTATTAGTCTTCTCAATACTGACCTACAAATTGCTTTAGCTGTGTTGGCTAATAGAGTGAAATCAGTGCTCTCATGCATCATTAGTGACTCACAAAATGGTTTCATGAAGTATAGATTTATTGGTGAAAATACTAAAAATACTAATTATATGATTTTATGCATTATTTGGAAGAAAATAACAAATCTAGATTGCTACTTTTAGTAGACTTCGAAAAAGCTTTTGACTCTATTGAATGGGATTTTTTAACCAAAGCTTGAAAGAGTTTTAATTTTGGTACTTCTTTTTGTAAATAGTTTAAGGTCCTACACACTTATCCTTTGCAAAACCAATGGTGAAGAATTATGTGCAAAGTATGCTATCTAGCGATATCCTGAGTTATGTACCTTGTGAAGAAATGAATTATTATAAAGGTTGGAAACATTTTGCTGTTCAATATTTGTACGATCCACAAACATAGAGCTTTATGTCTTTTGATAGAATCAAGGAAGTGATTAAAAGTAATAATTTTATGTGATATTACAGCCTGATATCTAGCAAACCAAAGTTTTAAAAGAGTACATTATAAATAATGTAAATAATATTACTTTTCAAAACTATCATGCAGTCAAGTCATTATTATCTGTAAAAAAAGTTTGTCTATAAAAACTTAAGAGATGGCGTATTTTTTTCACCAATTACTAAACTTGAAAAGTGGGAAGAAGTGGTTGAGATGATTTTTCAAAATATTTCTAATTTTTAGACATGGAAAACAGACATACACAACAAAGAACATAAAGTAACTAAAATCATACATACAAAATAACAAAAGTAAATGAGCAACTCGGACTCCACTAAAAATTGGGAGCATGGACCAGGTGCACCGGTAGGGTAAGCGTCCTCTGCTTTTCTAGAAACACCCACCGAGTTGCTCATAAAAAGTCAAGTCCGGGGTAGACAAACGAGGAAAGGTGAACAGTTTTCCCTTGCCATCGATTTCTAATTGTAGGTCAAGACATGAGGCTGACTTCACAGTGTCTGTAGTATCCTTTATCTCAAGTTCTTTTGGGTAGATGCGATGTATCAAATCCCCGAAATTAGGATTCTTTAAAGATAATACGTCATCTATATAGCGGAAACTAAGATAGAAGGATCTAGCCAAACGATATTCTTTCTTTCTGATCAAACCAGCTATAAAGTCAGCCTCATAAGAGTGAAGAAATAGGTCAGCAAGTAAAGGAGCGCAATTTGTTTCCATTAGAATGCCGATCGTTTGTTGAAAAACACGTCCACTACATGAATGTAGAATTATGAAGTGTTTTTGGGATATTGTGTCACATTATATAAAGAATTTTTATCAAGATTTTCAATTGAAAAAAATCAAGTATTATTTAAGAATACACTGATGAGACTGTATTTCTTAATTATATTGTTATTGTTTTAAAAGATTATATCTACCAATGTAGGATGAGAGAGAAACTTCCAAACATTATAGAACTAAAATTCAAACTTCAATATTTACATGATTTAGAAAAAAAATCATTGCAGCAAAGAACAATAAAATTCTGAACTTTGAGAGAAGATGGGTCCCTTTTAGACATATATTTCCATAATTATCATGTCATGTAAACATATATTTCTCTTCACTTTATACATGCTTGTTAAAGCTTTCATGTTTAAAATGTAAATTTTTTAAAGTAGAGAAACAATTATAAACTCGCACTACTGAAGGATAATCTATATTTCATAGTCTCGGATGACAAATATGTGTACAGAGACCCTAAAAAAACAAATTTGTCAAGGCAAGATTTTGTCCATGTTTTTGTCTAAGTTTTTTTTTTTATTAAATACTTAATGGAACATGGGATTTTTATTGGGCCTAGGGTCAGAATTAGGACAATTAAGAATAGTTATAGAAAATCAAGGATGAACACATGGGTAAATCAAAAATAGGCTTGAAAATGTCAGGTCAGGTATTATACCCAAAAAAATCCAGGACACAAAATTTGATTCTAGCCCTCTCCCCCATTAAAATCGAATGATTGTAACCATTTATTTTTGAGGGGAGGAGTTCTGACAGTTTTTTGGAAACATATGCTGGCCCTGAAAAAAGTTGTAAAATATATATACTGGCCTACATTCCATGTCTTAGAAAATACATGTCCTGACATCAGTCCAGATATTACATACAGTGGAATGAAGATATATCTGTAATCTTCCCCCAAGGTGTTTAATTTTTTTCCAATCTCATCAGCAAAGTTTCCAAAAATAATAAGTCCCACTCTAAAATATTTGCCCTCAGAATCGATTAGTCGCCCTGGTTTACATGGAATATCACGTGATATCACAACAGTGATCTATACATCTCTGACAATACATTTCAGAAAAATGCAAAATTTGAGAAAATGTGTCAACGGTATCGATCTAACCCTGAATATTCGTTGATTTATAAATCCAAAGGGTAGTCTACTTGGTCATTGGTTAATTTGTCCATGTTTTCCTGTCGTTCCGGCGTCCTTTTACTCTTATTTCGTTCATTGTGGTGGTCAAACTTGGTCAAAACACAAAATGGATCACTTGATGTGTGAATTACGTTGTCACATGAAAACAAATTCCTATGACCACACCATGACCAATTCATATATTTGTGTGCATGTACCGATGCATGATAGAGCTGGTTAGCGAGTTCAAGTCAGGCATAACATGCATAAGCTTTCAGAATTTTTCAAAGTATACTGCATGAGTTTTACCTTACATAAGAATGTAAGAATTGTAGAATTGTCTTGAACTCTTCCAATTTGTATGGACTGGTGTATCGCGGGGTAATTACCCACCATTTAATAGCAAAATAATGTTGATAAAGGTGCATAAAATGCTTTGATTATAACAATACAGTCTTCCGACTAATTTTAATGCAAATCACTCGACATTAAAAACAATTTCAAATAAATTATGGAGACTCAAATAAAGAAATATGCAGCTTAATATCCACATGCATACCTACCTTTACTTGCATAACTATTTGTCAGTGTTAACAGCTCTCCCTATTGACGTGGAGAGACGTTACATCGGGGGTACCGACATTTCATTCATATTTGTTTTCTTACTGAGGAAAGGAGTTTTCGTCTGCAGAAGTACAGGCATGATTTTTGTTTAAGAGTAATCAAGGGAACCAAGGTTATAGCGGTGATCAAAAGAGTGTAATCCGTTGAATAAATCAGTAAATTTTTTGCATTTGAAACACAAATTAAAAATCAACATGGAAGTTTATTCACCTCCTCCTTACCCGCTTTTGAGCCCTAAGTAGTATGAACTGCATATAAATATAAATGGTTTTATTCAGAAGTGCCTTAAATTTGCGCACGCGCGGGTCCCTTAGATCGATTTGTACTGCCAAGTCTTTATGTGATTGGATGTTGTACGGACTGCATTAATATATCAGTGGGTTTCATTAAAAAAGTAAACAAGAGATCAATGCAGTGTTTTAAGTCATTACAAAATTGCATTGAAAAGGTTTCAAATCCACATTGAATAAATTCAAACAAAGTTCCCTTAATATTTGAAGGTGACATCAGGGGTCTGAACTTGACCACGAGTCAATACACCTTATTGGTTGTAAAATATCTAGAAACAAAGCCACTATCTATTTTCATACATAATGTCGATGAATTATGAATTAACCACCGATTGCATTTGCATCAAAGGAAAAACACAAAATCAAGGAATATAATCAAAATATATCAAGCAAAAAAAATATAATATAGTGAAAGACCAAAAACAAAACGTTTTTTTTCTTATTATTAGAAAAGCGTTAGTATTTTGAAACAGAAATCAATAATAAAGTGTCAACTTCTGTACATCTGTTTAAAATGGAACAGTTAAATTCTGGTATATATGTACGTGGCTGTTTTGAAATTCAAGCTACTTAAACCAAAGCAAAGGTCCCTTACTTGAAGTGATATAATCTAAACAAGAGTCAGAATTTTACCACGAGTGAATAACCTTATAGGTTGTAAGATGTCTTCTGGAACAGAAAAATTAAAAAAAAAACACACACACTATTGAATTAGAAATTGTTTAAATTCAATTAAGAATTATCATTTTTGAATCAAAGCAAAGAGTTAAGAAATTAAATGATATAAAAAAATCACGTCAAACAAAACAATATACAAAAACATTTTACGGTAATTATGTTGTGATCATGGACAAAGAAATATGAACAAGAACAAACACCATTGATACATACCAAACTCCTCATCCCATTTCTCATCTGAAAAAAAAAGAAAATTACAAAATAGTTGTTCAATACCAATAAAATAATCAAATTTATAGGATTAATTTTAATTCATTTGTTTTATATGTTATAGTAACGTTTAACGTTTTATCAACAACAAAAAAAACTGCTCGTCTTCACAAAACTTTTTATGAAAAATAAATCAAGACCAAAGTGTCAAATTCAGCAACTTCATTTAAAACTTTCGTACATTTATTAGTAATGGCAAAGTTAAATGGTTGTACATATTATGTAAATGTATATTTTGAAACAAAGTTCCGTTTATGCTTGGAAGTCATATCTGAAGTCTGAACTTTACCTCGAGTGAATACGTTTTATTTTGGTTGTAAAATGTCTGCACATAAACCAAAAGATACAAGAAACCAAAACCAATAGTTAGGACACGCGCTACATTGAGCGTTAAAATGAAAAGCCACAGGTAGAAAGCAAATAAAATATGTAAAATACACAATCATATAATATATAGAAACAAAACACCAGAAACAAGGAACGCTTCGATACAAGTTTTCTATCAAGTTCTGTCCTTTATGTATACATACGTCTATACATAGAGTATATTGCACTTATATCATCATTTTAGGGTTACATCATTTTTTTTTATTGGCAAAGTGTGGTCATGGTCAAAGAGTAATCAATGGAACCAAGGTTATAGCGGTAATCAAAAGAATGTAATCCAGGGACAAAGACTAGACATGGAAAACAGACATACACAACAAAGAACATAAAGTAACTAAAATCATACATATCAAGTAACAAAAGGAAATGGGCAACTCGGACTCCACTAAAAACTGGGAGCATGGACTAGGTGCACCGGTAGGGTAAGCGTCCTCTGCTTTTCTAGAAACACCCAATGAAATGAACAAACACCATTGATACATTCCATTTTTTTCTTTCCATCTCCTTTCTGAAGAAAAAGATATTGATGTTGAAACAAAATATTTTTTTTTCATTACAAATAAAACTAATTAGATCTATTGGATTATCATTAAAGTATGTTTTTGATACAATTGTTACTGGTTGAGTTTATCTTTTTTTTAAAAGCGTTCGTATTTTGAAACAGATATCAATACCAAATTGTCAACTTTTGTAAATCTGTTTGTAGAGAGTAAAGAGTTAGAAAGTAAGTAATATAAACAAATCACATCAAACATTACAACACAATATACAAAATACGTTTGATGGTAATTACGTTGTGATCATGGACAAAGAAATATGAACAAACACCATTGATAAATACCAAACGCCTCAACAAATTTCTTCCCTGAAGAAAAAGAGAAATGCTAAATTACAAAATGAATATAAGTCAATTTATTAAATTTGATGTTGAAACAAAAGGGTAGTTATTTTAGTAGTAGGATTAGTCGTTCAATACAAATCAAAATAATCGAATTTGTTGGATTAATCTTAATTTATTTGTTTTATATGTTATAGTAGCGTTTAACGTTTTATCAACAACAACAAAAACGCTAGTTTTCACAAAAGCTTTTTTGAAAAATAAATCAATACCAAAGTGTCAATTCAACAACTTCATTTAAAACTTTCGTCATTTGTAAGTAATGGCAAAGTTAAATTGTTGTACATATACATGTGAATGGATATATTGAAATTTAAACTAAATGAATACAAACGAAGTTCCCTAAATGCTTGGAAGTCATATATGAAATCTGAACTTTACCTCGAGTGAATAAGTTTTATATTGGTTGTAAAATGTCTAGACACAAAACAAAAATTAAAAACAAAACCAACATTAAGGACCGTTAACACGCACTACATTCAGTGTTTAAATTTAAAACCTCGGGTAGAAATAAAATAAAATATGAGATATGCACAATCATATATGTGAAACAAAACATCAAAAACACGGAATGCTTCGATACAAGGTTTCTATCAAGTTCTGTCCTTTATGTATAAATACGTAAATACATAGAGTTTATAGCAGAGCAATCATCATTTTACGGGGTTATCTTTTTTTTCTGAATTGACAAAGTGTGATCATGGTCAAAGAAATGAACAAACACCATTGATACATAACGAACTTTTCTTTCCATCTCCCTTCTGAAGAAAAATAGTTTTCAATACAAATAAAAGTAATTAGATTTACTGGATATATTTTAATCATCATTTAACAATGTTTATTATGCAATTGTTACTATTTGAGTTTATTTTTTTTATTTAAAAAAGCGTTAGTATTTTGAACCAGAAATCAAAACCAAAGTGTTTAATTCTTAACAGGAGTCAGAACTCTACCTGAGTGAAAAACCTAGTAGATTGTAAAATGTATATTGGAAACAAACAAATTACAAGCAAAACCACAAATTATTGAGCTACATTATGTCGGTTTGTTTTGTTTAAATTCACCATAAGATGTATCATTTTTTTAATCAGAGCAAAGAGTTGAGTGATATAAACAAATCACATCAAACATTATAAAACAATACCGATAAAGAACTCCTTGCAGCAGTTTGTATGTAAAATGAAATATGCTCTTTGAAATAAAGCATAAATTACGTAAATCGATATAGCGCATTATAACCAAAATACCATTTGATAAAGCGTATAATCATTCAAGTAATACATGTATATTTTACTAAGGGGAACCATAACTAAAACACTTTATTCAGGCATCTGCTTTTACATCACGAACATCGTGAATATTTGGCATGGCTAAGTGTTGATATGTTTAATTGTATACCCATGCAGTAATTCAGTGATATTTTTCCTTTTTAATGTAACATGCTTTATGTAAAATAGCTAATAAGGAGCAATATCGCCTTACTTAAGGGTGGATTTGTTGTCTCCTTGACTGATTCCAACACTATAACTGTGATCAGCTTTGTCTATTATGGTTAGGTCTTTTGATTTATTGATTTCAGTGATTCAAGATTGTTCAAATATAATACGTTATTAAGGGTTAGCAAAGACTCAAAGGCACAAAATATCTATAACCTATACCTGCAGACACAATGTTATAGTACAAAAAAATCCAATAATTTTAAAAGATTAACGTAATATATATGCATGGCAGGTATATCTGAGGTATAGATCTTACAATACAGATATAACAGGACACAAAATGTCAATGCAAACTAACTTGTGGGTGTTTGGAAGGTTAATATGTTGTGAACAACGCTAAAACTGGTTTAAGACCAAGAAAGTGTATAAAAAAACAAATAACTATGACATTGGGTTTACCCAAACTGACTTACAAAACCAAAAATGGTTTTACAATTTATAGAAACAAGTGTATTACATGTGGCAGATTCAATGTTAGAGCATTTGTTCCTCCCTTAATACTTTTCTAAACACTCAATCCGTAACAGGGGTTTAACAAGGTATACTAGCGAGTGCCAGCTGACCCATTGCCGGTTTCAACACGGTCGTGTCAAGTTCAAGAGTCTAGTGTGCTAGCTGACCAATACTTTAGCATATTTCAGTCTTAACTTGTTTATTTCCTTATTAAATGTCTCAGGAAAAACTGCTATGTGTAGTGGAACTTGTTAGATCGGAATTTGAGTTTGACCTTTAAAAAAGGGGGTACACTATCAATAAACATCTTAGATACAGCTTCAATAAGTCATGTAACAATACCAAATTCAATGTGTGTTAGGTGGTGTTCTGAATTTGTAAAACAGTTTGCAAGGGTTTCAAATGCTATTTTAATTAAAGTAATTGTAATGCCTTTCTATTTTTGCTATTCTATTTACTAGGGGTTTGTATTTCTTCATAAAGATGAGGATTCGTTCTTCATCGTTATTATTTCATGATTGAAAAAAAAACTGCGTTCAAAATATTCTTGTGAATTATTTACTAAGATTTTGATTACATTCGGTATAAATTATTTCAACGTAAAATTTCACACAGTGCGCGTGATCAGTTCTGAACTACATGTTCAAAATAACTCCTTAACATACCCGCGTTATCCGGAAAGTGTTTCCTAAAATATTAATTTTCTTAAAACAAAGCCTATTTTTAGGTGAAATTGGTCCAGTATCTCACTCTAATTTGATGTAGGTCTGGAGGATTATTGGTCCCAGAACATGTAGGTGTGTGGATATACCCTTACACCCAGCTATTGGTTCAATAGCTCCGAGGTCTTGTGAAAGGTAATCCTTACAGAAACCTTTAGTGTTGATGTCAGGATGGTTGGTCAATAATTAGCACACTTCAACCAAAAGCAACACGCATTTACAACCCTCATGACACTTGGAATACCTTATTTATCATCGAGCGTTTTAAATATTGACGATAACATCCACTACATTATCCGAGCACAGAACTGCAATCCAACCTTGAGTCTTTAATGACCAAGATGAATGGGATGTTCGGGAAAAATGCATTACACTCGAGCTTATCAACTTATAACATAATTCGACGAAAGGACCCTTATGCTGGGATGACGAATAATGAGTGTGACCAAAGTGGATTGTGTTGTGTTTTAAATCTTAAAAAAATAACTGATTCATAAAATGTGAAACCTAATTGATACATACTGATGATGACATCCGATTCATAATCTGAAAAAAAAAAATAATCAATTTAAAGATGAAATCAAATCATATAATTCTAAGACATTTGTGGTCAGTCAACAGGATGATGACAACAAAAATTTGTAGTCCGGAAGTGACATCTTGCGGAGAAAATGCATTGAGTATCCTGAATAATTATTATAAAAACTTAAACGAAGTCTACAAATATGAATTAAATACCAAAGAGAATTAGAAGTACGCATACAGTGTTTACTTTATTAGAGTGTCTTATGACAATAAATGTCGTCCTTTCACCCAAACTCAGTTCCAAAGACAAACAATTTGAAAATGCCGGATTTGAAGGTAAAAGAACAAATGCATTTACATTTCAAAACATACATAAATATTTGATTATTCCTGAAATAATTGAATTATGTGTTTCTAGAAAAGCAGAGGACGCTTACTCTACTTGTGCACCTGGTCCATGCTCCCAGTTTTACTGGAGTCCGAGTTGCTCATTTGCTTTTGTTACATAGTTTGTATGATTTTAGTTACTTCATGTTCTTTGTCTGTTTTCCATGTCTGTCTTTGTCCCTGGATTACATTATTTTGATTACCGCTGTAACCTTGGTTACCATGATTAATCTATTTTTATGATATATTTTATGTCAATGTATATAAATATGCACCAAAGCTTATGTTACTTGTTTAAACATGACTACACATTTTTAAATCTTCAGAGACTGAAAGAATGATTTGATAATGATTACATTGCGATGGCATCAGATATGAACGATACATATTTCATGGAGACGGCGTTTTATGACACGATTAGGCCAATTGATCTTAATAATTATTATAAGTTTGTATTTTTATTTCAAAGTTGAATATTTCGGACATTATTTAACGCCGAGTTTACATACAAAGTTTCAAAGTTTTCTTTTTAGCATGTCCTATTGTTAATAAACAGAAGCATCAAAAGTACAAAAAATCCATAATAATTACTCCGTCAACGCGTAAACATCGACAAACATTCCGAGAACAATTTCAGTTTTTGTTGTTTCTTCTTTCGTTTTGCTTGCTTTTGAGGAAGAGCAGATGCTATTGATATTGTTTTTGTTTTTTTTAATCATTATTTTTTCTCGTTTTTTATTTTTATTTTATTTTATTTATTTATTTTTTTTTTTTTTGGGGGGGGGTCTGTTTGTTTTGATCTTTTTGTAAACATTTGTATCTTTGTTTCTCCAAAACCTCAATAGCACCTCTAGAGCTCTACACCATTTCATATTCATACTTCTTGGACATTAATTTATCCGATAATGGAACACCACCTCAATATTATTTCCATAATTTGATGGACTATCTTAACAATGTTTCATAATCAACTGTAAGTAATATTGTTTCATTTATATTGTCGATCCGATTTGCCCCGACCAAAACAATAAGCTAACACTATATTGGCTCTTTGCTACCATATGTATCCTTGTAAATCCTCATTATCTCTAAGTTATGAAATTTATTTTTGTTTTTCCACCACATGCTAGCATGAGTAACAGACCAACAACTCGTCGAAAAAACCGCAAAATTAAAAAGAGCATAGAAAAACAAAGCCAGCCTCAAACAATGCATTGCACTATCAAATGCAAGAAAACACATTAAAAATTATCTGATTATATGCTCACAAAATTTGAAATTTCAGTTCTCGGTAAAGAGCTCAAATTTATACCACATCCATCAACAAAACGGTGGAAGAATAATTTACTAAAATATTACCACCAACTAAATCGATAATGGTGATACAAAGCCATTGCATCATATCTAACTTGATAATGGTGATGCAAATGATACAAAACCATTGCATCTTTTCTATACCAACTCCAACTATATCCCACCTCAGTCAAACAAGCTAGCTTATATTCACTTTCACAACTTACATAGGGAGCAACACTGCACAAATATCAAACGATGTGCTACAACTTGTCCAAAATCTTAAATCTACCAACCAAATCGACTAAACTACTAACCAATTTCTAATCAATGAACATTGAACAACACACGGGGAAGAGTATATTTTCTACCATATTTAGATACACAAACTACCTGCCCACCTGGTTAATAATCTCGATAATAATAGCATGAAATCAAATATTGATATTGTGGGCAGACTAACTATAAATCAGTACCCCAACAGAACATGTTGACAAACTTTTAGATTACTTCACATCACAAGCGGTTAGGAAGCAAGACACATACATCAAAGATACTACTGAACTACTAAATATTCTGGAAATCACTTTTGTACCAGGAAATGCCATCCTATACAGCTATGATCTTAGCTCAATGTATATGAACATGAATATTCGAGAACTCATGAATATACTTAACAAAACATATGACAATCTAAGCAAAAATGACTACAATATGCCGATTATTAACAAAACAGAGTTCATGCAAATTGTTCAAAAAGTACTAACAACAAATGAGTTTCAATTCTCCACGAAACACATGCATCGAACGCATAGGCTGCAATAATTATAACCCCTTAAACGCTATAACACCGACAGAAATTCAGAGAACAATATTTGTTTTTGTTTTTTTCTTTATTCCGTTTTGTATTCCTTTTTTTTTTGTTTTTGCTTGGTTTTGTTTACCTTTGAAGAGGGCCGGATGCTGTTGATTTTTTCTGCTTTCCCCTTTTTATTATTATAATTTTTTTTTTGTTTTTTTGTTTTTTTTGTCTTTGTTTATAGAACCTTATATCAGGGAACTCTTAAAAATATAGCAGGTTTGGGAGATTTATACACTTTTCTTTTGTATGAGATGGACACAGAATTATATATACGTAAATACGTTAGTGTTTAATAATCCATTCATTAAAAAAGTGAGTAAACTATATCAGGATCCGAATAAATTAATCATAAAAGAATAAATTGTCACTGAAAAACACAAATGGATCAACGTAAGGCGTAAAGGTTAGTTTAAGTATAATGGTAACAAAATCAAGTTTATTGAATTTGATTTGTCAAATTCATGCAAAAGTTTGAAAGTGAAATAATTCGACTAAATGACCCGACTGTTTCTATGTCCGATTACGATTTTGTTTAAGTTGACAATCCTAACCTTTCACTTATATACTGTGTCTCGAAGAAGAAAGCTAAAATCGCGTTACAAAATGTGCATTGTAAATGACACAAACCTGTGACACTCAATTCGCGTTCTAAAGGAAAAGTGGAGTAATAAAAGCAAATAATATCTTAACAAAAGTTCTTCTCGTTTTTTTCTTTGTGTGTGTGTGTTTTTACTAATTCTAATATAGAAAGAATGTTAGCACAAAAAGTTCATAATTCGACAAAAGACTCATGCTGGTAAGACGAATGATCATTGTTACCAATGAGCATTGTGTTTTTAAAATTAAGTATCATATAACCTTTCACTTATATATAATGTCTGGACAAATCAAATTTAACCGATTAACAAAATTTGAAACGTAATTGATACATACCGATGAAGTAATCCATTTCATCTTCTAAAAAAAGAAAATAATCAATAAAGAGATGTAATCACATCATTTTATTCGAAGACATTTGTAGTCGAATAGTTTGTTTCTTTGTTTGTTTGTTTTGTTTATGTTTTGTTTCTTTTTTTTTTCGTTTTGTTTTTTTTTATTTTGGTTTTCCTACTTCTTGTTTGCTTTTGGGGAGGGGCGGATGCTGTTGATTTCTGCTTTTGTTTTCGTTTTATTTTATTACTACAATTTTATTTTTAATTTTATTTTTGTTTCTAGAACCTCATATAATGGAGCTCTTAAAATACATAGAAGGTTGGGGAGATTTACACACTTTTCTCTTGGATGAGATGGACACAGAATTATTAATACGTAAATACGTTAGTAATCTTTAATTATCCATTCATTAAAACAGAGAGTACACTATGTCAGGATTCGAATAAATTAATAATAAATTGTCACAGAAAAACACAAATATATCAACGTAAGGTGAAAAAGTTAGTTTAAATATAATTGAAACAAAATTAAATTTATTGAATTTGCTATGTCAAATTCATGCAAAAGTGTCAACATCGACAATTCCACAACTACAATTCCAATTCATTTTTTTCGAAATGCTTAGTTTAGTTCGAGCTGCTGGTTTTTTTTTTTTTCGTGTTTTTTAGTTCACTTGTGTTGTCAAATTTGTAATCTATCTGTTGTCCCTCTTGTTTCGCCAGCACTGGTTTATATAAGTAATTCCCTCTTATTTGTATTGCTACTTCTACATTTTCCAATTCCGTTAGTGCTTGTAATAAATATAATTAATATGGTATAAATATAATTTGACATGTGAGCACTAATTCGACTTAATGACCCGACTGTTTCTATGTCCGATTACGATTGTGTTTTAAGTTGCCAATCATAACCTTTTACTTATATACAGTGTCTAGAAGAAGAAAGCTAAAATCGGTTTACAAAAGGTGAATTGTATATGATACATACCTGTGTGCCTCAATCCACGTTCTAAAGGAAAAAGATAATGAAGTAATAAAAACAAATAATATCTTAACAAAAGTTCTTCTCGTTTCGTGTGTGTGTGTTTTTTTTTTTTTTTTTTTTTTTTTGATTTTTCGGGGAGGTACTTTTCGTTTTGGTTTCTTTTTTTCTTATTTTTAGACCCTGGTGTTAGGGTGCTCTTATGGAGGATGGTAGGAAACATTTACATTCTCTCTTTAATTACAAAAATGAATTCTAATATAAAAAGAATTTTAGCACAAAGTTTCATAATTCGACGAAAGCCTCATGCTGGTAAGACGAATAATCATTGTTACCAATGAGCATTTTTTTTTTGTGTTTTTAAAATTAAGTATCATATAACCTTTTCATATATATAATGTCTGGACAAATTAAATTTAACCGATTAATAAAATTTGAAACGTAATTGATACATACCGATGAAGTAATCCATTTTATATTCTAAAAAAGAAAATAATCAATAAAGAGATGTAATCAAATCATTTTATTCGAAGACATTTGTAGTCGAATAGTTTGTTTCTTTGTTTGTTTGTTTTGTTTGTTTTTGTTTTGTTTTTTTTACTGATTTTCTTAATCACATTTTGTTTAATTTTTAATTTTTTAAGTATTCTTTTTATTTTGTATTTTATTTTAATTCAATCTGAAAGACAATTGGTCTACATCGGTGTTTAATGTGAATTCGTAGCGAGATCAGCTAACGGCTTCATGCTGAATGCAGAATGATGACGATAAAAATTCATCGTCGGGAAATGACATCTTGTGAAGAAAATGCACAATAACAATGAGTATCCCATATAATTATTTAAAAAAACTTAAACGATGTCTTGGGCGTCTAAAACTATAAATTAAATAACAAAAGAAGATTGGAAGTACAAATACAATATTTACTTTTTGAGAATGTCACAATGAATGTTGTACTTTTTACTTTCATCCCGAACTTAGTTCCAACGACAAACAATATGAAAATGTCAGATTTAAATGCATTTACAGTTCAAAACATACATAAATGTTTTATTTTTTTCTGAAATAATTGCATTATTTAATGATTAATTTTGTCAAATATATATAAATATCCACTAGAGCTTGCGTCACTTGTTTCAAAATGACTACACATTTTTTTTAAACCTATATTAGACTGAATTATTGACACATGTCATGGAAACGTCGTTTAATGATACGATTCGGACAAAAGATCGCAATAATTTTTTATAAGCTTGTATTTTTATTTCAAAACTTAATGTTTTTAACATTATTCATCGTCTAGTTTATATAGAAGTTTTTTCTTCCTTTTTTTTGTGGTACGTTATTTCAATATTAAAAAGAAGCAACAACAGTTACACATTCATCAATCAATGTTTTATTTTGTTTTGTTTTTTTTTTCGTTTTGGTTTTCCTACTTCTTGTTTGCTTTTGAGGAGGGGCGGATGCTGTTGATTTCTGCTTTTTTTCTCATTTATTATTAGAATTTTATTTTTAATTTTATTTTTGTTTATTGAACCTCATTAATGTCAATTTATCTTCATGTATCTTAAAATATAAAGAAGGTGGGAATGTTTCTTAAAGATGCGATGCGTACTTTATTTTGTTTGTTTGTTTACTTGTTTTTGTTTGTTTGTGTGTTTGTTTGTTTGTTTTTTGTTTGTTTGTTTGTTTTTTTTGGGGTTTTTTTTTGTTTTTTATTTTATTTTATTTTTTTTTTTTTTGGGGGGGGGGTCTGTTTGTTTTGATCTTTTTTTTTTAGCTTTTTTCTTTTGTTTTCTAAAACCTCATGAGAACCTCTAGACCTCTAAACCATCTCATATTCACACCAACTTGGACCTTAATTATCCGATAATGGAAAACTATCTTCACATTATTTCCATAATTTGATTGACTATCTTAACAATGCATATCAACTGTATGTAAACTGTTTCATTTGTCTTGTCAATCCAACTTTGCCCCGCCCAAAACAATAAGATATCACTCTGTTGACTCCCTGATACCACATGTATCATTGTAGATCCTCATTATCCCTAAGTGATGAAATTTACCTTTGTTTGTCCACCACATGCTAGCATGAGTGACAGACGAACAACTCGTCGAAAAAAACGCAAATTGAAAAAAAAAAACATACAAAAACAAAGCCAGCCTCAAACAATTAATTGCAACTATCAAAAGCACGAAAACAAATTTTTAAAAAAAATTATCAGATCATATGCTCACCAAATTTGAAATTTCAGCACTCAATAAAGGCTAAAATTTATACCAAATCAATCAACAAAACGTTGGAAGAATAAAATACTATATACTAAAATATTACGACCACCTGAATCGAAAAATGAGGTGCAAATTTAACTCGATAATGGTGATACAAAGCCATTGCATCTTTTCTATACCAACTCCAACTATATACCACCTCAGGCAAACAAAATTTACTTGAAAGTTACATATTTGCCACTAAAATGGAATTGAATAATATGTCTGTACCTCAAAGACACAGCATATAGAACAAACAAGAATGAATCGCTCTGAAAACACTGAAAAGCTATAACGACATAATTATCAAAAAAGCCGGCAAAAACAGCACCATAGTCTTAATGAACAGACAAGCATATTTAAAGGACGGTCATAGGTAGCTTGCTAATATTCACTATGACAAGTTACAAGGGAGCAACACTGCACAAATATCAAATGATGTGCTACAACTCGTCCAATATCTTCAATCTACCAACCAAATCGATAAAACTACTTATCAATTTTTATTCAATGGAACATTCAACAACACACGTGGAAAACTATATATACTACCAAAGATACACAAAATACCTGCCCACCTGGTTAATAATCTCGATGATAATAACATGAAATCAAATATTGATATTGTAGACAGACTAATTATCAACCGAATTAGTACCCCAACAGAACATGTTGGCAAAATTTTTGATTACTTTATATCACCGTGGTTAGGAAGCACTGAACTACTGAACTACTAAATATTCTGAAAAACACTATTGTGCCAGAAAATGCCATCCTGTACAGCTATGATGTTAGCTCAGTGTATATGAATATGAATGTCCGAGAACTCATTAACATACTTAACACAATATATGACAATCTACGCACAAATGACTACAATATGCCGATTATTAACAAAACAGAGTTCATGCAAATTGTTGAATAGTACTAACAACAAATGAGTTTCAATTTGCCAGCAATACATACATCCAACGCATAGGCTGCGCTATGGGAGAAAAACCAAAATTTCTTTTGTGGTAGGTCTTGGAGAATGTGAGATAGTTTTCCTAATGCCGACAAGATGTTTAAAAGAGGAATATTAAAGATAGTCCCGTATCAATGCAAATAAAACATAATTCGCCAGCTCATTAAAGACGTTCAGTCGCTGACTATGACGTAACGTCATCCAACAATAACATTTGAAGTAGGAAACGTCCAATAGCTAAACAAAATTATGCAGAAATGGTACACAAATGTGATTAACTTTCTTATTTGATCGGTGACCCCAACTTTTTAAAGAGTTTATAACATCAGCCAATGGATACCTTTTGATACCGCAAGTTTGAAAAAAATCTTAACTTGAGAAGTATTTTGGCGGGAACCAATAAAAAGTTCATTTTAGGTGGATAAAACTCACTGTATTTTGTTTGTAATGATTTATGAATGAAAAAGAGACAATTTCCAATCTACAGGTGTATGGTTTGTATCATTCGTAAAAATTTTGGCAAGATCAGAGACCTCTGAATTGAATTCGGAAAATGACAAAATCTCCCGATATTGCGAATTCTTTAACTGCTATATCTTTGTTTAAAGCACGGTGACCTATATTTTTAGAAGCTTATTTCAATGCCTTAATACTTGAAACCATTCCATTAAAATTTCACGACATCCCTAACGTCAGAACTAGTTAGTGTGATTTGGCTTTAATGTCGTCCTTTTTACTTTTATCCCAAAATCAGTCCCAAAGACAAACAATATAAAAATGTTATATTTAAAGGTTAAAGAACAAATGCATGTACAGTTCAAAACCAAAACTATTTTTTGATTTAATTTTGGAATAAATAAATTATTTTAATGATAAATTTTGTCAAATATATATAAATTTACAATAGAGCTTATGTTACTTGTACACATATTATTTTTTAGGTTTATATGTATATATCGATAATATTCAACTATTTCTGCTGTCTAACTATTTCTCATGCATGTTATGTTTTGTTCTGCATATGGCATTTGCAGTGAAACCTTGTACTTGTCACAAAGAAATGCTGTGCTTGCTTGTAGGCAATGTTTCCTCATCATTATTGACACTGGTTACAACTGTCAGGATTTACTCTGGCAATCTAGATTGTGATTTAAATTGTAATGAAAGACAATGGATATGTTTTAGTTAATCATTTTTCAATTTCCTTCAAAATGTTGAAATGTTTGGTATAAAAACAGCAAAGCAATTGAGTATATATATCATGTTACACTCCATTTAAGTCAAAAGGCGGAAAGTTTATATGACAGATTGCAAAGTCAGTGCAATAGACGGAAAGCTTGAAACATCCATAAATATCCTTATTTCGTACAGGAATTCCCCAATCGAAAGGGTTGGTTAAACTAACTTTGATTACGCTTCAAATATAATTAACTGGAGAGCAACACTATTAGGGCGAATTGGAGGGCCGACGAATATTTGGAGAAGATTTATTTTGTATGCTTTTTTTTCGAGTTATCGTGAGGTAGTTAATGTAAACGTTCAAAAAAGGGTAAACGTTTAAATTATAAAAAAAAATATGTAGATAGTAAATTATCTAAAAGACCTCGCGAGTTTTTGAAAACTATCATAAGTTTTATACAAATACACGTGTAGACAGTTTCACAGTATTCTCCTGTACCTACTACTTGAGGGCAAAAACTTCGTTAACATACAGACAAATCTTTTAATGAACAGGAAAACATTCTGCTATTTACTTTTGTTTGTATGGAACTGTATAATGTACCGTAATCTAGTACAAGTAAGATAAGTGATTGCTTATTAAATATTGAATACAAAGTGGTGTCATCAGATGTAAACAATTCAATTTTTTTAGATGATACGTTATATGATACGTATTTGCCAAATGTTCCCATTGATTTCATTTAAGCTTATGTTTTTCTTTCAAAGTAAATTTTATCGGACATTATCAAACACTGAGTTGATATATGAAGTTTCTGTTGCGATATTTACTCTGTTGATTTTGTTTTTGATTATAGAACCTCGTTTAAGGGAACACTTTGAAAGTGTAGAGTACGGAAGAAAGTGGGGAAAATTAGACATTTTGGAGGAGATAGAAAACAATAATTAATACGTATATAAGTGGTCTTAATTGGCCAATTTATGAAAGGAAAAGGGATTAAAATATGTAAGGATTATTAGTTTAAACAAATGTAACAGAAAAAATACACAAATAGATCAAGGTATGATGTATTGGTAAGTTTAAATACGGAACAAAATATAGTTGATTGAACATGTGAAGTCAAGTTCATGTAATAGTGTCTTAACCTTTCATTAGTATACGATGTCTGGAAGAGGAAAGCTACAACTGATTTTCAAAATGAGAAACGTCAATGATACATACACCCTGGCTCTAAGGGAGAACGTAATCAATTAAGGGATGTAAACAAATCATATCGAAACGAAAGTTTTTTTTTGTTTGATTTTGTTTTTGGGGCTTCTGTTTATTTTATTTATTTTTTTCTGTTCAGGTTTTTTTTGTAGAACCTCATGTCAGAAAGCGCTCACAAAAATAAAGAATATCGAAGATAGCAGGGGAAATCAACATTCTGTCTAATAAACTAATTGAAATGTTGGCATTAAAAAATTAGAACAATTTGCACATAATTCGACGAAAGGACTCTCATGCTGATATGACGGATAATGATTTTGACCAAAGTGGATTGCCTTTGTTTTTAAAATTAAGGATCATAACCTTTCACCTTTATAGTTTCTGGATGACAAAAAGATTGAACCGATTTACAAATTAAAATGTGAAACGTAATTGATACATACCTTTTCTGTAATCAAATTCCGGTTCTGAAAAAGAATGTAATCGACTAAGGGATGTGATCACATCATATAATTCTAAAACATTGATCAGTGTATAGTTTATATTCTATAGAATAATAATCAAAGTGATAGTTTCACATTCGGTGTTTAGGTCAATTTGTAGTGAGCACAGCACAAGTTGTAGCGAAGCTGAAGTGAAAGCTGAGTGCTCTATGGTAAAATGCACGCTCTGGTCAGAAGGATGCAACATGATGAGAAGAACAAATTGTCTCCAGAATTGTCCTTTCGTGAAAATGTACAATAACAATAAGTGTCCAGAAATTATTTTAAAACCTTGAAAATGCCTAGGACTTCTAAAATTCAATAGCAAAAAAAGGATTGGAAAAAGTGCAATGTTTCTTTTATGAGAATGTCACATGGCGATCAATGTCGTCCGTTTTACTTTCGTCCCAACAAAGTGAAAATGCCAGAATTAATGGTAAAAGAACAAATGCATTTACAGATCAAAACACAAATGAATATATTATTTCTTTCTAAAGTATAAAAGGAATTATCATAATGATATTTTTTTGTTAAATACATACATGAATGAATATACAGCAGAGTTTATGTTACTTGTATATATGGCTACACATTCAACGAAAGTTATATGTCAACGAATATTCAACTAGCCCTGCTATCTAAGCACTGCTCATGCATGTTATGTTTTGTTCTGCATGTGGTATTTACAGTGAAACCTTGTACTAGTCAAAAAAGAAATAATGTGCTCGTTTTCAGATAATGCTTACTAAATATTATTGGCAAACTGTCCTAGTTTTCTCTTGCAACCTAGGTTGTGCTTTAAATTACAATGAAAAAGAATGAATATGTTTTGGTTTCTGCTAAAATCTTAGTTCCCTTAATTACTTGACCCTTGACCCTTGATTAAAAGAACATCACGTCATTTATCATATATTTCTTGCTCTGGTGGTTAACATCATTTTTTCTCTAATTATTATGTTGTTTGCAGATAGATTTCCAATGTATCAGTATGTGAAATGAAATACGCTATACTATTCCGAGTCGTATAGATAAAATGCGTATCTGCACAATTAGTGCCTTGATGGTTCCAATTGCTGAAAAAAATGTGTTCATATAAAAGTGACAAATATATATCTGTAGCATTAACTTTTTTTGTTTTAAGAATTTCTTTGTTTTTTGTTTTGTTTTAGTAATTTTTATTATTTTTTTTTATTTTCGTACGAATCGGAATCTGATAAAAATAAGGCCAGTCCTCGTCATTTGACGGAATAGTCAACAATGCCACAAAAACGTCATCCTTGTCAAAGTACTGCATTTGTACATATGAATGTAGGATAACCCAAATTTCATTGATCCTTAACTTTTCATAAAGCACTTGTGGGGATGCAAATTTCTACAGGAAGAGCATATATTTTGATTGAAGATAGGAGATCTGGAGACTTTTCTCTTTTCACCATGATCTAGCCTAATCTGCAACTACTTTCATCAAAATAATGATACCAGTTCTTTTATGGAATTCATTGAACATTTGGTTATGAGTTATCAATTTTTAAAGGTTCTCATTTTAAATGTTTAGATCACTGGCGATGACATAAAACTTGAAGGCGTCAATTCTTGGAGGACAATGTAATAAATGCAACAAAACATAAGCGTTGTTTAAATAACTTAGAAAAAAATAACTTGAATATTACTATTAAAAACGCCTTTGTATTATGTTGGTTACTTTATGCTCTTTGTTGTGTCTGTTGTCCGTGTCTGGTCTTTGTCCCTGGATTACGTTCTTTTGATTTCCGCTAGAATTTTGGTTTCCTTGATTACTCTTTCAATAGTTTGAATGAATATCGTTTTATAGCACTATATCAGATGGGAATAATTTCTCTAAATTTTGTTTTTTTTTCCTCTGCCAAAGGAAGATGTGCAGAAAAAGACACGATGTCTTTTCGATCTACATACGCAATATCTTACGTATCTAAGGTCATTTCCGTCAATAGGTCTATATTTTAGAGAAAACCGTGTATTCATCTCCTCCATAAATCAGTCGATTCAAACAACACTTGCAAAGTGCCAATTTCTTACAACAGTCTTTACACTTTCATTGCAAATGTGCGACAATCGAATGATGAACTTAGACTGATTATATGGTTTGCAATTGTTTCTGGATAAGTGATACGAGTGAATTTAGTGTGTTCTTGGCGTGTATTAATCGTTACTATAAATTATATTGAGATAATAATTGATCATATTGACCTAACGATTTAATTTACTGATATAATTTTATTGACATAACAATTTAAGTAATCCAATATAATTATATTGATATAATGATTTAAGTAAACCGATATAATTATATCGAGACAACTATATTTGTATGTAAAGAGATAACGAAAAAAACGTAATAATGTGCTGCCAATATTTTTATTTATTTTTTTATTTTTTTATTTTATATAACAAAAAAAATACATTTTTTTCAATAAAAGTTGTTCCGCCCATTGTAATATAACTGTAATTTAATTAACAAAATATAATTTTATGCCTACATATTTTACATATATTTCAGAAATACATTCGCGAGCTAATTACAAAGCAAAAAGCTGACATTATGAGTTCTTTAAATGCCATAAAACTGTATATTTTCTGTGGCAAGGGTAATAAGTTATAACATATCCAATTATGCTCATCAGAAATGACTACATGACTAAAATATAATGCTGGTTTATTGTCTAATAAGACGATACTTATGAACAGGCAAACAATAAAAAACTTCTAACATTGAAAGAAGAAAGAACTTTTCGTCAGCTACATGTATGAACACTAAACCCATTGTAGGTTCATGGTGTCTACTCTTAAAAGCTACATGTGTATTAATATTATAAATATTGCCAAATAAGATCACATTGATTAATAAAAGCAACAGAACACAGACTTTAAATTTGTAATCTGTATAACCTTTTCTGAATATCATTAGTTTGAAATTGTTAGTGTCAAAATATTTTTGTCTAGTTTGAGGTATTAGTCAAAAGGTAAGGAAAAAACTCTTAAAATGGTATCATTTTCAATTTCGCCAAAGCCTATCAAGCTTTCATTTGAAACAGAATGAAATCAGTCTAAGTTACTTTGATGCTTATTCATATAGGATCTAACTCGCTTAAGAAATAAATCACGAAAACTCCCGCTAATCATTGTTTTAGCACGGGCTGACCATTTATGCCTCAGCCCGTGGTAGAACAATGATTAACTGGAGTTTCTATGATTTATTTCGATTCTAAAATGACAATTACGGTCATAATATACATTTTCGTGACATATTACGGTACCTTAGACCCTTCAGGTTTGTCCATATGCTGCTGTTCACTTTACGCTATATTAGTTGAAATGATCGCTGGTCTGGTGAAACTTAATGCTTTGTATTATTTATAATGAAGGAAAGGGCGAGTTAAGTAATACGGTGTCAGATTTGGCAATAGTTGTTTTGCATTATAAGGTCAATTGTTCACACATGGTCAGGTACAACGTTCCGTCCGTTGACGATTGTTATTGTTTGTTCTCATACATAATGGTGCACGTGGCGAGTGCTACCTTCTACGTGTGTATGTGATTTTTACAGAATACAGTATAACGTTTCTATAATATAAGGTTTAATATGTTTATCAAATATGAATTTGACGTTCATGTACGCTAATAAAATGAATGAAAACAGCTGATACACATCGGAATGTTATGTGTATTTGTTTACATGATTAAAGGTAGGTAGTAATTTACACACACACAAGTCACAAGCATTAGTCGCGTGCTACTCATATAGCAGTATAAATCAACCACAGTTATGGTGTAGTCTCCAAGCCATTTAATGACGTCATATCAGAATTGTAGTGATGGGACGGCCGAGCAGGACATATTAACCATACAGTTAACCATACCGGAGTATCTGATGTCATTTTTTATTTACGCAGGTGTTCATTGAACAATCATTTAAGTACTTGTGGATGTTCTGTTTTTCTTTTTATGTAATTGCATTTTTTATTTTGTCTACATTGTGCATTGTGCATGTGGAATGTCTTTATTTCCGTTTTTACACTCTGTTATATACTTTGATTTTGAAGTTTCTAATTGTCCTTATGTTTTGGTGCTTTGTTATTTTTGCCGATGTTTTATAGAAACAATTGGCCTGTAACGGATTTCGTTTTATTATGTAACCCATTGACTCCTGTCTAAGAAATCGGCTTAGAAGTTGGAATTTATGGTAAGGCGTTTAAGTGGTCTTGACGCATTTACTGCTAGTGTTGATAGTTATTGATAGCATGTCAAATTGTATGGATTACCAAAGCCTATCTTGGAATGTCATAATGTGACAAGTACATATAAAACGAAATGTTGTCAAAACATTCCATATAAAGTTACCTACTAATGGATTTGAATAACCCTGTAATTTTCACTGCCATTTCTAATGTATTTCTACGACGTCAATTCGATAAATCTCGTTTTCTTTTTCTGCATTCAAAATGAAATTGCTAATTTTTGCAGCAAAATTATTTACTTGTGTTTTTTATCGTACGCTAACTAAAACTACACTGGTAAAAATGCTGCACATGTATTTCATATCGTGTCACATACATTTGATACCTGTGTGAAAAACACATGTGAAACACATAAATCACACATGTTATCATGCGTTTAACATGCGTTTTTTCGTGTGTGAAAGAATACTAATATGACAAATGCGTAATAATTTCATGTGAAAAGATGGTGCATGTACATATACTATGTATTTTCAAAATGTTTTCCTTGTCCAGCTTACATGATGGTTGGTCATGAATCATGGTTCTCAAGTGCAGCAACATTGTATGATATATTTTATTTTATTTTAGCTTCATTTTTATTCATTATTGCATGATGCAGGTGCTTCGTCAGGAACAATACATAAAGAGGAACATGCTTTGCCCATCGATTAATGGATTAAATAAATTCAGGTTTTACCATTAGGATTCTTTATTTTACTTTATATCTGCTTCCCTGTTGTTCATCATACCACATCCATTCCCTGTATAAATAAACACAGACAATTTATAATTAATCCCCAAAACGAACCATCATACAGAACATTTTAAAACTTGTTTTTTGTTGTGATTAGATGTTTGATAGGGCATTTATGATTATTACCAGAATGAAAGTTGTTAAAGAATTTGAAATTTGCTATTAAAACTAAGAAACAATCAATTCATACAAAAAATGAAGAAAATGCTTATTTCAGGGAATGGTGGAAAGCAAGAAAATGTTGATTGTCCCACTAATTTAATCCTGGTTTTAGTCATCAGCACACTCCCTCCCCAAATATTATCCTCCGACGTATATATTATCGGAGCCTTTTTCAGTGTTAGCCTATATTTGTACCCCGCTGGGTCAAGGTTTTTGTGACTCAATTATTTTAGCGTCTAAACCTTCCTGGGACAGCATATGTGAACAAACTAAATATAATATTTTTCAAATGAAACGTTTCAAATTTGGTGTCCTTCGATAGATATATCTGATCGATTCAGGAGCTTAGATTTTTCTTGAAAAGGGGGGGGTGACAATAACTGTGAAATTGTAAAACCGAGAATTTTCAGAATTACAAAATTTCTTCTGTATAACACGTTGTATGCTTTCTTTCAGAGTACCGTAGATTAAACAAGCTTTTGTGTGATACTGTACATTAATATAGTACCTTAGCTTCCAAATGAGCCCAAGTTATCAATATTTGAGCTTTTCCAAGATATGCTGGGTGGGATAGGGGTAACTGTTTTTATTTTACCCTAAAACTCTAAGTGGTACCGCACCATTCTCTGGTACCACTGTATAGTTGAGTAAATGGGCTACATATTGATACCTATTTTTGTCAGTTTACTTTGTTTTGTAGGAGAAAGAAATTCAAAGAATGAAAAAATGTAAAAATAATTGATTTGTGCTCCAACGAGGTATAATTAGTGGCCAAAAAATACAAAAATGCTTCATTTTATTTTTTTGGGGACAAAAATATTCGTAAATTGCAGGTATAAGGGTACCTGAAATGATACTTCGGTTGACGAGTAGGCATGCATGGGGTTATCTCAACCCTTGTACTAATATGCTAATATGCATACACAAAATGACAGCAAAATCGCATCTCAGACATAAATCGGTATTGCAAAATAATTAATTTGACCTTGAGAATAAAATTCAAGGTTTCAGATCATCAACCATGGTATGTGACACATAATCTGGAACTGTGAAATGTTGGGGAATCGCCATTCTATTTTAGCTCATTGATTTCAACCACCCGATGTCATACCGCAGGGCACAAAGCACATGATATTTTCAGAGCTATCAGAGATAATATCCCGCTTTTAGGAGATACATCTTTTTTTTCGTGTTTAACTTCAGATATAAGATCCATTATAACAAAGTACTGTGTATAGCTTGATGTAATGATATTCGAAATCTTTTAAAACAAAGTCTTACAACTCAGAAATTGTCAATCCAATTATATAAAAAATAATAACAAGATGCTGCATGCTAGGTCGTGCTAAATTTCCCCGGTAAACTATTTTTGTCAAACCTAAGAAAGGGAGATTCTTACATGGTACAGATCATCATGTCAAGGCAATATATACCAATTATCTAAACATTCACACCTTTACAAGCTGAGAAATCTGTTACGGAAATTTCCCAAATGCACCGCCAAAAAATAACTTAGTCGATCGGTCAAGATGAAGTAGATGAGAGGGGATTCTGAAATAAAGTGTTTTTTTATACAGGCTTTATCACGTGGTATCTAAAGTCGAGCCCTGAGGGCATTTTAACAAAAGTTTGAAGTATATTGACCGAGGGGTTCTCAAGTTGCGGTGTGACATGTTAACATGGATGGAAGGACAGACATAAAAGTCAATAGGAAGCTTACATGAATGGAAATAAACAATTCACCAAAGTTTCATGGACATTTGCTGCCAGAGTTTGTGAGTCATGGTCTGAAAACAGAAAATTGTCAAAAGTGTAATAATGCATGGGTCTAAATCAACCTGTGCAAGTTATCATGATAGAAAAGCCAAAGTAAAGCAGAGCTTGCCTGCCTGGCTACCTTTTTTTTCTGTTCAACATCCCATAAGGGTAATTAGTGCGGTAACCTTCACTCCAGGTAAGTTCAGTTTTGGTAAAACGTATTTGTTTAAACAGTTGGGGTGTTTTTTAATTCAACCCCTAAAAACATGCAGTACACTGTTCATAGACTATTGTTTACCAACAAATCCTTTTCCTTACACGTTTAAACTATACATGTACATGTGTACTTACTGAGAAAAGTATGCTAAGAAATTCTGTAGATGCTTTCTGTGTCTATATCTCTATGATATTAATGCCCTTTTTGAGTGTAAATATCAATGCATCTTTTTTCTTCTTATTAGTTAAGCAAGTCAGGTGACTGTATATATTTCTATGTAGCACAGTATAATATGATATGTGAACTTTCCTTGTTTTCTTCTCCCTAGATAGATAAAACATAAACCACAAGGAATCATGTCCAAATGGCAAATCAGACATAGACTACTACATGAATATATAGATTTCTTCATGAATAAGTTATGATGATTGTGGAAATAAAAAATATTATTTTTATTGTAAATCTTTCAGAAAAAGCAATATAAAAATAGGAATACATGCAGAATATAGATTGTACATCTTTATACAAAGAAAATCTATATTGTGTAGCCATTGGCAAGAGAAGCTCCTGCAAACATCATTTTGTGTGATATAGTTCGCACATTCATGAGAAGGGATTTATTGATCCTCATTTAACCTTGCCTTTTGAGAAAATGTTAATGGCTAACTACATGGATCTTTATGATGTCATTTAAAGCCGGAAGAAGTAAATACGCTTTATGACATTTGTATTTTGCAGTGAAGGCACACGTCAATAACAACAGGAAGACGCTGGCCTTGGTTTAGAGAAATATGAAGAGTATACTAAAATTCAACACCGTTCAAGTTAGCTTGAATTAGACTTGCGTCCAGAACTTGCAATCAAAGACCTCGCTTGTCACAAAAAAAAACAAACCAAAACAAAAAACAAACCAAAAAACAAAAAAAAAAAAAAACAGCTTCAATCCTGCGAACAAAAAAAGAGGCAAATACACTCAGTATGGTTTGTGGCGTCCGAGTAAGGATTGATACCAATGGTTTATAACATATTGTAAGACGGTAGAAAATTTATATTTAATAGCAAGTATAAGTCCTGCATACAATGTTTAAGAGTCAATTAGATACCGAAAAACAAAACTATAAACAACAAAAAAGAAATATCATGCACTCATATCAATATTGTAAACGTCGGTATGCTGTATAAATATTTCAAGGAGTAACGACTCGTTAGCAGCATTGTAATCAAAAACGTCTATTATATAACAATCAAACCAAAATTTGTATACACGACGTTCGCAAAAGAAAACGTGAAGGGGTTTACAGGTTAAATCAAATTAGCCAGGTTACATATTTTGGGAGCATGCCCTTGTGTTCGATAAGGTCTGTCTAAAAACTTACCTTTGTTCTTTCCGCTTTGAAGTTTAAACCAATGCTTATTCAAAATGGATCGTTAAGGAAAATACCTGAAAAAACATCAAAATTTTCTCGCTGAAAGAAATCTATAAATAGAACTTTTTTATACCTTGTAAGTAAAAGTTTATAATTTGTCGTAATAAAAAAGCTAGAATCTATAAAAAAAAATCATTTGTCGACCCTCTATGTTATATTGAACTATAAACAATATGAAGAAGGTATTTGCCTTATATTTAAGCGAAGCTGTTAGTAGGTTCCCTTCTAATATATAATGTCCGAGCAGTTCCGATCATTAAATAACATGTAGGTCTTTGAAACGTTTTGGTAAGCATGTGTTTTACTACATGTCAAAGATTCAATGATAGATAGAGATGCAGTGTTTTTGCTTTGTCAAAAGTTTCTCAAGTGGTCAGTATGGA
This sequence comes from Perna viridis, assembly GCA_037379345.1. Taxonomy (NCBI): domain Eukaryota; kingdom Metazoa; phylum Mollusca; class Bivalvia; order Mytilida; family Mytilidae; genus Perna; species Perna viridis. The sequence goes on from CM074523.1 coordinate 31,787,342, forward strand.
AAAAAATAGACCGAATTTCTATACATTATAAAGCGAGCTTAGCACGCGTATTATCTTGTTTTGTGAATTTGAAAACACTTTTAAGAACCTTTTTTATGCTCTTCAGTGATGTGCGCTAGTCCATTAACTTAACCACTACCATCTCCACCTTTAATAGAGATGGGTGTAACTAAATGATGATTGTATAACGTTGTAAAAGTGGTCGAAATTGCGTTACCAATTTTCTCAACAATATCGTTTGCAACATGATTGTGTACGTGAGTGAGTAAAATCCGGAAAGCGTCAAGTTCGACAGGATGTCAATCACGTGAAACGTTAAATCTAAGTGAAAATATCATGTATTATCTTTGAAATATGCATTTTGTCTGTCTACATGTCTTTTGGCTTGATTCAGGATAGAAATATTGAAATTAATAAGTAGTTTTTCATCCTGCATTCAAACTGGTTAAAAATGAATGTACGGTGTGATAAGACAATATAAAAACTACATCTAGACTGAAGGTTAGATCTTTGTAGTTATACCACCGTGGACAAATGTGTAGCATTAATCTGATATCTATCGTTATCTCTTTTATTCTTCTTCTTTTCCAAAACAGATGTTTATAATACTATGAACCAAAAGGTAAAAATAGACGCCTTTCATTAAATATCAATTGCCCTTACCCAAGGGGAAATATAATGCATGTAGTACGAACTCATGCTTGTATGTATATGCACATTTGGGACAGTATTGTACTTTTTGCAGTGGGCTATTTGTCAATGTAATACGTGTAGTTATTAGTCTCCTTATTAGATATAATATACAGTCGACTGATATTAATCGCCAGATTCAATTGTGAATATTGTATTGAAATGTATTGAAATACAAACTAAAGTCGAACTCTTTGATTGGATTTTAATTGATTTGTTATGTAGCCAAGTAAAGAATGTTGCTTTATACCTGCATGCTTCACCTTTTGCTTTATTTCAGATCGAATCGTTTAAAAACTTGAAAGAAGCAGATTACCGCTATAACCTTGGTTCCCTTGATTACTCTTACCAAACAATTAACCAAATCAAAAATGATTATTTTTTTTAAGATTTTCATTGAATTTAGGTTTTCACTGATTGAAGTGCTGTAAACAGTCTAGTGATTTTGTGATTCAGTTTACAAATTTGTTTCAAAAGTTGCTGAAAATTCAAACGTTTCATCTACTTGTCTGTTGCGTGATTAAAGATAAAATTTTAAAAGCTTCTAATCAACCAAATCAATTGAATAATGAATGACCGTTTTAAAAGGGGGGTACAGGAAACAAAAGACATTGGCTTTATTCCAGGTAGAAATCATGACGCAGCTTTTATCAATTTTTTTCAACTAATTCATTGCAAATGGGGATATATGTAAACCTTGAACGTCAGATTGTTTACCATAATAAAAATATCGTGTTGTTATAAAAAGAAAGTCAAACATATATTTTTTTCCGGTAGAGGTTCTTTTTTAGGCAAAATATATGATGGACTCAATTATATGCTTGATAGAGTAATATGCAGAATATATCTACATAATGAAAGCAGAAAGCTTATAGATATTTATGTGACATTATTTTGAATCATTCTGTGTTCGGCAAATTTCTTTCTTTTATATAAGGCATCATAATTTATTGCTAGGTAACCTATATATATTCAATACTTTACTAATATGATTTTAGCCATTAAGTTCGGTTATTGGAAATTTAATACTAGTTGCATGGATACCAAATTGGTATACCTGCATGTGACTGTTCAGTCATGCGCCAAAACCAGTATAAAAGAGATGGACATACACAACATTACTACCAATAATGTTGTTTAGTTCGACAATGTTTATTGCATATATATCGCAATAAACGCATGTGAAAATTAAATTAACAAGGAAATCAATATCTAGAACTCAACAACGAGTGGAAGTTTTAATTAAGGAAACATGAAAGCTGCATCCAAACAGAACGGCGGAATTTTATACCACTATATTTAACTGTCACATCATAAACCAGTATAAAAAGAAACAGTAAGCCTTTTCCCAGATATCAACTCCAATACTTCAAGGGCATTCGAAGTAATGCCTGTATTTTTATGTACATAAATTAGAATCACGAAGAATGGATTATTTCACATAACAAGTTAAGACGTCGGTTTTAACAGGTAGCCGACTAAACGTGTATTCAGTTCTGCTGATAAAGAACAAAAACGTTGGGTCGTGTCCGTTTACTTGATTTCAGATAGCTATTAAAAAGATGTACATTTTGTAGTCAACCAGATCAACTGAGTATTGGATGGAATGAGGAGCACAGAAAAACAAACTTCAAACAGAACGTCTAAATTTCATTACGTTGTAAAATTGTCTCCCTTAATCGCATATAAACATTTGAGTCTCAAAATATAGCCATAGTACACAAACGCACACACAAACAAAAACAAATAAACAAAAACAAATACAAAAGCAAACAAAACAAAACAAAAAAACGGAAAAACAAAAAACAAACAAAACAAAACAAAAAAAAAACACACAAAAAAAAACAAATGGGAATAACAGAATAAGATATAATGCTACGGTAGTGTCAGCATGTCTTGCTCCGCCAGCTGTAACCGTCACATATTGCAAGTGATATTTATCAAGCAGTGGTGTTGCAAATGTAGTTTCCCGACTTTAGTTACAGACGCTCCCTTTTAAAACAACGGAGCGATAAAATTTTTGACGATTACACTGTATCATGATGTAAATACAGGAACAAATAGAAATGGCGAAACATTACCCTAAATAGATCAAGCAAGTTAACCAAAAGTTAAGAGTAGTACTTCCCAAAGGACAAAAAGAGCGTTTCCTGCATTCCCTTTCAGTAAACTTTTGTAACTCTAGATATCTGTACTGATAAAGAATCAACATAGTATAATATTACTTCATTTGATGGTGTTCTTATAATCATTATCATAAATATTCTTTGTCATCACGCAATCACATAAGAATTCATTGCTTTACCAAAGCGTGAATATATTGCGGATCAAATACCAGGTTATTGTTATAATGTCTTTTTTGGTAGATCGAGCATTAGTACCAATATAAATTATTTCTCTAGATTATAGAATAATCAAAGTTATGCTTACAAGATAGAGTGACAAAATAACTCGGTGTTGTATTAATTTGTCCGATTTTGGGTGGCTTGCCTACGTGAATAAAGATCTGGCTCAACTTGTGTAATTGATACAAAGGCTGGTGTCCGCGATTGTTTAATGGTGAATTAATATCTCCAATAGGATGTTACACACACCATAAGAAACCAATCAATTAATAAAACAACAAATAAAACCTGTAGATAAGAAACCAGTACAGTAAATACAAAATCCGAAAAAGTACATCGAAGAGTAAATTGTCTCATCCCAGTAGTGACATTTTTCTAATTGGAACTGTGTTAAATCCAGTAACCTTCCAATTCTTTGATTTATCAATCTTGTTAAACAATGAATCAACTGATGATGTCTTCTATCAAATTTGAGATACAAAATAAAACATTTCAATGTACATTTGTTTATTATATGGTTCACTTTATGTCAGACAGCAACGTGCACAAAATCAGAATGTAGCACTACTTCTTCAATTTTAACAAATCATGAAAATTATATTTAACCGGAATGTACGGAATTTATACAGTTATATTTTAAGATAGACTAAGAGTAAGGGACCAAATTCTTTCAAATCTTTGGAACGTTTGTATTCAGGATTTGACATCAATCTCATGTAAGCATCAGAGTAATTTGAAAAGATTTAATTCTGTTTCAAACGAAAGCTTGATAGGTTTTAGTGAAATTGAATATATGCATACATATCACTGATTTCAAGAGTTATATGAAAAAGAAAATGGACGTGTGTTTTTTCTACTATAAACAGCCGTATATCGTACTGTACAACAATGATTCAAAAAACTAAAACTATGCACCAGCTGTAATGATTTTGAATTAAGTACGATGTCATGCAAGAATGTATATCTACATGTAGGAGAATAGTGTAACCTTAAACAGAAGACTATTTGGCACAACATGTGTGAACATTTTAACCCCTTTTAAATGGACTCCAGAGAACAGTTAATACGATTCCGTTGACCTTTTAAAAAAAGAAATATTTACTTTCATTCATTATCTCTACTTATGGGTATTCAAATCTACTAAAGTACAATACTTTATTATTATTTGTTTATAATTAAAATGTTTTGTTAGGTAGTCAAATCTATTCAAAGTTGTTAAGGAAGAACTAGAACATTGTTGCCTCTAATTATAGGTATTTAAATCCATTGAAAACGTTGTATCGCGGCATTAAATTAGTTGTATTTCTAATAACTATAATGAAGCTCTTTATTTCGTAATCAACACAATCATTTGATAAGTGTATGGAAGAATAATTAAGGAAACCAAGGTTATAACGGTAATCTAAAGAATGTAATCCAGGGACAAAGACCAGACATGGAAAACAGACATACACAACAAAGAACATAGAGTTACCAAAATAATACATGCAAAAGTAACAAAAGCAAATAAGCAACACGGACGCCACAAAAAAACTGAGAGCATGGACCATGTGCACCGCTAGGGTAAGCGTCCTCTGCTTTTCTAGAAACCCTCGGAGTTGCTCATAAAAAGTCCGGAGTAGACGAAAGAGGAAATGAAAACCATGACACATTGAACAAATCAGTTTTCATGGCGCAGATGGATACACCGTAGCGATTCACGAGTTCATGATGACGGCCATAAAACTTTTGAAGTGATGACTTCAATCTTGTAGCAACATAACCCTGCTATATTAGCCTACTTGTTATTTGAAACTGAAAAAATGAAGTACTAGCACTATAAAACTACAATAAAACGTGAGTGTAAGCATTTCTTGCTCTGCCAGTGAAACCTTTCATTCAGCTAGTGATTAAAATCTGACAAATGTCTAATACAAACAATGAAACTGTCCGACTCAATCACAAATGTGTCTCAACAATAAAAAACACCGGAGATTTACACTATTGTAATATTATGTAATTCAACAAATGTATCATTATATAAATAAAGCAATCAATAATAAAATTGGTGAAACATAATTCGAAAAATGAAGTTTTGATAATCAATAATTCAAGTAAACAAAAACGGGGATTTTGGACTGAATGAAATCACGTGTTCATAAATGAAATAAAGTGGTCGTTGCATAAAATTTGATAATATTTTAAGTAAAGTGTAAAGTAAAGTTATTCTCCTACTGTTTTTAGTACATAATTGTGGATCAGACTTTTCAGTGTTCAAGAATGGAGCTAAATCAAACAACAAGATTTCTTGAACTACACATGCAAATATTTTTCACGTGAAATTCATGTTAATCGAGCTTCACATGAAATTCATGTGAAATTCACTAAACACGAATTTCATATGAACATTCCATGTGAATTTCACGTGAAGGCTCCATTCACCCGAATTTCACGTGAACTCTCTTACTTAGTTTATTTGCTCAATTTAGGTGAAAATCATAAGAAATTCGTGTGTAAATCATGTGGAATAATTTTGCCTGTGTATTGAGAATATCTGTTTATGTTTTCTTCTTTCGTTCTGTCTGTGTTTGCTTTTTTCTATATTTACATATCAATAGTGTAAGGGTTTTGGCCAATTGTTAAATCATAATATAGGTTACATGAGCAATGTAAACAAATAAAAAAAACATACTGGTAGAATCGAAGACCTGTCGGGTCTGTTATGAATTCGTATTCATGTGGTATTTCCCAATCATAACTTTTAAATTATCACATGACTCATTGTTAGTTTAAACGTAACAAAATTTCAATGTCAAATGGAATAGATAAATGATCTGTTGACGTTACCCTACTGAATAGTTTAATCTATTGAGATCAATTTCCTATATATTCCATTGTTTGAACTTTAAGGGGTTTTGATATGTAGAAACCAAACTTTAGATTTAATTTGATATAGGAATATATTAGTACGTGGGCTGAGATACCCCCCGTGCACCCCCTCCACTCATCAACCAAAATATGAATTTCAGGTACCCTTATATCTCCTATTTACGAATTTTTTTGTCGCCACAAAATAAACTGAATCATTTTTGTATTTTTGGCTACTGTTTATATCTCAATGAGGCAAAAAATAATTTTTACAGTATTATCATGTAGCCCAATGTCTCAGTTTTACGATTTTCGTATTCAGAATATATCAAGAAATGTAAAAAGTGGGATTTCCGATTTTTAGGTCAAAAGACATATAAATTCGACTCTACAGGTTATTACATTACTAAAACGTCTGATATTTGGTATCATTCGATAGTTAATTCAATTTTCTACATAAATGAACCACAAAAAAACAATTTTCAAAAATGACGTTTCAAAAATATTTCCCCTACCCCAAGGACATTGGTCTCTGTCAAACATGTTTCTCATTCATAGCATAGGGAAATTGAAGAACTCATACTTTAGGCATTCATAATTGGATTGTCTTGTTCCACAATCATTGGAATGTTGTCACAAATAACCGTGGCCTAACTAACTGGAATGATGTATCACAGATTGCTATGTTCCACACTCACTTGAATGCTTTGTCACAGATTGGTTTGATTCACAAATATTTGAATAAAGTATCACAATTGCCGTGTTTTGTGTCACAGATTGCCTAATATTACACTCACTAGAATGCTGTGTCACAAATTACCGTGCTCCACACTCACTGGAATTATGTGTTACAGATTGCCATGTTTCACAATCAGTTGACTGCTATGTCACAGATTGCCTGTTTCACAAACATCGGAGTGCTGTCACAGATTGTCTTATATGACACTCACTAGAATGCTGTCACAAATTACCGTGTTCCACACCCACTGAAATGCTGTCTTACAGATTGCCTTGATTCACAATCATTGAAATGCTGTGCCACAGATTGCCGCGTTCCAAACTCACTTTAATGTTTGTCAGAGATTGCTTTGTTCCACATTTTTTTAATGCAGGGTCACACATTGTAGGGTATAATGGTTAGAACTCCTCCCTTTTTTTCAAATTTTGATAATTTTGTCTTCTTAATCTAATAGGTTTCCCTTTATTCTGTTCCTTGTACCAATTGTTAGGTACAGACCATTTTTGTACTGATGAGGGAAGGCTTGCTTTGTTATAACAAGAATAAGATTACTCTTCATTTTAGCCATCAGTCATCGATTGATAAAAATATATTAATATTGTTTAATATTTCCACCATCCCTTAACAATGTAGATATTCAAATACATTTTTTAACTATGGCTGCTGCTGAAAAAAGAAAAAAAGAAATAATTTCCGTGCGTCGGCAAAAATTAAGTTTTTAACTCCGAGGCCCTTTAAAAAAGAAAATGGTCTATGTCTTACTTTCATATTAAGCAAACGCTTTTTATCCTTGATACAGATTTCAATTTTAATAGATATTAGACAGGAAAAGAACTTGACCAAAATCGGCTAAGTGCTTGTTTTACCCTTTATTCCTCAATAAGCAAAACCCCCATATTTAATCCAAGCCTTTCTTTTGAGACGGAGTATGTCACCTTGAGGTACAATTCATAAGATCCATTCATCTTTACTCGAGCTATAATCTGCAAAACAGGAAAATGTTTGATTCTGGTCCCTCATTCACAATCAATTCAAGTGAAAACCCCTAAAAGTAATCCTGGGCATTCATTTGTGGTTTAATTTCATAAATATCCATACACTAATACTCAAGTTATTATTCAGACATGAAATATCTACAGACGACGTCAATGACGAATCTGACGAGAACATGATACTATTATTCCACCGCAGACATAAATGACGAAACTGACGATAGCATGATACCATTATTGCACCGCAGACAACAATGACGAAACTGACGACAGCATTATGCCATTATTCGACCACAAATTCTTAGTAACCTATTTGTATCCCGTTTGAATCTTAAGTAGCAGTTCGCCTAAGAATCATGTAATTTTCAGAGAGTGATTTATTGATGTCAGATATTTTATCCAAATTGACTTTAAATCAGTTGGATATATAAGAAAAAACAATGAATAAAATGAAAAAATGAAAAATGTTTTCACCGTTACCATAGCAACATGTGAATCAATGGATTAAAAACACCATATATATAAAAGGGCCAATGAAATCAAGTGTGCCATGGGTGGTGGAAATCCTAATAGAACAAATGAAGACATGCTTTTGGAAGTATTTTCTTTTTATATGAGAAATAAACTAACACAAAAGTTGGATCCTGAGAACCAAAATGATGAGGAGGATGTTCCATTTTTAGACTGTTCGTTTACAGCTTGTGATATTCAATATCAATAATTGATGCATCCCAACAACAGCTTTTTATAAGTGGTAAAAAGTCTATAGAAAACCTCATTCAGAGAGTAACAAATCAGGGGAAAATATGCAAGAGCAATTTATTTGTCAAATCAACTGATATAAAAGAACGTGTTGGAGTTTGTAAACTTAGATGTGAAGACAAACAATATGATCTACTTTGGTCTTCTTCATCCTACCTTGGTGACAAATTTCTTTGTAACCTTCGGATGGCTCACGGATTTTATGTCTATGGTATTTTACCAAACCAGTATTTAAGATTCTGTCAGGCCTCAAATATTGGATGGATTAGCGAAATTACCCTAAATGGAATATTTCAAAAAATTCACCGGTGGTAGAAGGTTTAGTAAATGAGTAATGTAAAACAGCACTTCTCGAGGAAATTGCTTCATATGAAGAACTTCAAGACGGCATTGACATTGTTACTGATGCTAGCCATGGAACTAGGAAGAACTCCATGTTTACTGATGTTGTATGTCTTGGTTCTAAAACTCACAAAGTGTTACATGTCGAAACTATTTCTAAAGTTGATTGTCCAAGTGCACAGAAACACGAACTGATTGGAACAGAAAGAATATACAAGTATTTTAACAATTTACACGATGAGTATGAAGTAAAAATCCGTGTTCATTGTCATGACAGAAATACAAGTGTGAACAAATTCATAAGGAGCAATGGAATGGATACTAAATCTACAAATGATACTTGGCATGCAACAAAAAACATTGCAAAGAAAATTAAATCAATTTGCACAGGGCCAAAGTACAAAGAGGGACAAACTTGGCATCCTGAGTTACCAGATGAAAGTGCCAGTATCAAGACTCACATTTACTGGGCAATGAAACATTGTAATCAAGATCCTACAAAACTTAAATTAAGTATACTGAATATTGTAGAACATTATAAAAATAATCATGAACACTGCAGTGAATTATCAAGATGTAAAACAGAACTGAAGTGTGAGCCATCAAAAGATGTGATTTCTGTTCCAAAGGCAGAAATGTTACTTGGACTAGCTTTAATGAACACTCAAGTGTATAAATCACCTGTAGATTATATTCAATGTATGGACAGTTATTATGTTGAAAGCTTCAACAATGCTATATTGCAGTATCATGACAAAAGGATAAACTTTTCCAAGCAAGTACTACGACTAATCTAGCTATCTTAGATTGGTATGAACACATGAATAGGGATGCAATATCAACAAAAACTGTGCAAGATGCTAAAAAGACAGACATATAACATGTGGTCAGAAATATGGTGTAAACTAGTTAAAGCATATCTAGATTAATAAAATTGGAAAGGCATAATTCATTTTTCAATTGAAAAGGTGATTAAGAACTATTTCTTGGTGTAGCAAACAATAATTAACTCTAAAAGTCGTCTGCATATAGTTACCTAGATAACCTCACATGCATTTGTTTTTATTTTACACACAGCTGTTTGTTTAAGAACCGCCCATATGTCCTTATCTAATAAAACTTAATTGCGCATGTTGCCCGATCAGACTGATCGGATGTTGCTGGTTTAAAATATCGGGCATGAACCGGACAAAATTGACAGACTAATATGTCGATGATTGATACAGTATGGCTTTACTCTTGCCAAAAACGTACACTGAAATCTGTCTAAAGAAGACACCTTTTGAACTTTGAATATGGTTTGGTTTAGAAAGGTGTGCGGTTTAACAAGGTTATAAATACATGTTAATTAATATTAAAGATTCAAAACTTTGGTGTAGAGGGGTATTTAGAGTTCGGAAAAAAAAGAGTAATACAGGGAATTAAGGTTCTACCGAAAATACAACGAATGTAATCAAAGGACTAAGACCAGACACGAAATACTGACAAAAGTAACAAAGAATATATAATAAATAAAATAATACGTACAAAGTAACAAAAATTAAATGAGCAACACAGAATCTACTATAAATGGGAGCATTGACCAGGTGCACTGGTAGGGTGAGCGTCCTCTGTTTTCTAGAAACACCCGCCGATTTGCTCATAGAAAGTTTTACATGTTGTTTGTATACATTATCTATTAAGTTGAATTTGAAACTATCAAACGGTACGACTTACAGCGGTGGTCTTGAGATAGTGTACTTATGCTGTGAAATTTTAGCATAGATCTTTCAAGATGTATGCCCCATGGCGTAAGTCTTTCAAGAATTTTGTCCTTTAGACACGGTCTAGAGCCGTGTCCCCTAGCATAGGTCCTTATAGCCCTTAGGCTAGTTCTTTCATCAGTTATGTGTCTAAAGGTAGGTCTATCAAGAGTTATCTCACTTTGCCTAGGTCTTTCAAGTTATGTCTCTTAGCATACCTCTTTCAATAATTATGCCTCTTAGCCTTGGATTGTCAAGAGTTACGTCCCTTAGCCTAGGCCTTTTAAAATTACGTCCCTTTGTCTAGGTCTTTCAGACTCATGTTTCTTAGCCTAAGTCTCTCAAGATTATGTCCCTTAGCCTAGGTCTACCTACTTCATACAATTCAGCAAAAAAAGTAAAGCACATTTTGTTTTGTTTTCACTGCTACAAATGGACTTGATATTGCTTAGTTATAACAAAAATAGTATAGTGTTCTAACAAAAAACGAAATGCACGAAATTTCACAGGAAGCGACGCAAAAGTCAGTGCATTTCTCATATGTAAGTGTACAATGTTTTTGATTCTGTTTGATCACTTTCGAGACAGAGTTATTGGTGTAGACGCTGAACATCATCGGAAAATTTAGCGAAATTTTAAACGAACGGTAAACCTGAATTTTTATACACAGAAAAAGAAGAAATGAAAATATTATAAATTTGCATCTAATATAGAACCGAGGACAAGAACAATCAGGGAAATATTAACTGCATGACAAAAATTCTACCATTTTTAAGAATTCTAAAGAAAATGTCCACCTCTATATTTCAACCAATTCGAGCGTGGTCTTAATGTATGTCATGCTTTATATATCTTTAATGAATGTAGTTACACATTCCTAACAGATAAATAATTTGAAATTTGCATTTCAAAACAATTTTTGAAACCCTAAATTATGAAATATTGCAGAAATGTATCTCATATATACATAATTTTGCGATTTTTAAACAAAAAATAACATGTCCGCATGGTTATTTGACGTAATTTTAGTGCAAACAACGTTGAGTGGAGAGGAATATGTCCGCGGTGTTTTAAGGACCAGCCTATATGAAATTCAGACACTGCCAATTGTAAAGTGATTCATAGTGAGAAAAAAAAACACCAAACAAACGATTTCCAGTCTATATATGCTATACTTTCATATTACTATAATCGTTTCTGTATTCCGATCTGCACTTTTTAGGAAATCATGCATTCATCTCCCACTAAAATCTACCAAATGTAGCCAAATCAAGAATGATAACTCTTGCAAAGTGCCAATTTCATGTACTATCTATATAATTTTGTTCTCAAAAGCACAACAACCAAATGAAAATGACATGCATGAATCACCTTCTGTCTGATTTTTAGAAATACTGCTTCTTAAGTGTAAACACTTTTCTACAATATCCGCATTAGAAATATTCAAACAACAAAAATTATGGTTTGATTATCATAAACAACACCAAATATGGATAGCCAATCTTCTGTTAAGAGCGAATCCAAATAAAGAAGATTTATCAAAAGCAGAAAAATCACGAAAAACAAATAATTGACGTTATAAGGAAGGGCTAAAAAATGAAAGAAACGATGCTAAGAAATTGATATTTTAATGGTAAGTGGAACACATAAACGTGATTTGTTTGTAAAATACATACATGTAGTAAGTAACCGTTACTAGTACATTATGTACATTGATTAATCGTATTTCCTGATTTGAACAAACTAGACCAATCGATGTCTGGACCTGCGTAGCACTGCAGCTGTGATTTATATTTGCGACGATTAGGTTGTGAGTTGTGTTCACAGACCATTTACTTTCATACACACTCAGTTTATTTAAGGCACTGAAGAAGGTTATTTGTTGACTGAAAATTTTGCCCATTATATACTTTATTATAGTGTGTTAACATCTTTATCGGTATCGTTGTACAATCCTTTAGACTTATATAATTATTTTTGTTTGTGCTGCATCGTCATGACTGGACGATCCGATACCCATTAAGTTTGCTGGTTGGCAGATTTCTTTAGACTTTATATAATTTTTTGAACTGCCTGTATTGTGTTTTTACGCGATCCCAGTAGACTTAACATTTTCCATCTCTATCCGTTATGAACTGTGACGAATATTTTAAGAAATTAAGGATAATTAAACAAAAACAATTGAGAACTAGTCACCATTTATCAAATTTTACTCAATATATCCAACATTTCTAAGGGTCTTCACATCAAGCTCTTGCCTCAAACACCAAGCAGGGCTTCCGGCACCCTATCTCGTAGATGGGATCAGACACTTTTCAATTGTTCAAAACGCCTACTGATCCTACTGAAGAAACACTGCGAAGAACATCTTAAGAAACTAACTACAGAATTTAATCGATTGATAGACTCATCGAAGAAAGAACTCACGACTTTATTATTAAGCGTCTTGATGACATCACAAAAACTCAAAACCAGGCCCTTCATGACAAACAGAAACGTAAATTCCAACGTGATGGCATGTCACCAATAACATTATCACCATGTGAAAAACAAGGCAAAAGACGCAACAGACATTTTAAACGAAGAAACACACCTGACAGTCAACCATCCAACACTGTCATTAATCTTTCATCACACAACCTAACTGAAGATGAAGAAGTATCTAATGGTAAGGTCTGTGATAGTGAATTTCGGGGATTGTCCGATTCCGTTTTTATTGTATTGTATGATTTATAGTTTTGTATAATAAATAAAAAAGCGCATCAGTCTCATAATCAATTTTACAAGAGCGATCTGAAGGTCCTGTGTTCGATCCTCAACTGGGGCACCAATTGTTTTTTCGAGCATAACTTCGTCGTATTTGCAATTAGGGATTGTGGACCATTTTTTTTTAAATAAAACTTTTTGGGACGTCAATCGAAGCTTTAATAAAATGGAATAGTACTGTATGTGGTCGCCCGTTTTATCTGTTTTTAATAAGCAAGACGATGACCACTTTATATGTCGTGAAATTTTTTGGACATTATATACATGTACAAGGTCGTATAATTGTCTTCTATTGAAGACCTCAAAACATTTAGAGTAATTGTTTTTCTTCCAAGTATTCTCGTTTTTTTTTATTGTTTAACTGTTTACAACAGACACAAGACGTCTTGTGTTAACCCCTTTAGTAAACTTTAGGGATTCGGCGCCGTAGATATTTTTTGTTTTGACCACCACAAATCCCCAGCGCCGGATCCCTAAAGGGATTAACACAACATGTTCAATAATGGCAAAAAGAGGGTCGATTTGGGGGGATTAGTATCAATCATTATTTTTTTACTCAATAGGGTTTGTAAGTATCGTTCTGGTTTTAGTTTCCCTTCCGGAATTTCTTATGTAGAATGTATTGAAATCCGAAGATTGCATTTTATTGTTTACTTCCTGGAAATTGTAAGGCTGCAGGGAAAACGGTAGTATTTATTTTCCTATAGCCAACAATACTAACCTTTTCAAGTTTTTCAGTAATTTCTAATTAAAACTAAGCCTCGAAAACCATTTTTGTTGTAAAACTTTCATCTAGAGATTAAAAAATCACAATGGGAATAGAGGATGACCATCTTTTTTTCAACCACCATCAAACGTTTGAAGGTACTGGAAGTTTTGCATTTTTTTTTTGGTTCCGCACTCATTTGTAATATGCAGTCTTTTTAAAATTTCATAAACTATGCATTTTGAAGGGTAAAAAAATAAACTTCATTTTTTTAAACTTTAATCCTTTGAGAATCTGAGAGAGAAAAATCATCATTACAAACTTTGTCAGTACACCAATCTGTTCTTTCAAAGTTCTACTTCCTTTCATCTGAATAGGGTACATGAATGGTCAACCTAATGCAGAGAAATAAATATTACTCTTTTCCCTATACCTCCACTCATCTGAATGAACAAACAGGAAAAGTGTTTTTTCACTAAGTACATCCATTTTATGACACAAATAAGAAGTTATAGAGCTCTGGTACATTGTTTTGATCCTTGCCAGGGCATATTAGAATCACAGTGCACATCATGCAAGACAGCTTTTTTCCCTCCTGAAAAAAAAATAATAAATTCAATGCTGTTCATTCCATAAATAATGAAAGCTGAACAAAATACAACATTGTTTCATCATTAGTTTGATAATGTAGTGTATTCCTACAGAAACATAGCCCTAATACATGAAAATCTGTAAAATTAGCTTCTTTTATCCATTTCTTGCTATTGGCCAAGGGAAATTAGGTAATGAAAAACACATATTTTCCACTAAAATGCAGTTTTTTTTCTGGTAAAGGATAAAATCAGCATTCTAACTACACAATATGATTGTGCAGTGTATGCTAACAAATAAAAATACTTACATGAATCTTCTAAGAAGGTTATTTTCAAATCAAGTGTTCAAATACATATGGCTGTGGTGCTGCGGCAGGGCACTTTGTTCAGTCAAACCTCTAAAACCTAGCAATTGACATCTATTATTGATTGCTTATACCTATATAAGACAGAATATTGTATTTATTACATGAAAAAGTACAATTTGTCACCATATTACCATAATACATGAAATTCTTATGTTTTATGCTATGAAAATTAAGCCTCGGACTGAGTCACGGACAATTCAAGGTTTACAGAAATAAATATCACTAAAGTATGATAAAAAATTGTTATTCCAGACTTGTCGTAAACTATAATGTGTATCATAACAGTAATTTGCACCAAAACTTTTTCAAGAAAGTGGTAAACATGAATCTGATATTAAGTGACCATATGTCAGGGGAAATAACTGTTTTTCTCAAAATCCTCAAGAACTGCATTAAACATTATTTTTAGAAAAATATCAATTGAAAGCAGCAAAAATACATTAGGTGAGTGATTCTTACATTCAAATATATATAATAAGTGTGCATCTACTTTGAAAACTTCTATATTAAGTCATGCAGGTGTAAGTGTTTGTTTACGCCATGAAGCGGTGTCCGCAGAATCACAATGCAAAATCTTCTATTTTATGCTTTTCATAATATTTTTTATCATTTAGAACAAGGTATTTGTCATTTTTTATCAGTATTTCTACACACAAAAAATTGCTGTTATAATTGAACCCATTGATGTGTTAATGACAAGTCTCCATGCATTTGAATGAGGACCCATTCTCATAAAATCTTGGAGTCACGTGACAAGACTTACATACCCTATTAAGTAAAGGTAAATCTGTGCTATCCTCTTTTGGTCTCTCTACGATGATTGTGATTTACCGTCTATGTATTGGATTTCTAAACTCCACAAGAATCCATACAAACAACGTTTCATAGCTGGATCTGCAAAATGTACCACCAAACCTCTTTCAAAACTTTTAACTTCTATACTCACAACTGTCAAAGAGGGTCTGCAGTCCTACCACAACACTTGTTACTCCCGTAGTGGTATTAATTCATTGTGAATCCTGAAAAATTCGAAAGATCCTTTGGAGACAATTAGTTCAAGACTATTATCTGAATATAGTAGCATTAAAACCTATGATTTTTCAACACTGTATACTTCTATTCTGCATACTCAGTTAAAATCAAGACTTAAAAACATTATACATCGTTGTTTTTCCAAAAAAGATGGTATACCTAGATACAAATATACAGTTCTTGGTAGAGATTCCTCATACTTTGTAAGAAATAATTCCAAATCATCTTCCAAATATACAGAGGAAGATGTTTACAAAATGCTGAATTTTTAATCGACAACATATTTGTCCAGTGTGGTGGACGTTTTTTTCAACAAACGGTCAGCATTCCAATGGGAACAAATTGTGCTCCTTTACTTGCTGACCAATCCTTCACTCTTATGAGGCTGACTTTATAGCTGATCTGATCAGAAAGAAAGAATATCTTTTGGCTAGATCCTTAAATCTCAGTTTCCGCTATATAGATGATGTATTATCTTTAAACAATCCTAATTTCAGGGATTTGATACATCGCATCTACCCAAAAAAACTTGAGACAAAGGATACTACAGGCACTGTGAAGTCAGTCTCATATCTTGACCTACACTTAGAAATCGATGGTAAAGGAAAACTATTGACCAAACTTTAGGACATAAAACCTGTGTTAAAAGCTTACAAAACCCCAAATTTAGGGTTTATAAGTACATATGGGTTGTAATTTTGTATGTTTTAAGTGGAAATTTTCATTCAAAAGATGATTATAGCAAAACAAGTGCAATGCATATCTGCACTTGGGTATAAGGAAAGTTCTCCACTAATGACGAGGAGATAGCCTAGTATGAGAATGCCTCTAAAATTGTTGTCAATTGTCCAATTATGATAAATTTGGTATCATTTTACTCGTAAGAAGTTAACCTTTCAAGAAATAACTAGAAAATTAAAATATTTAATACTGCATTCTGCTTAATTAAAGGGAGCTGCCAATACCCCTACACATTTAAAAAAAATTGCTTTACATCTTAGAAACTAGTGTTTTTATGCTATGCTTTGATACAAGGGTTAAAAAAATGTAAGTTATGGTATGGACCTGTGTTGTTGTTAGCTAAGAAGTCCCTAGCAACCAATTATACTGATTTTTTGCAACATTAACAAACAATCATTGAACTGATTCATGTGTGAAATAACTAGAAAATTAAAATATTTAATATTGCATTCTGCTTAAATACATTCCCTGTTCTCTCCAAGGGCTGATTGCTCTTGTAGCTTTGTTCTGTACTTTTGGTAAAATGCCTCCATTTTGCTAAAATGAACTTTTTCAGCATGGGTGTGTAGGAATTTACCCCTAAACTTCAATTTGAAACCCCCTTTGACAAAAACATTTGAAAAAAATTTCCCCCAGAATTTCAGAAAAATAAACTTCTCCTGACATATTTCAGTACCCAAAGGCATTATCTACACAGAAATATAAAACAAATACAAAAATAATCAGTACTGGAGCAATAACAGCTGATTTTATATGTAAAAACACTCCTCTATTAGTTGTGGTCAAGTTCTGGAATTCAAAATAAAGAAGTTTTTTGACAATTTTGTTATATATGTCATCATTCTGACAAGTTTCGGTTAAATCCAACATCTTTTGATCCGGCAAATTGGATTCAAACACACCCACTGTGAGCCTTGCTTAAAAAAATCTGAAAATGACCACTTATTTAAAAACTTCTCTAACTTTTTTCTAAACAAAGATTTTCTCAAAAACTAAAGTGGTAATTATTCTTAGATAATCATGTTATCAGTAATAAAAGCTGCTTTAACAAAAACACTTATTAGAAAATAAGTATGAATTATCTAATTCTTAATATGGTAAAAATATGGAAAAAAACACATTTACAACAAATAAAAGCAATTTTTAAAGTACTTCTTTGATATAAAAAAAATATAAAATTGTAATAATAAAATAAAGAAATGATACAAAAACCAGAAACAATTCACAAATTGGGGACAAAATGATTATCCTTCAAATTCAAATGTTGGATTGGCATCAGTTGGCTTAGACAGTCCAATAGGAAACAGGAAGACACAAGAGATTTTGGCCCATTTGAATGTTCCACCACCTAGTAGAAGTAGCATGCAGAGAAACTCAGCCAGAGTAGCAAAGGAGATAATAGACCTGAATATAGAAGACTTGAAGGAGAAAACAGAACTAGTAAAAGCTGATAACAAAAGTAAGGGAAAGCCTGAAAATCTTGTAGATTTGACACTAGATGGTCGATATCCTGGTTCAAGCCGCTCAAGCCGAAAAAAAACCAGGGCTCAACGCTTCTCAGTCACAGACGTTGGGGATGGAGCAAAACACAGACAGAAAATACATAATTGTTGCAGTGTCCCAAAACCTATTATGTTGGAAGGGAGCATGGTTACGAGGACTTGGTTTTGAAGTAGTGTGTCTTGGAGGCCATGAAGGATGTAATGCATCTCACAAAAGATTGGCACCTGTGTCAGAATATGAGATGGGAAAGGATGTAGGAAGCCAACTAGCACCACATGGTATTTTAATTCGGTATGCTACTACTGATGGAGATGCCAGGTCGGCGCAAGGAGTTGAAGATGCTATCCAAGCCTTGGTACCTTTGTGGGAAGTGCAGAGACTTGCTGACTTGGTGCACCTGAGCCAACATCAGTTTTGTACAGGATTACGTGCCGAGTTTAGTGAGACCATGTTCCACGGTAAAACAAAGATGGAAAATAAAGAATTGAAACAGAAATTTAGCCTTGATTTGAGATGTCGATGTTCGATGATTTTAAACCAACTGATGAATGATCACGAAAGGAACATAGAAAAAATTGGTAAAATTTTACCTGCAATTGCAACTGCTACACTAAAGTGCTATGATGGGGACTGCTCATCCTGCTTCAGGGATTCCGTGGTGTGTGGTGGAACAGAAACAAGTAACTGGTGGTTGTGATCCTACTACCTCAGCTGCTATAACATCACTGTGCTAAAAATGGACAAAACAGACAAAAAATCAGTCACTGAACTGGTAAAGATGATGCTAAGTGAAGAAGCAATCAATAGTATGAAAATGTATCACACAACGAACAAGAATGAAGGTTTCCACCGTGCACTGAGTGTAAGCCTACCTAAAAATGTAACCCATAGCAAAAATATGGAGGGGAGGTTACATTCTGCAGTTCATTGCAACAACAACAGGCCTGGTACATCAGCCATAAAAAAGAGCAAGAATTTGGGAATACAGATTTCAAATGACTGTAATAACACTTTCTTCGAAAAGATGGACAAAGACTTTGTTTACCACCAGCAATATGAAAAACGTACTGAAGTAAAAAAAACACGACTTCAACAGATAGCTCAAAACATGGAAGATGACAAGGCCTACAAAGAGCACAACAAAAAGAGACCTGATAACAAAAAGAGCCAACTAGATGCTGTACCAGGATTGCTGCAGCATAGCAAGTACTGCAAAAAGAAGATGCCCCAGTGATGAAAGAAGAAAATCAAACATAAAGGTCCTTTTAAGGACCACCTAAATCTTTCAAAAAGATTCTTAGTTGATGCAAAAAAAAAGTAAAAAATAAAATAAATAAAGACTGCCTTCCCCTAGCCTGGCCTCCCCCTCCCTTAATTTTGTCAAAAATACCTAAATCATTGTCTGTCATCCTGAGGGCTACTAAAGATGGTGGCAATGGGGCAATGTGACCAACACATTCCCCTTTTGACACGCATGTCTGCCTACTGTTTTTAAAGCCGTGAGGCTCTAACACCAAATTGACAACATTAATGCAGCTAGTGTTGTGGCACAAGTGAGAAACATCAACTGCAGGTAATTAAGCAGATTGATGCTCTATCATGTATGCTAGCCTGTGCACATAAACTGATTTCCACCCAATGGCCCCAGGAAATGTACAATTTATAATCCTATATTTGCCATTGGGTGTTGAAGTTCCTGTCCATATAATACATTCCCTGTTCTCTCCAAGGGCTGATTGATCTTGTAGCTTTGTTCTGTACTTTTGGTAAAATGCCTCCATTTTGCTAAAATGAACTTTTTTCAGCATGGGTGTGTAGGAATTTACCCCTAAACTTCAATTTGAAACCCCCTTTGACAGACAAATTTGAAAAAAATTAGAAATCTAATCCAATTTCCCCCAAAATAGCCAGAATTTCACAGAATTTCAGAAAAATAAACTTCTTCTTACATATTTCAGTACCCAAAGGCATTATCTACACAGAAATATAAAAAAATACAAAAATAATCAGTACTGGAGCAATAACAGCTGATTTTATATGTAAACACACTCCTCTATAATGTAGGTACGAGGACACAATTAATTTTCACACCCAGTTTATTATAGCATTTTTCAAATTAAAAAAAAACCTACCCTTCAAATCAAATGAAATTTTGGGAGCTGAATAAATCATCTTACCTGAAACTTCCATAAAAAAATTAGAAATTTTCACCATCATTTTTCAATTTTAACTACCTGAACACAGAGACCCCCTCAAATTTGACCCAAAATGGCTTCCAAAGGCCAAAAAGATGACCTTTTCTGACCTCACCAAATCACAACCTATATGTATTTTTTATTAATTCAAGACATCTATTAAATTATTTCCATTATTCTTCTTTCAATTGAACCAAAAAAGAATAATAAATTCTAAAGGTAAGGTTGTCAAAATAATTTAACAAAAAATACCCTATTAAAATAGGAACTATATTCGTATACAAAGAATGGCTAAGGGCAGATAATTGTGATCTCGTACCTTAAGACACAAACCACAATTAACTTTCCCACTGTCTTCTTTATATCCTTTCTGTAATTAAAAAAAATTCCACCGGCGCATTTCAATTCAGATGTTCAAGGATGTTCATTTTAACCTTTCAACAACTTATATAAAAAATATTAAAAAAATTACCATTATTTTTTCAAATTTTATGCATAAACACAGAGATACCCTAAAAATGACCGAAAATGGCTTCCAGATGTCACAAACTTGACCTTTTTTGACCTCACCAAATCACAACGTAAATGTCAAATTTCTCATTCCTCTTCCATTTGAGCACAAAAAGTATGAGAAATTCTGAAAGGAAGTGTTTCTAAATTTTTTTGAAAAATCCCCTATTATTATAGGAACTATATTCCTATACAACGAAAAGCTAAGGGCAGATAATTGTGGTCTCATACCTATTAGATGCGCTAAAGTTAAAATATTGTAATAAAAAACCAATATAGTAAATTTGATATATTTCAATAGTACTGTACCTCTACTACACATATGAAACAAAAAAATACTCACCAATACGAAAATGTAGCCATATCAGCTGTTTTTGTATGCAAACATACCTCTCTATTAGATGCGCTAAAGTTAAAATATTGTAATAAAAAACCATCTTCTGTTATTTCATCATATTTCCAATCATTCTGCAAAGTTTCAATCAAATCCGTTCATTATCATGTCCACAAACCAGCTTCAAAGACAGCTACCCAAAACTGTTTTCAGCTCTTCTTTCTTATCTGAAAATTCAAAAAGTTAGATATGACCACTTTTATCAATATTGCAAGAACTTTTTTACTTTTTGAGATATTTTCACAAACTAAAGTGTTTTTTTCTCTTGGATAATGATAGTATTTGAATTACAAATTTTCTTTTATCAAAATAGTTTTAAAGTGGTTTATTTTTTTTTTCAAATTCCAAATATGGAAAAAAATAGAATTGAATCAAATGAAGCTAAAATTAAAAATACTTCTACTTCATAAAAAAAATAGAAAAAAAATATTATAAATTACTTTAATGATT
Organism: Perna viridis; assembly: GCA_037379345.1. NCBI lineage: Eukaryota > Metazoa > Mollusca > Bivalvia > Mytilida > Mytilidae > Perna > Perna viridis. Next base: position 31,809,059 of record CM074523.1, read on the forward strand.
CAGAAAACAGCCCCAATTTACAGATTCTTGATAAGTTGAAAAGTATTTTTGTAAATAATTATTTTCTACAGGTGCCAATATGACCAATAATCTAAAGGCTCAGGGTTGCATACTCATACATAAAGTTCTTCAGATAAGAAAATTTTTGAATAATTACACAGGTATTTTAGGAAATTTTCATCACAGCAAGTTTTTTTCTTCACATTTTAAAGAAAACAAAATTGATTTATCACATTTGGGTCTCAAAGAACGAAAATTATAATATAGTGGTGCAAAAATGGTCAATTTCATTTTTTTTTTCTAAAGGCATTTTATTTGTTTTTACTAGTATCTACTTAAAACTACAAAAACAATCCCAAATCAAATATTCGTTATCAATAATACGGAATTAAACCATCATATTGGCTGCCTTTTGATGACTCTTTGAAAACCCCCCATCACTCAGGGGGCGATCTAGTATCCTATTAGGATCAAATTATCTGATCTAATGAGTAAAAGACTGCACCCTGAGCCTTATTAGAACTAAGTAAACATTGTCAGCATCTAGAAATTCTCACCTAATTTATCAAAAGAACCAAAAAGTATAAATAGTAGCCCTTTTGAGACTAAAATCATACCAAATTTTGTTGCGGAACCATACAAGAAGAAGATTCAAATATGTTTACTGATGGTAATACTCCACACCAGAAAGGCAAAACTGGTCTAGCAGGAAGTTAGTTTGCGACTCCAACACTAGCAAAGTTGTACTCAGAAGTTGAAAACAACAAGCCAGGGCCAAATCCAGTCGGTACTAACATTGCGCTAGTTTCAGCAGGACTAGACAGTCCAATAGGAAGCACCAAGACCCAGGAGATTTTAGCGCGTCGAAGTGTTCCACCTCCATGCAAGAGTGGTATGCAGAGAAACACCGACCGAATTTCTAAAGTTATGGTAAAGCAGAACAAGGACGACATGAAAGATAAGGTTGAACAAGTGAAGGCATACAACAAAAAGAAGGGACAACCAGAAAATGTGATAGATGTGACCTTAGATGGCAGGTACCCAACTGCAACAAGGTCCAGCAGGAAGAAACCAGGGTTAAATGCATCACAGGCACAGATGCTTGCGATTGAACAAAATACTCCATGGAAGTTTGTAGTCGCAGCATCTTCACTAAACCAGCTATGTTGGAAGGAAACTTGGCTCAGAGGAAAGGGATTTGATGCAGAGTGCCCAGGCCATGAAGGCTGTACTGCTACCCTTCATAGAACTATACCAATATCAGAATATGCCATGGGAAAAGAAATTGGAAATCAGCTTGCACTGCAAGGTATGCCACAACAGATGGAGATGCACGTTCCGCTAAAGGAGTAGAAGATGCCATACATGTACTGTATCCTATCTGGGAAGTGCAGAGACTGGCTGACCCAGTACATCTAAGCCAACATCAATTCCGAGCAGGAATGCGAGCTGAGTTTAGTGAGACCATGTTTCATGGACAAACTAAAGAAGAGAACAAAGACTTGAAGAAAATGTTTAGCCTGGACTTGAAGTGTCGCAATTCCATGATACTGAACCAGTTAATGAATGAATATAACAAGGACACAGAAAACGTTTGTAAAAAATTACCTACCATCCCTTCAACTACAGTCCAGTGTTATGGTGGAGATTGTTCATCTTGCCTTAAGGAGTCTGTGGTATGCAAAGGTACAGTCAGTGATAACTGGTGGACCAGATCCTTTTACCTAAGCACTTACAACATCACTGTGCTGAAAATAGATGAAATTGATGAAATTATACTGCTAGAACTACTGAAAATGATACTTAGTGAGGAAGCAGTCAATAGCATGAGAATGTTCCACACAACAAATACAAATGAAGGAGTTCATCGTGCATTGAGTGTGAGTTTACCAAAAAATGTAACTCATGGAAAAAACATGGAAGGCAGACTTCATTCTGCAATACACAGGACCAACAACAGATCTGGTACATCAGCCAAGATGAAAAGCAAAGAGTTGAACATTAAAGTGTCTGAAGACTGTGAGACCTTCTTTGACAGAGAGTATACTTACAAAAGGACTTATGAGCAGAAATCTGAAGTAAAGACAAGGAGGTTACTACAGGCAGCTGTCTGACTGGAGAACACAAGATTCATAAAGAGCTCCACAAAAAGAGACCAGACTATGTAAAAGGGCAACTAGATCCTGTACCAGATGAGCTGATGCATGATGCATACTGCAAGAAGAAGATGCCCAAGTAAAAGACAGACAGCTTAAAAAAATCAAAGGTCCTTTTAAGGACCACCCAAATCTTTCAAAAAGATTTCTTATATTGATACGAATAAAATGAAATTTAATGAATAAATGAACACTTTCCCCTGCCCATTTTCTTTTAAATCCATTAAAATACCTACATTACTATCCGGCATCTTAAGGTGCATAAAACAGGGCGGAAAAGGGGCAATGTGACCTATACATTCCCCTTTCGACACACATGTTTGCCTACTGTTGTTGAAACCATGTGGTTCCAACACCAGATGGGCTACATTTATGCATTTGGTATTGTGGCACAGGTGTGATACATCAACAGCTGCTAACTGTGCAGCCCTATGCTGTATCATGTATGCAAGCTTGTACACATATAATAATTTCCACCCAATGGCACCAGGAAATCTACAATTTATGACCCCATATTTGCCATTTGGTGTACATGACACTGTCCAAATAAAACACTCTCCATTTAGCCCAAGTGCACATTTTTCCTCTAGCTTTTGATGGTACTTCTGAAAAAAGGCATCCATTTTGTAAAGTTACTTTTTCAAGCAAGATTGAGTAGGAATATTTCTCAAAAAGAGGATTTGGTACCCCTCAAAACCAAAAAAAAAAGTCCAAATTTGAGATATCCAACCCCTATCTTTCGAAAAATGGCTAAATTATGCAAAATTTTCTAAAAATATAGTAAATTTGATATATTTCAATAGTACTGTACCTCTACTACACATATGAAACATAAAAATACTCACCAATACGAAAATGTAGCCATATCAGCTGTTTTTGTATGCAAACATACCTCTCTATTAGATGCGCTAAAGTTAAAATACTGTAATAAAAAACCATCTTCTGTTATTTCATCATATTTCTAATCATTCTGCAAAGTTTCGATCAAATCGGTTCATTATCATGTCCACAAACCAGCTTCAAAGACAGCTACCCAAAACTGTTTTCAGCTCTTCTTTCTTATCTGAAAAATTCAAAAAGTTAGATATGACCACTTTTATCAACATTGCAAGAACTTTTTTACTTTTTGAGATATTTTCACAAACTAAAGTGTTTTTTTCTCTTGGATAATGATAGTATTTGAATTACAAATTTTCTTTTCTCAAAATAGCTTTAAAGTGGTTTAATTTTTTTTTCAAATTCCAAATATGGAAAAAAATAGAATTGAATCAAATGAAGCTAAAATTAAAAATACTTCTACTTCATAAAAAAAAATAGAAAAAAATATTATAAATTACTTTAATGAAGGTTCTTTGTATTAAAAAGTGTCTGTTATAGACCGGTATTCAGGTTCAGTTAAGACAGGTTGAAGTGTTCTGTTTTAGATATAAAAATAAAAATTTCACTGTAACTTATTAGTGTTCTTTGTTAACTACTAAGGTCATTAGTTAACTGATAACAAATTAGTGTTTAGTATTAAATATTAAGGTCATTCGTTCACTTGATACAGATTTTATGCATGGAAGTACAGCATTCTTATTCTTGTTCTTCTTTTTCAGGACATTTGTATCTCTAGTGGCATTGAAGAATTTGTCAGATGGAATCAAAGTCTGCTTTCATCTCAATTGTTCCATGTTCATCTTGACTGTGTATATATCATCTTCCAGTACTATGTGCATGGGGCTGTTTGAGATTATGGCATTTCATCATCATCGGTAGATTCAGCAACTGGGGACCTACCATAGAATTTCTACTCTTCAATCTTCCATAATGGATTTCGACTCTCCCTTTCTAAAGACAAATGTAAGACCAGCTTGACCTCTTGAGTATTCTAAAATATATTTAGACCTTCCTTTTTTAAGACCGACATAACCATCTTTTTTTAAGACCAGACTACCCTAATCCTGTTTTTTAAAGACCAGCCAAAACCTCTTTTTTAAAGACCAGCCTAACCCTTTTTTTTAAGACCAGCCTAACCCTCCTTTTTTTAAGACCAGCCTGACCTTTTTTTCGGGGGAGGGGGGGAGTATAACCAGTGAGGATCATCTTGTTACATTTCTGATGTATTTTTTCAGTGTAATAAACTCAGAAGAGAATAAGGCTTTCCAAATCTGTAGGGTTTAGGCCATTTGATATGCCAATTTACATTACAATTCACATATTATACAAACAAACAGTGCCACTAATTAACAATCTGTGCCATTAACTCAATTAACTACTAAATGAACAGTAAATTTCAGTAATTTTTTTCTTGAGAAAACAACTGAAACTCTCACATGTTTCAATAACCTGTCAGTTTTTACTAGTTACAGGTTTTGGGCAAGCTGTGTAAGGCACAAAATGAACTGACGAAGGAATGTCACAATATTTATTTATCTATGAGCATTATTTTATTAAAACTACATAGTGAGAAATCTATCTAAACCTATATATTTCAAATTTAAAACTGGCTCGCTTCAGACTTGTATAGGTGGTTGGTTTTCTAAGGTTCCAAAATTTACATTTACAATGATATAAAGATCTTTAAAAAAAAAAGTGTTTGGTATAGACAGGTATCACCGTATATGAAACCATCTTAGTTTTGTGTCAAACTTTTTTTTTAAAGTGAAGTGAAAACTTTCTTGAATTACTCCCTTAGACCATTTTTTAGCTTCTCTCAAATTCACTCTTAATATTTGTAGTCATAATATTTGAAAAATTCTTTTACAACCCAAAGAAAACTTAAGACCAACACTGTATCCATCTTAGGCACTGAATCTTTTTAATACTCAAGGGAAAGGGGGTGGGGTTGGATAATTTGGAGAAAAGTTCAAAATTTAAGCCATTTTTAGCTCACCGGGCCAAAGGCCATGTAAGCTATTGCCATCACTTGGCGTCTGTTGTCGTCGTTAATAATTATACACAACTCTTCTCCTCTGAAACTACTTGACCAATTGAAACCAAACTTGGTATGAATGTTCCTTGGGGTATCCTGCATAAAAAACATTGCCGCTGTTACTAAAAATAGAACATAGGGGTCAGACAGTAGTTTTTTCACATAGATCTCCAAAACCGTTAGGTTTAGCAAAATTCATTCGATAACTGAAATGATCCGTATTATTAGGACTACAAAAGTCTTCAGGGATAAAAGTTGTCAGATGAGTTATTTCCCTTAAAAGGGGAAAAATGACACCTTTTTTAACAGTTTTCAGTCAATATCTTGAAAACTATGATAAATTTAAAGAAACTTTCAATTGTTGAGAAGATCTTATGATAAATCCTACCAAAGAATTCTTGAGTCAAAATTGTTGGACAACTTCTCGTTAAAATTTATTGCCTTTGAAAGGCAACATTTAACCAGGTGAGCGATTCAGGCTTCTGAGAGCCTCTTGTTTCTCTTCTTTTTTCTCAAGCATTGACAGAAAAAAAATTATGAATCAATATTTCCCTATTACTTAATGAAAATTTACAAATATTAATATGTGGCCTTGCTAATTCCCCTTTTTTTCAACCCGAGATCTTGATATCGGCGGGTCAAAGACAATATCAATCAAGGGCTGATAACAAGGGCGATATTAAAATGGCTATACATATTCTGTTTATCACATACATATTTATACCAGTGATGGATTATTTATCAATTTTTTTCTTTTTTTTGGACAGAAAATAATAAAAGACTAGCAGATAAATGAGGTGTTGTTTTCTATTTTTACTGCATTTGACTTTTCTGTGTGTTTATAGCAAAATCAATCTTCATTATGACAAGTGATTATTGTTTATCAGCAATTCAGCATAAAAGGAAGACATGGAAGAAGAAAGAAGAATTGAGTAGAAAAAAAAAACTTTAAAAAATTGATTTTTGCCTCAATGAGGTATTAAAATTTGCCAAAAAATACAAAAAAATGCTGCAGTTTATCTCTTGGCGTCAAAAAGATTCGGAAATGGGAGGTATAAGGGTACCTGAAAATCATAGTTTAGTTGATTAAGGTCGGGGTGTGCACGGGTGTTATCTCAGCTCACGTGCTATAGTTCCATGTGGGGTATAAGGGTTAGAACCACCCTTTTATAATTTTGTCTTCTTAGTCTAATAGATTTCCATTTAATCTGCATCTTGTACCAATTGTTAGGCACATAACATTTTTTGTACTGAGGGGGAGGCTTGGTTTGTTATGGAAAAAATAAGATTACTCCAAATTTTAGCTGCAAGTATTTTACTCAGTCATTGATTGAAAAAAAATATTAATATTGTTTAATATTTCCACCATCTCTTAACAATATAGATATTCAAATACAATTTTTAACTACGGCTGCTCCTGAAAAAAAGAAATACTTTTCGTATGCGGGCAAAAATTAACTCAACATTAAATCCGAGCCCCTTCAAAAAGAAAATGGTCTGTGTCTTACTTTCATATTAAGCAAAAGTAATGCTTCGCAGGGCAATGCTTGATTAGAATGCAGATGTCTAATCATGAACAGTTGGTCCAAAATTTTACACGCTTTCCAAGCTTGATACAGATCTCAATTTCAATAGCAATTAGCCAGGAAAAGAACTTGACCCCAAAGTCCCTGTTTTGCCCTTTATTGCTCAATAAGTACAACCCCCACAATCAAAAAGCCTTTCTTTTAAGGATAGGTATGTCACCTTGAGGTTCATTTATAAGATCCATTCATCTTTACTCAAGCTATTATCTGCAAACCAGGAAAATATTTGTTTCTGTCCCTCATTCGTAATTAGTTCAAGTTGAAACCCCTAAAATCAATCCCAGGCTTTCTTTGGTGGTTTATTTCATTACACTCAATGTATGCTAACATAAAAAATCTACAGATGACAACTGACGACAGCATGATACCATTATTCCACTGCAGTCAACAATGATGAAACTGACTATAGCATGATATCATTTTTCCACCGCAGTCAACAATGACGATAGCATGATGTCATTATTCCACCGCAGACAACAATGACGAAACTGAAGACAGCATGATATTATTCCACTACAGACGACAATGATGAACTGACGACAAGATGATACCATAATTCAACCACAGACGACAATGACGACACTGATGAGAGCGTAGTAACATTATTCCACCACAGACAACAATGACAAAAATGACTATAGCAGGATACCATTATTCCACCGGAGACAACAATGACAAAACTGACGAGAGCATGATACCATTACTCTACCACAGACGACAATGACACTGATGAGAGCGTAGTACCATTATTCCACCAGACAATGACGAAACTGACCATTGTTTAAACCATTATTCCACCACAGACAACAATGATGAAACTTGACGACATCATGATACCATTATTCCACCACAGTCGACAGAGATACTGACGACAGCATGGTACCATTATTCCTCCACAGACAACAATGATGAAACTGACTAAAGCATGATACCATTATTTCACCGCAGACAACAATGACGAAACTGACGACAGCATGATACCATTATTCCACCGCAGTCAACAATGACGATAGCATGATGCCATTATTCAAATACAGATAACAATGATGAACTGACGACAAGCGTGATACCATTATTCCACCGCAGACGACAATGACGACACTGATAAGAGCGTATTACCATTATTCCACCACAGACAACAATGATGAAACTGACTATAGCATGATATCATTATTCCACCGCAGTCAACAATGACGATAGCATGATGTCATTATTCCACTGCAGACAGCAAAGACGAAACTGACTATAGCATGATACCATTATTCAACCGCAGGCGACAATGACGAAACTGACGACAGCATTATTACACTGCAGTCAACAATGATGATACCGTGATACCATTATTCCACCACCCACAACAACGAAACTAAGACAGCACGATACATTATTCCACTACAGACGACAATGAATTGACGAAAGCATGATACAATTATTCCACTGTAGTCAACAATAACGACAGCATGATGCTATTATTCAAATACAGAAAACAATGAACTGACGACAAGCGTGATACCATTATTCCACCACAGACGACAATGATGACATGATGAGAGCGTAGTATCATTATTCCACCACAAGACAACAATCACGAATCTGACTATAGCTTAAACCATTATTCCACCGCAGACAACAATGATGAAACTGACTACATCATACCATTATTCCCCCACGGACGACAAAGAGGAACTGATAACAGTGTGATATCAATATTCAACCGCAGGCGACAATGACCAAACTGGCGACAGTGTGGTATCATTATTCCACCTCGGACAACAATGGTGAAACTGACTATAGTATATCATTATTTCACCACAGACAACAATAAAGAAATGGACGACAGCATGATACCATTATTCGATGGCAGACGACAATAACGAACTGATGACAGCATGATACTATTATTCCACCGCAGTTAATTATCTGTTTCAAACTTTTCTTGTGTAAAATGTTGTTATACTAGTGAAATTGAAAGGAACCCTCTTTAATAAGGCCTCCAACATGGATCTCCTTAGTAGATACAATCAGGAAGACATGACCTCTTCAGTAGATACAATCAGGAAGGCATGAAACATATCATCATCATATGGTAGCGATAAATTGGACACTTATTGACAAAACATCAACAAGACCACACTTTAACAGCCCTTTCACTGACACTAGAGTTAAAGCCAAGAAGAGATAACATGGCATCATACCATTGTGTTGGAAATGTGCAAAATTAACCCCTCATGGGAACATCTTCAGAAAATGGCCAGAGACAGGCCAGGACATTAAAACTAGCCCTTAAGGGCAAACAAAGAGATTTTCGTAAAATATGTTTTATTTTTTTTACACCAGCAGTCTGAATACTATTACATGACAATTTACACAAAAAATATCAAATTTGCTTGGATTAGAAGTAAAATTCTGGATACTTGAAAAAATTCAGGAACAATAACTCTTCTCTTCTAATACGGAGGACTGCAATGGCTTGATAATGTTTCACATTAATTTTGAATTGAAAGCATATTTAATTTACACATGATCAAAATTGACATACATGTATTATTAAGTTATTGCAATAGTAACTTTAGAACTTTAACTTCTATAGCATTAAAAAAAATAAAGTGGTAAATGTTGTTAAAATATTGTAAAGAAGTGTACAAAAAAGAACAAAGAAAAAAAAACAAAAAAACATAAACAAAACAACCAAAAAAAAAAAAGTAATAATAGTCCCCACTATGAAAAAAATCTTGATGATTCAAACCCTTGTTTGTTCACAGAAACAAAATTTTACTACTGATGAATGATTGACAGCATTGACATGGAAACAAAATGGATTATCTCCCTTAGAACTACCTGTACAATGTAATACAATGTACTTTAGAATTAATTTCATTGGACTGGATCTCTGTTGATACTAAATAATTAAGTGTAAGTTTTAAATCAGGAAAAATGCATGTCCATAACCCACAAATATGACAGAATAATTTTACTCAAGGATACTTTCTTTATTTGAAAAGATTATACTTTGATCTCTACATCAATAGATTTGTTCAGAATAATTTTTTAAGAGAATGTAAGAAAAAATAAATTTTTGACAGAATTAGCTGCCCTTGAAATGTTCAATTTGTGTGCATTTCATTGAGATTATAACTCACCTTACCAAAATTATATGCTTTTCAAGTGCACTCTGGTGTGGTGTTAAAATAAAAAACAAGTAATATTGACATGTAATTTTTTTTTTGCCTGATAACAATTTTTTCCAATTTAGCCAATTACCAATAATGTTTTTAAATTTGGAAATCTCTACAACTGAATGAATAATTACAAATGAACACTACATGTACATGTATTTTATAAGTGTTATTAACTTCACTCTTCAACATGCTGAAGTGCAATTTCAAACAAATAATCAAGACACAATGTATAATACATGAAAAACCTTTGATAGCTTAGTTCTACATAAACGAAAGTTCTCACTAGAGAAAATAATTCAATCTTAAAAAAAGAATCCAAATAGTCTGCCTTTCATGCGATAATCCATATTGGCAGAGCACATAATTGAAGACTCCGTGAATCGGCAAAGTCTCTTGAATTATACACAATCTTTAAATAGTCCATGTTGACTGCGTCCTGAAGATGAATACATATTCCACAGACTCTATTGGAATGTGTCACATTTTTGATGGACATTAAATATTAGGTTTGTCATTAATATCCATATTGATCATGATAAAATATGTTGGATTCGCCCATTATCGGAAAATCCAAATTCACTAAGTGTTTAAAACCATTTTCCACCATGCCTTGGCCATCTACATGTAGATACACGAATATTGTTCCTAGTGTATCAGAAGATAAATTCCAAATCATTCTACCGTTCAATGTACATGAACATGTAATTCCATATGGCTAGTCCTCATTAGTTCTAAAATAAAAACTGGGTTTATTCACCTCAGGAAAAAGCCTTGTTAACAAGTCACTTGAGATTTCCTATTAAATTGTCAGACTTTGGTGGAATTGAACTATAAATAATTGATGTAAACATATTTACAGTGGGTATCCAGGGAGTTCATGGGGTGATGGAAAATTTGTGTTACATGTATCTTCATTCAAAATATCCAATGAGCAAATAATGACCTGAGTGCCCTTGGGGGACCCCCCTTTTTGAAAATTTCTCAATCCAACTCTGTAAGTACATTGTACATACACATGAAAACGAAACATATATATTTACAAAAAAAAATAAAAATAAAAAATAAACAAGTATTGTAAATAAATAAATGTGCATTCTACTCATGCCATGTACATTTATATACTGATAAAAATTACATTTAAATGTAGATGATGTACTGTACACATGGTAAGTACTGAAGAAATCTCCATGTATTTACAATTAGTGAAAATAATTTCCAGTATATTTACTTGAAGTCAAAAATATTTCAAATTTCAAAAAAAAAATGAATATACATGTAACTTCAGAAGGATTTATAAATGTACAGTCCATGAAGAAATGTATTTATTTTTTTTTTTAAATTAAATTTGACTTGTATGTACATGTACAAGGATATCACAAGTTGTCAAAGTTGAAGGTGAAATGTCTTGTAAAACAATTCAAATCCTGGATAAAAATAAAAATAAAGTATAGTACATGTTTTTACATAACTACTTCTTTTACAGTTTCATTTCAATTTTTTTAAAGTATTGTTTTTATAAAGAGTCATTATAAGGATACATACATGTACATGTATTCATAATATTTGTAACTACAATAAGTTATAACTATTTGTTTACAGTGCCTAAAATGTTCATTGTTTTAAAGAGTCTTTTCAAAGAATATACATGTACATGTATATATGATATTCATGACAAATAACAAATAAATATTTCTTAAATCATTTGAGTATGACTAAATCAAAGATAGAAACATGAAAATGATAAATACAACTATATACATGTACAACAACAATGAAGTGAACAGATTTTCACTGATGACACATCTAGATACATGTATTTGAAAAACTTGATGAAGACCAAGACTTATTAATAAAGAAATATAAAATAATTTCCAAAAAATCAATCATTTTACTATACAAACTAATTTTGTATGATTTCTTTTAAAGATTTTTAATTAAGTTAATTGCAAAATGTATTACATTTATGTAAATAAAAAAGTAAAAAGTTATTAAAGATAATTAAGTCAGTAAATTAAAACATGTTTCTGAAAAACATTTCTTAGAAAAAAAAAAGATAATTTCTCATATTGTTATAAAGATTTCTGGTAAATTAAATAATTATAGATTAAACATATTTTATTTATCTTTAAATCTGAATTTGTTTAATAAATTAGTATTGTCTTAGTCCATCAAGAGAAAAAAAAACACCAAATCATTCTAAATGCACCATTCAAACTACATATACATGTTATAATCTTATTAGTCATAAATATACGAACTGGCATTGTTCCTCACATGAATCATTCATTAGATTTGAACTAATTATAAAATACAGTTATAGGTGTTAACATAATTACATTGGCGGATCCAGGGGTTCAGGGTGTAAACCCCCACCCCCCACAAAATAATTATTAATTTTTGTAATCTATGGACCTTAATGAGCAAATTATAACCTGGCATCCCTCACCTTTTCATGATTTCTCCATCCGCCCCTGTTAGTGCTAAATATATAAAATCAAATACATATACATGTACATATATATTTATAACAACTGACTTAAAAATCAACATTTATACATGTACCTACATGTGAATCAATAAATTAGAGATACATGTATTTCTTTTAATTATTGAAGTTGGAAGTACATGTAATCACTGTTGTAGGTAATTAAATGTCCTTAGTAGTATCTTTCAATAATATACAAGTAATTGATATTTCAAGAAAAAAAAACAATAAAAGTTCTGAAATAAATCAATGGTTTAAAAAAAAATGTTCATTTTAGTTGAAGCAATGAAGACTTATAAGGATATCACATTTTGCCAAAAAAATTGTATTAAATTAATTCAAACCATGACTAAAAAAATGCTACATGTACATTACATGACTGTACTTTTAATTATTGTTTTAAAGAAAGTTATTTTCAAAGGCCTACATGTAAATACTGGGTATGAATAAATCACTAATACATGTACATGTACTTAATTTTTACCACATTCATATTTTGATGTTGTAACTTGCATATGTACAGTGTTAGATATTTACACAAAGTAATACTAGCATTAAAATTTTTAATTATAATTATTTTCAGTTTTCAAACAAGAAAATGCAAATATATACATCAAAACGACAAAAGGCAAAAATTATTTTCAATGATGACACATCTACATGTAGATACTTGTACATGTATTTGACAATCTTGATGAAGGCCAACACTGATTGATAAAAAAAAAATAAATTTATTTTACACTGTACTCAATATGAAATTTCTGTACTATTTGAAAGATTTTTTAATAAGTTAATAATTATCATATTTTTATGTAATCTTATGCCAAGATAAAAGTAGAAAGTTCTGTCAAATATTGTTAAGATTTTTTGAAAATCAAGTCCAAAAATTAAATCATGTTTCTTTTCTTTTAATCAAGTTAACATCATATGAACAAATGTATGTTTATTTATGTCTGACAATTAAAAAAAAGTGGAAATGTCTGATATAATTAAAATTACTTTAGAAAAACAAACCTTATATACTCGAATTCACCTCAGCATGTTTTTAGTTTTTTTAAATTATCTTATATCATATTTCTGCTATTTACATTTAATGAAGAAAAAACCGAAGTTCCGAATGAAAATGTTACAACTGGTACCTAACATATAACTTACCAAATATAGTACTCAATTGGCAGGGAACCAGAAATATGGCGGGAAATCATGGTACTTCAGCTCTTCAATTGTGAGATAATAGGGAACATTTCAAAATATCAATAGAAACAAGATGGCGGATAAACAATACGCTCAGTGCAAAATTTTCATAAAAAATAAATATGGATATATTTCGATCTCGGAGTTAAGAACGAAAAATAATTGTATGAAAGTTTTAGTACAGAACAACATGAATTAAATGGCAATTTTTTTAAGGGAACTTATGAGTAATTTAAAAGATAATTAAAAAACTGCAAACAGGCTGAGGTGAATTCGAGTATACATTTAAAAAATAAAACATGTTTTCTTACCTTGAAGTTGAAATTGAATTAATCTCAATAATTTGTTTATCTCAGTGATGGTTCTCCATCAAAAGTCAATATACAGTAAATATCCTGACCACCATCATCAAATCAACAACAGTGAGATGATGATTCACTTTATCATAATGTACACACAGAGGGTGATACAACTCATCAACTCTACTGACCACAACTTCATGTTTATCTCCATCCCTTGAAATTAGTAATAAATTATGTTTCCAATGATCACACACAAAAATATTCTGGTGTTCATCCATTGATATTCCAAAAGGCCGTGACATTGTATTGTGATCCTTGAATGTGAAGATAACTCTGAGGTCAGAATCTAAGACAGTAACTATCTTGTTGTTGAGAGGACAGGTATAACATATTCTGTTGCCATCTGTGTCTATATATGATTTAACATCAACAGTCCGGTCATCATGGAGTTTGTCTATTTTTTCTGTATCTATATTAATTTTTCGGATTCCTACCTTAGGTACACAGAAGTATAAATATCCATCACTATGTGTAATTCCTCTGACTGGACTCTTTATCTGAAGTGTTTTAATGATTTTACTCCTGTCTACATCTATGATGGAGATTGTTTTATGGAGAGGATTAGAAACAGCAACATGGTTCTCATTGATGACTGTTACATCGTATACTGATCCTCCATTAAATCTGACTGATGATTTGTGTTGACCATTACTGTGTAGTATGTTTACTACACCATCGTAACAATCAGTCAACACCAGGAGTCCATTAGGCAGCATACAACAACCATAATACCAACCTTGATCTACTGTAAACTGTTGTTTAAGTGTCAGTTGTCTGGGGAATCTTGTCTTCACCTCTGCATGACCTATGTTTGGTTTGTTTATGTCTATGGAAGTTGTATTTTTTTCTTTTGATACTTTAATGTCACACAGAGTTTTTATTCCAAAAATTGTGTCGTCTGCTGTGATGTTTTCATTCATTTCTATGTCTGTATTATCCATGGCTCCTTTTTCAGATAATTTGTGTAAGATTTCTTCTGATTCTTGGACTTCTCTCTCCATTTGTTTTGTTATTATGAATGTTTCGAAATTTGATGCCTGTTTCTTAATGAGTTCCTCCTGTTCCAATAATTCACCAAGTTTTCTTTTATTGGATTCCAGGATTTTTGTGGTGGCTGTGATTTCATTTACAATTTCATTTACAACTGACTCCAACTCTGATAGTGTTTTGTTTTCTAGTTTCTTAATTTGATCAATAGGATTTTGTGTTTTTTCTTTCACTTCTCTAGATAGTTTTTCCTTCTTTTTCTGTAGTTTTTTCACATTTTCTTCCCTATCAATGATTGCATTCAAGACAGCTTGATGATTTGTTTTTATATTGGTCCACAAATCCTCGAAAACTGCAGATGATTTTACTTTACGGCTGACATCTTCTATTTCTAAAGTGTCTTTACACTTTTTATGGGACTCCAGTCGACATTTTTGACAAATAACACAATCGTGTGATCTACAGTAATATTGATATCTTCGCTTGTGTTCTTCACAGTCGAGTTGAATGTTTTTGTCGAAGAATGATGCCATTTTTGCTGCAATATAAAGAGAAAATTATGAATTTTAATTTTAGTCCAGGAGACAATTCTCTTAAAATCAATTATATATTGCTTAATATTTTTGGGATTTGGCATTGGTTATATTTTTTTGTTTTGTTGGTGGTGGTCAAGGCAAAAAATTTCTCCAGCGTCGAATCCAAAAACAGATAAAGCTTGTTACAAAATGTATTTTTTATCAACTTATAGAATGAGTTTATATAAACCTTTCATCTTTCAACTACTCTGGACTTTTCATGAGCAACTCGGCAGGTGTTTCTAGAAAAGCAGAGGACACTTAACCTACTTTGTATGTATTATTTTAGTTACATGTACTTCTTGTTCTTTTTTTTTGGTATATGTCTGTTTTCCATGTATTGTCTTTGTCACTGTAATACTTTCTTTTGATTTCTGCTAGAACCTTGGTTCCCTTGATTACTATTCATACAATGGGTTAACCCTCATGGAGCGGAGTGGTCAAAATACTAAGCCTCTTGACCCGACTTGGCAGATACGTAAATCAGTCATTTCAATTGTAGCGACAAATAGCAATATTTGACTATTTTCTTGCTATTTGTCACTAATATTCAAACGACTGTGCGTACATGTATATTAAGCCCTTGTTTTCCGTTAAAAAAAATCCAAAGTTGTGATTACACAGGTTAAACCTTCTCCAGCAATGCTAGAGGCCATCTGGCAAGCTATTTTTTGACTTGGTGCCATCCTACGAGTTGGGGTATGGGGGAACGGAAATTAAACTTCTTACGTGGTAGGAGTAAGATTAAACCTCTCAGGAATCTCAAATTTAAGTACTAGCATGTCTAATCCCTTTCGGGATCGGTGGTGTCGAAACAAAAATATATCTCCTGCACCGAATCCCAAAAGGTTACTGTCATGTCTTAATTTGGCACAACTGTATATATCAAGTTTGAAAATCAACACAGTTATTGAGGGAAAATATGTTTGTATGACTTACAGACAAGCAACACAGCCAGGGATTTAAATTAGCGGTGGTCCCCCGTCTTTCAGACAGACGCGGAGTTTCTGTTTCAATGATGACGTATGTCTGCGGGTCTCACTAATTGACGACAAGAAGTGACAAAAAGCGACAAGAAACAACAAGTCGAATAATTTTGTTTTCATTTAAACAGAGACATACAATTGTTTATTTATGTGTTTGATTTAAAGCAAAAAAAAAAAAAACCAAGAAAAGAATATTTTTTCAGGTAAAAATGTGAAGATAAAAGGTTGTTTGAATTATTTCCAAAATGATAGTAGCCTCAGGAAGATTTGTTTGATCAAAGAAAAATAATAAAAAAGAAAGAGTTAAATCAATAAAGTTACAGGAAAACTGACTTCAAAATATGTTATAAAGATTCAATTCTCTCATTTTTTAGAATAAGGCATATTGCTGAACTTGGTATTATTTTAGCAGTTTTCATATCTCTAGATAATAATCCATTTTATCGTATATTTTGAACTAATTTCTTCTATAACAATGCATTTTGCCATAATTTTTTTCCTTTCATTCAAGAAAATAAATAAACAGCTGCGCTTTAAAGCACATGATACGCCCGTTGCCCTTTTAACTTGTCCTTATGTTTTAATGAATTTATATGATTAACTAGAAATACTGTGAAACCCTCCCCCCCAAAAAAAAGTAAATAATATTAACTAAGTTTGTTGTCTTGAAATTAGTAAAAAATTGTGTTTGTCAAGATCACACAAAGATATTTTGCTGTTGATCCATTGATATTCCAAATAGGCCGTGAAATCTGACTTCGAAATATGTCATCCAAGTTCATTGAATATAAAAAGACATAATGAAGATAACAGTGAGAGGGAATTATTTGTGTAAATTTAAACAAGAAAATATTTAAAAAAAAAGGTTGTCAGAAATTTAACACAATGTCGAGTTATCGGTAACTTTATTTTCCAGGTACGTGAACAATCTAAATTTGATATTTTATTTCTAACTTTTATAATTAGAATTTTAGAAGTAAAGTTTTTAGTTGAAGTTCCATTTAAAGCAACTAAGTAAATGCAAAATAATTAAATTCTTATTTATCAAAATAAAGAAACGAAAAAGTGTATTAACCAAATAAATAAAAGTATATATAGTATTAAGCTTAAATTATTAGAAAAATATATTTTGATCACTGTGTACGTTTAGGGCAATAAAGAGTAAAAACTTGATAACTATAGTGACTGTCCATAAAAACGTGTCGGAGGGGGAGGCAATCGACATCTCGAGGAGCCATGCCATGCCCTCGACCTCTCAGCTCCGACCACATATTTTTTAGAATAAGGCATAATCTTGGTATTATTTTTTTCAAGTTTTCATATCTCTCTAGATAATAACCTATTTTATGATATATTTTGAAGTAAGTTCTTCTATAACAATGCATGTTGCTATATTTTTCTTCCATTAAAGAAAAAAAATCACCTTTTCTTTTAATCATACCACTGAATATTGTTTCCAAATAATTTCCTTTTTGTTATTTCACATAAAACATGTTTCCACACTTTTATCAATTTGAAAACACATCAAATCAAATCTAATATATATAGATATAGTTTCTTTATGAATTGTAGTATCTAATTTGTTCTAACAGTTCATTAGTCAAATTGAGAAAAGATGTTTATTTAATTTTGAATTTGTATCAATTGACTTGCGTTTTTTTTCTAAATTTTCCTAAAAATAATTAACTAATTTTTCAATAATTATCTCATTTTTTTCCTATGTCACTTTATTTTGCCTATAAATGAAAAAAAAATTGTCGCTTTAATTTCTCGAATTCTTGACCTTTCTTGTCCCCACTTGACACGTCTTGTCACTAATTAACTATAAATTTCCATAGGAAACATTTTGTTAGTATTCTCTGTACTCCAATCCAAAACTTTACATGCAAATGTAAAGCAGGATCAAAATCCATTCCTTTACATGTAAATGTAAAACAAAATTAAATCCGTGTCTTTACATGTAAATTATGTAAAGCAATACCTTTATTTGCCTTCAGTCAAGCAATACCTCTTTAACACTCTAAGTGTAAAGTCATACTCGTATGTATAGATAAATGGGCTAAATAACAAATTAAGACAATATTAATTTGCCGACCAGCCAACCGTACAAGATAGACTTACAAAGATAGGGGGAACCGAAGAAAAAGTAGAGCGTCTATAAACCTACTTTTTGTGTGACTTCTAATCGTTTCTCTAATGAATCGGCAACGTACCCATCTTTGCTTGTATCTGACCTGCACCTTCCATGCCTCTTCCAACACCTATCATTTATGTTGGAATTAGCAGCTGCTTTAGCACCACCTGAGCGCATGGAATGCAAACCTAAATTCAGACTATTGTCAATCATCCTCAACCTGTTTAGAATACTGTTACGTGTAGCTGTATAACTAAGTTTCTTGTTTTTGTAAATCAATTTGCATACGGACTTGCTCCTAAATATGGGCCTGAACAGATAATAATCAGAAAACAAATTTATGTCCGAGCATTTAACATACCTATTCAACATGTTTAAAGGGCAAGCCACCGCTGAACCTTTCGCAATGACAACCTCATTACCATGTCTGTATTGATCAGTTTTAGATTTGTTTATATAAATGACTAAGTAATCATCAAAAACCTTAACATCTCTGCAAAGTAAAGAACTTATTTCATCATATCTGCGTAACTCAAAAGAATCATGGTTAGATCCCTAATGACCAATAAATCTTCTGAATCCTTAAATTTTCCGTAAAGTTTTATCAATAAATCCGTATTTACGGGATCTTTCTTCTGTTTTTGAGGACATGCGATTCTCTTTGCCGACTCTTGAAGAGATACAATGAAAGAATTTAAAGTGGGATCGGGTAAGTTATTAATTTGATGAACCCATTTCAAACTGTAAACGACGGAGTTTATGGTATTACAAGTGGAACCGGACTATAATAAATATGTGATATATAA
The DNA here is from genome assembly GCA_037379345.1 of Perna viridis. Lineage (NCBI taxonomy): Eukaryota > Metazoa > Mollusca > Bivalvia > Mytilida > Mytilidae > Perna > Perna viridis. The sequence goes on from CM074523.1 coordinate 31,828,423, forward strand.
TGCGACATGTATGGGCTGGGCCGGTAATGCTGAAACCCCCTGTTTTTTTGATAAACCATTCCCATTTTTTAAAAACAATTCAAATAAGATTTGATAGTATTGTCACTCCTGGAAGACACAATGTAAGAAGTCATCTTGTCAGATAAACTGTGAATCCATGATCCATCCTGAATACCGGCGGCGGCGACTGCATCACTAACCGTGTCCTTTAAGCAGATTCTGAGTGTCGGCGATAATTTTCTGCTGTGCATTCATCTTACACATTTCAGTAGAAAAAAGTGATCTTATTTCAGACATCATGTTGTTCTGGGCGACTGTCAATGCACTGGCGACTTTAATTCGAATTTTTTCATCGATGTTGGCGTCCATATATGAACTTGTCACTGGGAAAGGTGGCTAGAGAATGACAACACAAACCCACCTGAAAACCAATTACCATTGGTCCGGCCACATATCATGTGATTAACCTCGAATTGACAATACAATATTTTCCCGCTATACTTGCGAAATGCTAAAAATTTTGCCAAACAATGTGACATTGAGTCTTGGTAAGATAGCTACTTGTTGCAGTTTGTGTTAAAGCTTCCTGGTTCAATCATAATACAGAGTATCAGAAGTACCTGTAAAGTCCGAAACGAACTCAATATAACATCAAACGAAACGAAGAACGAAATCGAAAGAAATAAAATATATAAAAGAACCAATCAAACCAGATCCATTATTTTAATATAGAAATTGAATTATAATGAAATTGTCCCAATAATCATTATAATTAATAGGATTTTAGTCTATGCCAATGATGGACGGAGCACTTGTGCAATCGTCTACTTCCGTCAGAATATTTTAGCCATTCATAGTTCTGGTCTTGCATCCCACATACATGTATATAGGTCGCTGAAGCTCCCATTAAAACAATTAATTGTGTTTTGGGTAGGAAGGAAAAACTATTTGAAAATAATATACGTTGTGAAGTGGCTCAGTTAAACGTACATAAGAATAATGAATAAGTTAACAATAGCCACATTTAAAGGTAAAAAAGGAACTACATACGAGTATATTCAAGTTACCTATTCATTTTTAAACGCATAATAAACCATTTGATGTTTAACTAGAAATGAAAACCCAGCGAGATTGTAAATAGTCTTCTATCATAGAAAAGGAATGATAAAAGGAATGCCGAGTACTAATTGGAAAAACTGTCTTATGCAGGCCTTGAGGCAGTGGTTCCAGTCAAGAAACATTATAAAGAAAGGGATGTCATGCTTTTATTTGCCGCTCATCATTTGCCCATTTTTGTTACAAAAAGGTAGCATAACCCCCAAAACCATCCTGACGTATCATCAACTGTATCATAAATATATTTTTATTACGATTACCGCCTCATGACAACGGAAGCTACGAGATGGCAAATAAAAACAAAACTTTGCATAGACGATGGCATAGAAATTTCGATAATGCATTTCTTGGGAATTGTGCCATTTTTTGGTCTGGTATTATTCCTTTTTGCAATATTAATCATTCTATTTTGCTATTTTGGCCATGATTGGTGGAATTATATCACAGGGGCTTGCTCCTACTATCAAATATGCAGCCCGACTCTATATATTAAGAAATATTTGCTGGTGATACCTGTGTTTATTTATTAGGTTGTTTACAGGGCAGTAATAAGTAATAATTATATTTGATTTTATTCGGGGATGGGAGGGGGTTGAGTTGAAGCTAGTTACCCCAAAATCTGGGATCCCCGTTTTCTTGTTATATACTATTCGGACTGCATATTTGGGAGTGGGAGCAAGCCCCTGTGATAGTATTATACTACTTTATCGTTTATGTTATTGTACATGTCTCTGGACTAGGTGCCCAGAAAATAAGCGCTTTCACATGACACATAGGTGTCTATGAAACAACTTGAACCTTATCAACTGAGAAATGAAGATAGTTGAGTGTAACACGTATCTAAGAATATGATTAATTCAATGCTTTGTCGCTTAAGGAGTTAGAGCTGGGGTAATGGACGCCTCTTCAATCAGTGATATGGTTGCATCATATTCGATTTCACCAAAGCATATAACGCTTTCATTTGAAACATAATGAAATCAGTCCAAGTTACTTGATGCTTACATGAGATTGATGTCAAATGCAGAATTCAAACGTTATGATGATTTGTAAGAGTTATGTCCTTTACCCTATATCTACCTCCTTAAATTTGAATTATTTAACAGACCTGGGGGTCGATAAACTGTATTTCGACCTGAAAATTTAAAAACTGGGAATGGTCAACTAGTAGTTTGTAGTTCAATTATGGGCTATATCGGAGTGTTCCATGTAAACCGATATCGAACCTCAACATTAGGCAAACTGGCACGATATTGCGATGCATTATAATGCATTTTGGTTTGCGTGTTTTAAATATCCTTCATAATCAGAATGGTGAATTTAAGAAAAATGAAAAGGTATAGATGCAATTAATTTGGCTAACATTCTCCATCACAAAAACGTTACCAACAAAATTCCCCCATATTTCAAAGACAAATCCATACCAAGTATTTCATATTCCTATACTTCACCCATTGCATCCAAAATTTTCAATTATAGAAGGCTATTGCAGAACCTCGATATTGAGGACTTCACGGCTAAACCACCTGACTGTTCTTGCAAAAGCTTTCCATTCAAATATGGTCCTTCTGGTCACGTCGTTACGGGAGATTTAACCATTATCGAAAACGAATCTCTATGTAATATCCTTTCTAAAGGTCCCAAGTCCATAAATTGGAATTATAACTTTAAAATTCTTCTGGATGCCGTCGAGGACTATGCAAGAAAATGGATAAAACGAGAACAAGAAGACATTGATTCTCTGTCAGAGTGGTTAAAGGCCGTGAGGTCTTTAATTTTGAAACGAATGAAAGTTTTAAGTAGGTCAATGAGTGCCAAGGCTACATCACTTTTCAAAGACTCCGATGTAGCAAAAACATTGTCTACTATACATGACAAATATGTTGTCGTAAAAGCAAACAAAGCCCAAAACAACATTGTTTTTGTCTGCAAAACGTTTTATATCCAATGTTTATTATCAGAGGTAGACGTAGAAAATAATAACAGTTATAAGACCTATACTGCTACCACTCTCTCCAAAGAAGAGATTCTGGAAAACCATAAATCTGTGCTATCCTCTCTTGGTCTCTCTACCAAGGACGATGATTGTGATTTACCGTCTATGTACTGGATTCCTAAACTTCAAAAGAATCCATACAAACAACGTTTCATAGCTGGATCTGCAAAATTTACCACCAAACCTCTTTCAAAACTTTTAACTTCTATACTCACAACTGTCAAAAAGGGTCTGCAGTCCTACCACAACACTTGTTACTCCCGTAGTTGTATTAATTCAATGTGGATCCTGAAAAATTCGCAAGATCTTTTGGAGACAATCAGTTCAAGACTATTATCTGAATATAATAGCGTTAAAACCTATGATTTTTCAACACTGTATACTTCTATTCCCCATACTCAATTAAAATCCCGACTTAAAAACATTATACATCATTGTTTTTCCAAAAAAGATGGTACACCTAGATACAAATATATAGTTCTTGGTAGAGATTCCTCACATTTGAAAGAAATAATTCCAAATCATCTTCCAAATATATAGAGGAAGATGTTTACAAAATGCTGAATTTTTAATCGACAACATATTTGTCCAGTGTGGTGGACGTGTTTTTCAACAAACGGTCGGCATTCCAATGGGAACAAATTGTGCTCCTTTACTTGCTGACCTATTTCTTCACTCTTATGAGGCTGACTTTATAGCTGATTTGATCATAAAGAAAGAATACCGTTTGGCTAGATCCTTCAATCTCAGTTTCCGCTATATAGATGATGTATTATCTTTAAACAATCCTAATTTCGGGGATTTGATACATCGCATCTACCCAAAAGAAATTGAGATAAAGGATACTACAGATACTGTGAAGTCAGCCTCATATCTTGACCTACACTTAGAAATCGATGATAAAAGAAAACAATAACCAAACTTTACGACAAACGTGATGACTTTTCATTCAGAATTGTCAACTTCCTTTCATCTGTGGCAATATCTCTTTGGCTCCTGCGTATGGAGTATTCATATCACAACTCATACGCTATGCCAGAGCTTGCCGAAACTACGCAGACTTTTTGTATCGCTCTAGAAGTCTAACAAATAGGCTTCTGGAACAGGGTTATGTTGCTACAAGATTGAAGTCATCACTACAGAAGTTTTATGGTCGTCATCATGAACTCGTGGATCGTTATGGTGTATCCACCAGCACCATGAAAACTGATTTATTCAACGGGTCATAGTTTGCCTTTCCTCGTTTGTCTACCCCGGACTTGACCTTTTATGAGCAACTCGGCGGGTGTTTCTAGAAAAACAGAGGACGCATACCCTACCGGTGCACCTGATCCATGCTCCCAGTTTTTAGTCCGAGTTGCTCATTTACTTTTGTTACTTTGTATGTATGATTTTAGTTACTTTATGTTCTTTGTTGTGTATGTCTGTTTTCCATGTCTGGTCTTTGTCCCTGGATTACATTATTACATTCTTTTGATTACCGATATAACCTTGGTTCCCTTGATTACTCTTTCACACCACTGGGTCGATACCTCTGCTGATGGATTTTTTCCCCGAGGGTATCATCAACCCAGTAATACAATTTTTAAAATTATTGGTTTTAACAAGAGGAATGAATGAAAAACTGGCTCGGACGTCGTCCAGTATAAAATGGTCCGAACCTGACAGCAGATCGGACACTCTGTTGTCTTGTAAGTATGTGGTGTCCCCAGATGGGATTCTGGAGAGCACAGTCACGTCTAGTATGGAAAGTGCCCCGACCAATTCAACTAAAAGTACCCAATCACACGTTCAGTCTGCAGACCATCTATTCCAGTACAAAAATTCCGACTATTTTAAAATAATCAAACCATGTTCCATCACTTTAAACGATATATTTGACTACAACGATGACGAACCACATTGTAGCATATCAAAATGTGGTTTTAAAAATTGCAAAACATGCAACATTCTTATAACCGACCCTTACTTCTCCAGTTCCCTTACAAACAAAACCTTCCATACAAGAAGTTACGATGACTTAAGTTGCAATGCGATGTAGCAAAAATATTGTCTACTATACATGACAAATATGTTTTCGTACCAGCAGACAAAGCCCAAAACAACATTGTTTTTGTCTGCAAAACGTTTTATATCCAATCTTTATTATCAGAGGTAGACGTAGAAAATAATTACAGTGATAAGACCTATACTCTACCACTCTCTCCAAAGAAGAGATTGTGTAAAACCATAAATCTGTGCTATCCTCTCTACCAAGGACGATGATTGTGATTTACCGTCTTAGATAAAATAAAAAATCGCAAATTGCGACATTGGCGAAGCCCAGTGCGACACCCGAATCAGTATTATCCATGTTGCAACAAAGATAGTTTGTTTTGCTAGCATTTGTTTTGTTTTTATCATATTTTGGGGGGAGTCTGTTTGCTTCAATGTAAATTCTTTTTGTACACTTAAAAAGTTTTGTCGTCAAATCATGTAAGAGGGGGGTGAACTGTTTTACCCTTGTCCATGTTACCATAACATTTTTTCCACCATAGTTTTCGCAGCTACTAGATCATCACAGTGGCTTGAAAATAAACACATTCTTCCTGTAGGTACAGTCATATGCATCTTGTATGGTGGGATCTATTTTGGAAAAAAAATCAACAATAACTGACTGCTTACCAAGGTCTTTGTTTATTTTCTTCATATCCTGATTGAAATCACGAGTGTGTATCACAAATTTCTTGTTTTTTTAAACATATTTTGTTGATATAGTGAAAAATGGTTAAGTCACTTGAAACAGAAATTTGGACAATAACCAAGATCACTTACCATCGATACACAACAATAACAGAGTCCTTACATGTAGTTGACATTTAAAAGGGAAACTTAAAGCCGAATTAGCTGTCATTTTCGTAAAATTTGTTTCTGTCAAAATATGCCTAAACTTTGAATTATTTCTTATCAATTGTACTTTTCCTGTATAATTTTATTTGATATTCACAAATAAAATGCTTTAAATACATGAAATAGGTGTCTATATATTTATTGTCTTGCAAGACAAAAATTCGACCTGGATAAATTCGTATGCATTTAATTTCTGGTGATCTTAATCCGCGCATATGCTGTAATGGTCGCTTCTTCAGTAACAAATATGATTGCAAAGCGAAAGTGGTTATTCAACGGCAAGGAAGACCGATGAACTCAAGCCGTAAAAGAAAAAAATAATCGAATATAACGCGAAGATCCTTTTGAAATTTACGTATTGTGATATAATGTGGCCCAAATATGGTCATCATTTCTATGAAAACTAATCAAGAAATAGATGAAATGAAATGAAAACAAACACGTGCTGACCTCTGTATCAGTTATTGTTATTTTCTTGTAAAGGTTAAAGTATTTTTAGCCCAGGTGTATATCTTGTCGGCAATCTTCGGAAGTAATGTCGAAAAATAATTAGACCAGAGCTATCGATCTTCTCTGATTAACAAAAATGTTGTTCTCACACTATTCTGTAGGTATTATCGACATGTATTGTATCAGTTGCATTACTACAAACTTATTTCATTGAATCAGCAAAATTCAGTAGAATCAAAACTGAACAAATTTGGCAGCTAATGCAGCTATAATCTTCTGAGAATAGGAAAACATGAATCTTTTGAGATACCCTTGATCCGCAAAATAATTTTAATAACTCTTGCTTTATGCACAGGTTTTACTGCAGAACGTTTTTGCCAATGCAATTAAATTCTTATCTTGTTTTGTTCTTACCATCCACATAACAGATAGCTACATATATATCAAGTTTAGGTTGTAAAGTAAACTCGATATGCAATATATGCAGCCAGAACCTACCGCGACGAGAACAATAGAAGTCGCGCTCTTGTTTAGCCGGGGCGGAAAAGTGAATCATGTTGTTTATTGCCGGTGCTAATGATCTTAAAAGTTACTTTTAGACAAAAAGTCATCGTTTTCAATTTAGATTATGAATATAATGATTAAACTAGAGGAATATCAGTATTGTTATTGTTAATTCCCTTTTGTATTGTTTCAGATCTCCATCATTTCTGATGTCAATATAAACATATGAGAAAACAGTGTTATACTCATTGATGATGGAGATATCTTACTACCACGCCTGAGGACTTACTTACAGAACACATTCAGCTATAAACATCCTGTAGTTCATTGCCCGGTACCAGATTGCGAGTATGAGACAGTCGATCTCGACGCCGTTGTCATTGCAGCTTCACTCACAGCTCACGCAACAGTACACTCCGCAAACGCTGGCGGCAACATATCAGCAAAAGTTGAAAAGGTCAAAACACCAACTGCTTCTGCAGCGGGTTCTAGTGAAGATTGGACTTATTTCCTTTCTCGGTGGAAAAACTATGTTGAAGCCACTAAAATACAAGGCAAAGACCTCGTCATTCAGCTTCTTGAGTGTTATGATAAATCTTTGCGTCGAGACCTCACAAGAGCTGCTGGTGGTTCACTTGTCGATAAACCTAAACAAGACGTCCTTATAGCCACGCGCACACTAGCAGTAAGAGAACGATGGTTGCACGTGTATCTCTCCATGGCATGACTCAGGATCGCAATGAGACAGTTTGATCATTTGGTGCAATACTTCGAGGTCAGGCGGGGGTATGTAAATTCACAATGACATGCCCAGGATGTGATTGTGATGTTGAATACACTGAAGCCATTTTACGAGACGTACTAACTCGTGGACTAAGACATACAATTAGAGCTCTTGGGGGATAAAAATCAGGATATGACGCTTGAACAAGTCTTTAAATTTGTCCAAGCAAAGGAATCTGTCAAACGTTCAACATCACGTCTTCTTGACACTCAGGGAACAGAAGCCACCTCGAGCACATATCGCAGGAGGAAAATTGGTAATATGACCAAGGATACCAAAAAGCTGAAAATAAGGTCTCAAAGACAAAACATAGTGAGGAAAGTGAAAGTGCAGTATTTGATTTACTGTGTGCCGCAACCGTTTCACAACAAGGAAAGAAGGTAATACACCTTGACCATCACCTATATTCCCAAATGTCAGATACATGGGAAAAACGTCATTCACAATCACAACCATTTATCAATATCACTGTTTAAGACGTTGAGGATGATTATAACCAGCTAGGACTTAACGTCGTTACCTCTCAACAGAGAAACGTCGTCATCAATGCAATGGCAGACACGGGCTGTCGAATTGTCTTGCTGGAATCAAAGTGCTTCACAAAATTGGACTGAAACAAACCGACCTCATTCCGGTGAATATAAAAATGCACGCTTCTAATTATACAGGGATTATGATTCTTGGAACGATTATAGTGCGATTATCCGAAAAGGACCGTAAAAATCTAGAACATGAAACTCGACAAATCGTATACATTACTGACAGCTCCTTATGATTAGTTCAGTTTACAAGACTGAATGTGTGGATCAGAATGAATTTATTAAAATATTTCAAAACTTAAACTCTCTAAACATCAATGCCTGATACAGGTAAATGAACTATGTTTGGGCTTATGATATAATTACAGAAATTTGAGCACGGAATTTACACTGAACACTGTACATTGACCTGACATGGTACAAGAAATAGACAAGGAACGTGGATCGGACATAATACACGGTATGAACATAAAACATGGTACAATGTACATTGAAATTGGTACTAGGTACACAGACTGTTGGGAATACTATACTCGGCGTCACATAAATAAAATACTGTTAAAATTTGAATAAAAATATTTTCTGCGACTTTATTGACACCTACCGTCGTTTAAATTGTCTTAAATGACTTGCTCATTCTTTTAGCCAAACGGCTTCTCCCTAAACATTGAATCGTTCAATACCGGTGAGATTTTAATTCTCGGTCCCAATATTTACATTGTCAAGAGTCGACCATGTTTACAGTGATCGGGTTGCTAGGAGATGTTGTTTACGTTTAAATGATTTCTCCAAAAACCAAAAAACCCATAATGCATTTCGGCGCAAATTCGGATATTTCGGATTTATTCTACGCGAACATCGTACAACACCGAGAAGTTTATCAAGCAGACGATTGTCACTGGTGTTCGACGGGACTTTACGAACTTCGTTTGTAAACAAATCGTCCCGTAGAAACCAACATGGCGGATATTAGTATAGGATTTTCCCGTAAGGATTTATTACGCACGATTTCATCCAATAAACGACTCGTTGGAACTATAACGTCATGCATATATGCGAACTATCTTCAGATTAAATAAAAGAGAGACAACTCGAGCGGTATGTCCCGACAGTTTAACAAATAGAGCTTCATATCGAAAATGTGCTGTATGTTACGTCGAATATAATGCAATTGAAGAAGCCCCCTTTTTATTTAATGTTTTCCGTCAGAACCTCCTCGATCTTTTAAGGGTTTTATGATAAAACAATACCGGAAGATAATGTCTCATTCTTAAAAAATACTTATCTAACAAACTGGTTCAAATGCTACCCATAAATAACAGTCTGAATCACGTCTCCTTCCTTCCATTTTAAAAAAATGGCAGAACGCTCGCGAGATAGTATGGGCAAATATACCTACTTTTGGTTGTCCTTTTAATGATTGAATGCATTTTTTCGTGTCTATAGTCATTTATTTAGTTTGAAGGGATAAGATTTCTTAATTTCACATTTTCTTGTTTCCGTTTTTGTTTGTTTTTGGTTAATTGATTGTTATTTATTTATATTATTGATTTTTGTGTCTTCCTAAAATGCCAACATATGGTATAGACAGTAAGTTTGTTTGTTTGTTTGTTGGGATTTAACGTCCGAGCAGCAATATTTCAGCTATATTCAGACGATGAACATGAAATGGATGACAAACTGAACATGAAATGAAAAAAAAAGGATGGGTCACAAGGATAATAGGGTCGACAAATTTTGATTGCCACTGGAAAAAGAGGGGAGTGGGTAAGATCGGGCAATTTAGCCTCCTGTGGCGAAGCGCAAAGGTTCCTACTCCTATCTTGTTACAAGAAATGATGAATTCAAGGGGCTTAGACAAAAAAAACTGAAACAGACACGTTCGTATACAAAAGAACGTGTCGTTGGTAGCTGTACCCATATTGCATCTGTGTTGTGATATATGGGCCTAGCAAGGTATATTCAGATTTCGGTTCTTAGTGTTGGCATCAAATTAAAAGAACTAACAGATGCAGCAATGTCTATAGCATAACTAAAATGAATATTATTTTCTGCACTTAAACACCAAAGTACCTTCTTTATATCTCCATTACATGTATATATGAAGATACCATACACGTTACTACATGTATTTGATATAGAAAGCTCATATGCCAGATAAATGTTCTATCTTTATACATTAATATGTCTATGAAATCACAAATACCAATGTTTCTATGCCTCTTTTAATATGACAGAAAATAAAATGAAAAGTTTGTCTGAAGTGTTACCTGAACTTCTTTTTCGCACCACACATGATTTCCGAATATATAAAAACATGTACTTGTTTATATTTTAATGTATACTTCTTTTTTAACCTGTTTTATGGTAATCACGTTTTATGCCTTAGAAATATTAATGTGCAGGTCTATCGGGATATTTCCAAAATGACTGTGAAATGTTTAGTTTTCAACAACAACAATATGTCGAGAACTCTTAGGATATACGCTTTGTCTCTTGAGTAACCCAGGCGCGTCGCCGGGTGGTGGATAGGGGCCCCTTGCAATGATAGTGTCGCACGGGTTGTCAGTTTATATTTAGCGAGGTCTGGCTGCGAACAATTTGAGATACATGTGTTGTGGTTAGAATATACACGTGACATACCTGTAAGAGAAATGAGGTATGAGCTTGAGTTTATGATATGAACCCGAGTTTATTATATGCCATATTCTATTCAGGAAATCATTTGTTCTCACATTTTCCCTTCAAGATTTGCTGTTATTCATTATCATGATGTTCATACGAGAAAAAAACATCAACTATTTTAAGGACCATCTGTCTGCTCATAGAAATGAAGAGAGGTGACTTTCCGTGTCGCCTCTGCTTCTTCCACATAAAATTGATAACAAATATATATTATCTATATCAAATATGGGGGTTACAAGCCAGAAAAAGAGAGTTGTGCTCGACATGATATCGTAAAAGTGCTTAATGCGTAAGAAAAAATGAATGGGTCTATGCGTCTTTGCCTATATTCTGACGTTTGACCAAGATTTATACTAGTAGACACGTGTGCGATCATTGTGGCTGTACCACAGAAATGTCAGAATGGCTTGATTTATAGCGAAAAATAGAATATGCGGTATGATTGCCAATGAGATTACCGATCACCAAACAAACTTCTACAGTTCACTGTGTGACGGTATTAGAGATATAATAACAATTGCAAGTAAATAAAAATAATATACATTTCATTTTAAAAAAATGTTTTCGCTTACGTAACAAAGGCATTGTTTCCTTCATGTTATCGCCACACCCCCTCCCAGGGGACTACACTATATGAGGGCAATATCTGCCCTCTCGTGATTTCTACTGGCGTTACTTCCACACAACTGTTCAAAACGTTATCCTGTTCATCGGTGAGGTCACAGTCGATTTGATGTAATATTGCGGATAATGTGCATTATTCGGTAGCCTTTTATGATATTTCTTTCTTTAAAATAAAAAAAAATAGTATGTAATTGATAACTGGTATAAAATATGTGATAAACAGATTAATGTCCATAGACTTTTCAATATTGCTCTTGTTATCAGCCTTTGATTGACATCGTCCCTCGGGCTGACTAAAAGGGCAATATTAATCAAAGACTGAAGTCTTTAAAGTATCTTATTGTCAAATATTCCATGCCACTGATTTTGGCTTGCTTTCTACATCCAGGCGAATTAATTGCTCTACTAAACTTAACTTCCAATACAATCAACCAGTAATTTTCTCAATGTATGGACCTGGTTCAGAATATGAAATTACAATATTCGGTGAGCTGAAACTTGAAGATAGGTATAAGGCCTTTTATGATAGTAAAAATTAAACAAAAGAAACATGAGTTGTTCACGCAGTTTATGTAGTTTGGGTGTCGACGGTAATACAAGTATTCTATAGTCGTGGTATATTCGTCTCATCTTGATAATTGTTGAATTTTAGATATGACTTGTTTAAACGACGTTAACACTCTTTAACAAATCATATTTATACTGGTTTTATAAAAAAAAAACGGGAAACAAAGTGATGAAAAAAATATATTACATAAAAACCCAATGAAGCATAGAAGAAAAAGTAGAAATGCAAACTACCAACAATTCTGTACAGAGATAAGTACATGACTACAATTCATGACTGTCCAACGACTTTTCTTTTTTCTCTTTCTTACACTGGTCACTGAGGAAAACACGAACATTTTAATGCCTAGAAATACGAATTATTTGGATATGATTCAAGCCTTTATACCCTCTTCATACATATGGATTGGCCCTACGAATGTTTGCGAACCATTAAACTTTACATGACTCGTAAAACTAACACGTATTCATGCAAATGCACTTTTACGAGTGATTTTCGACTGCTTGCTATAGTATGAACCAACCCTTTAAGAGATAATACGACGATAAATACGACCAGACACATTAAGAAAAACTACAAATATTTACGGATAACTAATGAAGAGTTTTTATTTTCGAATAAAAGTGGTAAAGGATACGAGTGTTTTACTAACGGTAGTGATTTTAGCAGTGGCGTTGCATTTAACCGAATAGATTGGTGATCATACAGCCTCTACATTCTTCAATTGAGCTATCAGGAAGATTTGACAAGTGTGACAAGAGAAACAATAATTTAACATTATACCCTTGTTTGCCTCCTCTTTATAGTCCTGGGCAAATTATGCCTATACGTAAAATACATGCGTGAATTCGTGTTGATTCATCGAAAAATCGAACGTAAACTACTTGTAATCACTCGTAAAATGACGACTTCTTGCGATCGGTTAACAATGCAGTACAAATGTTTGAAAGAAGTGGTATGTGAGCTATTTACGAATAAAAAAATAAACATTTGACGCGACTAAATGTTCATCTCCTGTTCACGAATCGAATGTGCCTTCGAATGTCTACGAGATATTAACAGATGCCGGCGAATGATTAATTAATTGTTCATGAGGATCTGTAAGGAAAACATCTTTGAAATGAATTTGGGCATTCTGACATTGACACTTCTTAAAACTAGATCCTGGAAAAACCATAAAATGTTAACGCGAAGTTTAGGCCCTAAAACAAACTAAATATAAAAATATAATAAAATTCTTATTTTCTTAGATTACAGTTTATTCGCCGAAACGTTTTTTATTTTTTTTTTATTTTTCATAAACACAAACAGATTTTATTTTTTGTTGTATTAAAACAAAGATAAAACTTATTATTTTAAAAAAAAATATTGGAGATAATGATAAGCTTTTAAAGGGAGATAATTTCATTTTTTCTTGTTGGCGCTACAAAGCTTTATGTACTCTCATTCTTTTTTAGTATAAATTTCGCACCTAGAAAATTTTCAATTAGCCACAAAATGTGTTCTTGGAAGGAAATACTTTTTTTCAACGAGCTGACAATATTTGCTTAGACAGGTAACGATCTTCGTAATTCAAAACAGCACTAAACAATGACTTTATATTTAGTTATGTAATCTTACCTCGCTTAATATGTCATACTGGCTTTGTAAAGACCATAAAATTTAATTTGCAATTATTAAATCAGATAAAACGCATACAACAATTCATACTAGTCATTACCCCGGATTTGTCTCCAGATAATATTTTGACGCCAATGGAACAATGTACGTTCACATTATGTCGTCCTATATTCTTTAAATTGCAAAGGAAAATTCAGTATGAAAACAACGAAGAGTAATCAAGGGAACCAAGGTTATAGCGGAAATCAAGAGAAAGTATTCTAGGGAGAAAGACCAGACATGGAAAATAGACATACACAAAAAAAGAACTAAAAGTAACTCATACATACAAAGTAACAAAAGTTATATTCCCAAATGGCGTCCACAAGGGCAAAAACGTCTATTTTATATTGCAGGTAAATGATATGGTGTGGTTAAGATAACCACACAAAGTATAAATGACGATCCTTTCAGATGTGAATCATAAATTTTGTGATGAGATATAAAATATATGTATTTCCATTTTTTACATTACTTGCTGTGATTTTATAATGTGGTCATTTTGTATATGTTTAAATAGGAACATCTTTACAATATGTCGTTTTGTCTTAACATTCTGTTATTTTGTCTTTACGCTCTGTCATTTCGTCTTTACGTTCTGTCGATTTATGTTTGCGTTTTGTCAACATATATTTACGATATGTGGATTAATCTTCAAGCGCAGTGTTTTTTAATCACGTTAGGTCGATTCGTCCTTGTGTTATGTCGACCTCTTAATACTGTATATGCATCTTCCTTTTCTTGACGTGCAGTGATTTCTTCTTTACGTGATGTGGATTCTTTATAAAGTGATGTGGGCAAAAATGCCATGATGATGTGTGACCCCGGAACTTTCCGATCGTGTAAATTTTAAATCATTTAATAATTCAACATAGTCTGTGGTCCACTGACAAGCATCAACGTGCGCATAGGCATAGACACAGATTCCGGAATTATTTTTTTTTTAATTTTAATTTAAGAATATTTTATATTTAAAACAATGAATAGCACTCATGTATGCATAAAACACACGTGAAACACATGTAAATTTTGCATATGTCACATGCTTTTTTTTCAAACAACTGTGTTACATGCGTTTTTGTAACAAATGGTAATTTTCTACGTATCACAATCGTTTTCAAAACACTTGCGTGATACGTGTGTTTTCATGCACATGCGTTTTATATACGAAGCATGTGTGGAAAGAAACATGCGTATTACGCATATTACGTATGTGAACCACATACGACACATATGTGGCATTTTTAACCTTGTATAAGATTTGTCATAGATATCGGCAATTAACCAACCTGGAGCATAAAAAAGACTATCAAGAGACATTTAAGTTCAAGTACATGGCTAAAATGTGAAAACTGAAAATAGAAACGATCTACAAGTAAATTTTAGCCATCAGAATATTTAACAATGTCATATAAAATAATGAACATATATTAATTCTAGAAAAACTCGGTAAAACCTTGAGCATTTCCAATGTCAAATCCAACAGAAATCAGGAGTACGTATGGTTTCTTAAGTTAGGTTGACAATGTATTGCTACGCCAGCAGCACCCGTACAGGTAACATTGTGAGAAATTAAAATTCTGTAATATCAGGTTGGTTGTTAGGCTGCTTAGACGAGAAAGCTTAATGAAAGTTTTGTTTCATTTATGAAATAAAAACTTCACATCGATCAATTCAATTTTGATGCCGACCGTACAAATTATATAGGGATATTATCAATTACATTCTTTTGATTTCCCCTATAACCTTGGTTCCCTTGATTACTCATCAACAAACTTACCCTTGACTTGCATATTTATTTGATAGAAAGCCAATCCAAATTAAGGCATGCATTTCAGTAAATAAAGTATCTGATATTCGTTTTACAATTTTGATTTTTTAGGACGTTACATATGGATTGAGGAAAAAGATTGCAATAAAACTCTAAATAAAAACAAATACATGTAATTTTTCCAGGTTTTAGATTCAGATTCAAGTGAAGAAAGTGATATAAAATAGATTTTGCTTTTTAGTTTTCTTAAGTCCTGTTATTTACAAGGCAAACGGTAACATTTGTTATTATTCCTTTGTTGCATATATTTAGTCAATATTCTTATATCTATCATAACTAACCTGTCATAGAGAAGATACTGCTATCTGTATGTTCTTGTGTTGTTTCCTCACAATAAGTCTTTGTGGATTTTTCAATATTCTTACTACCATAATCTATGTCCGGTTGTCCTTCGGATAGAAGTAAAAAATCTACAGCTTTTACAATGAAATTGATGTTTTTTTCTTTCAGTTTCACACACTTCCGTTGATTCAAAAGCCGCTAGTGAATTGTTCATTTATATAATTTTAGTCATGAATGACAAATAAAGAGTTTAACAAAAACAATAGATAGCCCTCTTGATGTTTCAACATTTTTTATAATAGGTTGGCTGATCATAAAGTGGAGCTCTTAGAAATATCGTATACACCCAAAAGAATTATAATGTCAAAAAAGTTTCTTGAACTGTTAATCGTCAGTTTTATTGGGACTGCCCTCTCCTTTCAAAATATTGTAAAAACCTTCACTATTTAGTTGTAATGACACCGTTTTCACCTACTGTTTTTTTCATAATTCGTACATAAAATTTTCATTATTTTTATTTTAAACTTGACCGTCTCCACAATAACTAACCTGTGATGGAGATTGTATTGCTTTCTGTCTGTTCTTGTGTTGTTCCCTCACACTCTGTCTGTGTTGATTTGTCAATATTTTTACTACCACAATCTATGTCCGGTTGTCCTTCGGATAGAATTAAAACATCTACAGGTTTTATGTTTTTCTCTCAGTTTCACACACTTTCGTTGATTCAAAAGCCGCTAGTGAATTGTTCATTTATATAATTTTTAGTCATGAATAACAAATAAAGAGTTTAACAAAAACAATAGATAGCCCTCTTGGTGTTTCAACATTTTTTATAATATGTTGGCTGATCATAAAGTGGAGCTCTTAGAAATATCGTATACACCCAAAAGAATTATAATGTCAAAAAAGTTTCTTGAACTGTTAATCGTCAGTTTTATTGGGACTGCCCTCTCCTTTCAAAATATTGTAAAAACCATCACTATTTAGTTGTAATGACACCGTTTTCACCTGTTTTTTTTTTTTTTTTTTTTCATTATTCGTACATGCAATTTTCATTATTTTTATTTTAAACTTGACCGTCTCCACAATAACTAACCTGTGACGGAGATTGTATTGCTTTCTGTCTGTTCTTGTGTTGTTCCCTCACACTCTGTCTGTGTTGATTTGTCAATATTTTTACTACCACAATCTATGTCCGGTTGTCCTTCGGATAGAATTAAAACATCTACAGGTTTTATGTTTTTCTCTCAGTTTCACACACTTAGGATGATTCAAAGCCGCTAATGAATTGTTCATTTATATTATTTTTAGTCAATGATAACACATAAGGAGTTTAACAAAAACAATATATAGCCCTCTTGATGTTTTAACATTTTTATAATGTGTTTACTGGTCATAAAGTGGAGCTCTTAAGCACCGACCATTTTTATATTGAGGGGGCCTGGGATATTTTTGAAGAAAAAAATATTAATTTCACTCAGAAAAAAAAATCAAAAAAATCTTTTGTCTGTGGCAAGAAAAAAGTAAAAGTTCCACAATGTTGTGAAAAAAATAATGTTGTGTTCTATTTTTCATTAAAAAAAGTTCACGTAGAAAAAAAAATAAAAAAAAAAGAAAGGGAAAGGAGAGGAATTGCATGTACATATTATGAATGTACCATAAATTGCGTACACTTCTTGACTAGTTTTTATTACCTATAGTTAAAAGACAAGTGACTATGTACAAGACACTCAGAACTTTTTTTCAGTTTCATAATGACAGCAAATTTCTTATGTACATTGTACTTATGACATCACAAGCATGTCTACAAGCATGTTCAGGAATACTCTAATTAAGGCGGCTGGAAAAGTTTACTTTGAAATAAAAAAAGAAGACTATGATATACCTTTGAGCATTGAGAACTTACTTCTAGTATTATAATTTGTCCTATTAGAACTAGTTCTTTTAAAATACGATGTGCAATAATGACAGTCCCTAACCCTGACATATGCGACATACAAGCGTAAGAACTGGTTGAAAGTACCCAAACAAGCAAAACTTAGTTAGTTCCGAGATGATGGCTTTATTGTCTTTAATGGGTCTTTAGATCAGCTTCAAATGTTATTTAACATTGCTAATAAGAACATGAACTACTCAAAGTTACTTATACGTTTTCTAAGTCCTCAGTTAATTTCTTGGAGAAAGCGCAACTTAATCCAAATGGAATAGGATGAAACATTAGGACACTTAAAACTTATTAGTAGTCTAATGTGCCTTAATGCATAATCTCAGCAGTTTTGATTCATTAACAAGTTACTCGACTGCAAAACATACAGCTTGTTCTGTCTACTAGCAGAGCGTTTGATCTCAGACTTAAAGTCAAAATACTATCCAACAGTACCCACAATCTCGTATTTGTAACGAAAGCATTGGTCTTATATAATTAATGACACTTATGAATATACTGTTCTTTAAATACGCATCTTTTACATAATTAATTTCTTTGGGAAACTCATCAATATTTTCACTATATGATCGAAAGCCAATGCAACATTCGAGAAATAAACTTGTGACATATGTATCTCTATTACGAAATACATTCGATTTTTTTAACTATAAATTTTCATCCGCCGAGGAAACTTTTCCAGGGAGTGCCAGGGAAAGAAGACAAAGAAGAATTTTACAACCAGCTACAAGCTATCCTAGATTGAACAACACTTGGGACACCTTGATTGTAATGGGTGACACGAATGCCAACGTTTGAAAAGATAACACAAGGAAAGAACACATCACTAGAAAGGAATAAATTGGTAACATCAACGAAAACTCAGAATACAATTTTTTGCTCCCAGAACGATCTGGTCATAGGAGGTACGACATTCCTACTCCGTTACAAGGATATATACAAAGCAACCTGGTATCTTTTGAAATTGAAACTAGAAACCAGATAGACCGCATTACAGTCGCAAGGAGATGGAGAAAGAGCATGACAGACGTTAGAGTTTATCACTGTCCTGATTTAGCATCTGATCTTCAACTTGTGGTGGCTAAATTAAAGATCAAGATAGCCAGGGCAACTAGACAAGATCATATTAGAAGGCGAAAGTATAACATAAGGAAGAGGCACAGTAGACAAAAAATGGGAAAGAGTAAAATTCAAGTAACACCACATGCCAGGAAGAACGTGGATTCTCAAAGAAGGATTACAAGCCATGCTTATCTGACGATACAATCGAAACAACTGAGAAACGTAGGTCTGTTAAGATACAACTTGACCAGGTCAAGACAAGATTGCAGAAAGAAAGGTAGACGAGCAAATATATAAGCATTAGGAAAGAAGTAAAGAGAAAGGACCAGACAGGATAAGAAGACCTGCATCAACGAACTCGCTTCATAAGTAAAAAATGCAATGGCAGAAATGCCATAAATACATCACACGCCAACTGGCAGGTAGAAAGTCCAACACATCCAAACCAGTGAAAAACAAAGATGACTTTACGATAACATACCTAGATCGACCATAAATGGAAAAGATATATCAGATGCTTTTGATCTGACTCCAGGAGAAGACCTTGATGTTGATACTGGCCCAATCACAATGGATGAAATCATAAAAGTCCCAAGAATAAGGACTGGAAAAGCTCCAAGACAGAACCAAATTTTCACCTGACGTCTTGATGATCAACCCGAAATAAACTAAAGCATTTCGATTGATTGATCGCGTGTTGCCCGAGGAGCAATATTTCAGCTATATTAAGGCTATGAACATGAAACAGATGATAAAATAAACATGATGATGAAATGGAAAATGAAAAGAGACACAAGAATAATAAAATAATGAGATCAATAAATTTTGATGGCCACTGGAAATTAGGAGAGATGGGTAGGGTCAAGCAATTCAACCCTACTCCGGAAGAATATCACAGAAGGGGAATTTAATAAGCGAGGAACACGTTGCTCCACTGTGGTTTGCGGTCATGTTTTCCGTATCGGGGCCTAACAAGCCAAGAATGTCAGGGCTACCTCTTACCACCACTTTGGACCAACAACCCAGTTGCTCTGTAGGGAGCGCTCTTGCCCACCCTCCCCCGGCCAGAGATCTGGGCACTATTTAGTTGCCTTTTACGACAAGTTTAGCGCTTCTGCAGGCAGGACTATTCTATTTACACCCAGACCCTACAGCACCTTGTGTGAGCTGTTTGAAAAAATCTGAGTAACAGTGGAAATCCCTGAGGAGTGGATTTTAGGTTACATCCTTAAGTTTCTAAAGAAGGGCGGCCTAAGCAACTGCCATAAACTGGAGAGGAATACATCTACTCTCCTGAATCAGATACGGTCGATCATGTACTGATCAAACTACCACGTTACGAGTCATCATCTCAAGCAGTCCATAGAATGGCAATCACCCCTCTACATTAACGTCGTGGAATTCAAGAAGGCCTTAGCCTAGTTGACAATTATACACATTGGAAGATATTAAGAAACTGTGGAATCCCTGTCAAGTCGTAAAAATTACACAAGGACTCTACAAAAACACAAAATGCCAAGTCTTCCACAATTCAACACTCTCATCATCCTTCAATGAACTTACAAGAAATACGCCAAAGTTGTCTACTGCAGAGATCTCTATGGATCAAAATGAACACATGACTCACTCTCTGGTTGAACAATTTTTTGTCGCGGCGCGTGTCCTTTCGCGCAGAAAATAACTTGGCAAAAAATGTGTTGAATGTGACTATTAAATAGCACAAGCTACAACATAGAAACCAACAATGGTATTTTTTTCTGTCTGTATTGTCTATTTTAATTATAACGAGGTAAAGTTTTCCCTTCCCTAGGTTTGACCATAGGTCCACAGCTCCAGAGAAATTTAAACCACTGGTAGGTCTGGTCATTTTGTTGATACCATTAAACCACGTGCATTTAACAAGTTCTTCATAGTTTAAGTGCAATAACTTGGACAGTAAAACGTCGTTTTCGTCCGAATGGTGCATTAAACAATTCTTTAGAACTTTTGGGAGTCGATTCATCGCATTTTTCATAAGTTTCACAAATTAAACTGCTTTTCTCTGTCAGATAATTGCCGAGATCGTTAAGACATTGTTGTATAAATTAAGATCGTCTTCCTTCCTCTCCGATCACATCGATCGTTATCAAAATGAATTAAATTTGATACTTTCCATATTTTGTTCATTAAAAAAACAGTAGAAATCATCCGGCTTTTTTTAATAGTATTGATTTTGCCAACGAAGATAATCGTAAATTTGACAGATCCGAGATGTGTTTACACACGCGTTTCCCTGATACATAAACCCCCGTATATTACCAATCAAAACATTGAAGAAAATTAATTTGTAGAAAAACGTATCACGATAGCAAAAATGCGCCGATCACGAAGAGCGAAAATAACCCATCAGGCCCCTCATTGAAATTACTGTTCGAATAAACGCACGCGCCAATCATATAGATTTATGACAGGTATAGGTGATTAATAAACAAGAGAAATTGGGAAATACAGTGCCGATTTTCAATGCATGACGCAAATTTGACTACATGGCGTACAACAAATGAATTAATAGCGCAAGAAAGTAACACATGACGCAGCGCCACGCAAAAAGAGGCCGTGGAGAACCCTGCTACTGTCACCCACTATTTTCGGTATAAGTGTACAAGAATCTTAATAAGATATCATATACAATCATGGATTTTATTCATAGATTGCTTCTTGACTTCGGGTACTAAAGGGACATTGCAATGTATGCAAGGTGATCACTCTAGATTGGTCATGCGTACATAATTGATTGTGACGTGGGCTCCTTTCCCGCACAAATCCCATACTTTATCGTGCTATCGTAGGGGTAACTTTCTGTTAAACCGCAAGTCCGACAATTTTTGCCTCATAATCTTTATTTTTTATGCGTTTTATTTGTAATTTTATTTTAATTTGGTAACATTTTACCTTCCAAACTAGACTTTTTAGTATTAATCATTCTTACAAGGGTTTTTCTTTTTACAAATTGTTTCTTAAATGGCTGATGGTTAAATTATGTGTGATTTGATTTCCAAAACAAAACTTGATTTTTTTTTACTTTTCCTTGGTTTAAAATGTTGGTAAAGTTATGTGTAAAACAATTCGAGTCATTAAGGAAATCAAATAAGTTCCACAAAATTACGAGAATATGTCATTGAACCTGTTACAACTATATCAAACGCATGCAGTAAGCATCTATTAAATCGGAATATTTCCTGCAGATTGAAGACAAAATGCGATAAAACATTCAATCGTTAAAAGATAGCCTTACGAAAAATGTTTTAATGCTTTAAGACCATAAATCAAGTACAGTAATAAGTATAAAATATACATTTTGCTTATAAAATCTAGTCATTTACATGTTAATTCAGGTTCGACATGGAAACCAATATTCTAGTGGATATCAAAAGAATGTAACATAGAACAGACATAGAAAACAGACAAAACAACAAAGAACATAAAATAACCAAGATAATACGTTTAAAGCAACAAAGATAAAGGAGCAACTCGGACTCCACTTCAAACTTGAAGCATGGAGCAGGTGCACCGTTAAGATAAGCGGTCTCTGCTTTTCTATAAAACTTCAGTAGTAATGACTTCAGTCTTGCAACAAAATAACACTGTTACAGAAGCCTAATTGTAATAAATGTTGCACGGTAAAAAAAAAACTGCGTAGTTACGGCAAGCTCTTGAATAGCGAATGAGTTGTAATATAAAAATTCCATACGTAGGTCATGAAAGGATGCTTTAACAGATGAAAGGAAAATTGACAATACGGAATGAAAAGTCAATGCGTTTGGCATATAGTTTGGTCAACTGTTCTCCTTTAACATTGGTATCTAAGTGTATATCAAGATATGAAGTTGACTTCACAGTTTCTGGAGTATCCTTTATCTCAAGTTATTTTTGGGTAGATGCGATGTATAAAATCCCCGACACTAGGATTGTTTAACGATAACGTCATCTATATAGCAGAAACTGAGATCAAGGATCAGGCTAAATGATTGTCCTTCCTTTGGATTAGATCGGCTATAAAACCAGCTTAATAAGAATGAAGGAAAAGGTCAGCGAATAGATGAGTATAATGGAATGCCGATCGTTTATTGAACAACGTATCCACCACACTGGACACATATATGATCGATTAGAATTCCAACATTTTGAAACATCTTCGGTACATTTGGAATCATTTTTACAAAGCAAGAAGATTCTCTACCAAGTACTACATATATGCATCTAGTGTACCGTCAATATTTTATAGAACTTTGAATTACCTAATTTGTCTTATGTTTTACCAATTTTGTCTTTGGTGTATAATACAAAACACTGCAGCTCTTAAGGCCACTATGAATGCGGACAATTAGGCAAGACATATAAACTGCTTTGACTCAATATTTGTCTTATTTTGGAATGCCTGAACCAAGTGGGGAAGTTAGTGGCTATTTTATATTTTTGACTTTGCAAGTTAAAGTATTTTTAATACGTCTCTGACGATGAGTTCTGAAATTTTGTATTTAAACTTACCATCGTCCCGAAGAATGGAGAGAACAACTTCAATTTGGCATGAATTCGATGTGTCAAAACAACAAACTTCGATGAGTTTGGAAAGAAATGATTTAACTTCTGATTCAAATGTTGACTGATTACATAAAACATTTCTTGGAACAGTCGTGTATAACCATAGAGATCCTTTCTTTACAAATTGTGTCTGAAATGACTGACTTTTAAGTTCTGCGTTGTTGGCTGTTATTGTTGCTTCAACCTTTTGTACATTCCAGTGCAGTGGAGTTTCCAAGTACCATAATGCTTTGCAGTGATCATCTAGAACATTGAAGTGAAATCATTAGTCGTCCTCTGTTAGCTTTTGTATGTTTCATATCTTTTATTAAACATTACACATTTACTGATTATAAATAAATACATATATTTATACATTTTTAAGATATCATGAGAAAAAGAATAGATGGAATTACCACCATCTGCTTTCTCAATTATGGCAACATTCATATAACCTATGCTTCTTAAACACACAACAAATAAATAAGAATGTCGATATGATAGTATTTAGCATATGCATTGAACTAAATACAACTGTTTTAATGCATGATATCATCTGTATCAGCCCTTGTCATATCACAACATTTATTGCACCCCCTTTATCGCATACCTTACGTATATTGCACCCCCTAGGATTTCTCAGACGTTATTTTTCTCAGCATTTCGCGAGACATTTCCAAATAACAAAAGATAGAAGCGACCATCATGGCAAAAACCCCGCACAGAAAATTTTCTACTCGAAGGGGAGGGGATAATACTGATTTGAGTTTTATATGTTGGGAAGATTACTTCGATGAATTCATAGAGCAGAGGATAAACCATAACACTACGAAAAATCAAATTCAGATGTCAACAAACTGAGATCCTGGGTCTTAACAAAAAATGGACAGCGGAAGCTTCAAGGAAATCATTATTAAGTTATTATCACAAGTGTGAAAGTACTATTGTTCGTGGGGCACCAATTATCGTGGTTTTTGAGGGTAGGCCAAACAACGAATAGGAGATTCCAATTGATGTGTATACTGAAAACTTCGAAACCACGAATCCACGAACTTTTGTTTCTTTCCTGGTCCACGAAAACTGGTATCCGCGAGTACTTTCACAGGATTTATTGGTCACAGACGCCCCTCATAGTTCGATATTTTGTAGTTTCGTGAGGTTATGATGTTTGTTGTCCTTGCCATATTCAGTTTGATAATAATTGATAGCAACAAAACGTGGTCACGTTGTTAAAAATTCAAATAATCATGGTAGCTTTTTCAAATAAAAAGATTTTACGACAGTAAAAGAGTGCTTTATAATGGAAAAGTTCATGTATATCAAGTACTAATACTGTGAAAGAAAGACGAATAAAAAGAAGACAAGCAACAGTTTTAATCAAAATTATCAAGTTGAAACGAAAGTGTACTTGAAAATCAAATCCAGACCAAAGGAAAGATTATTTCCTCAACAATAAATCTCACGTGTGAACATGTGACATAAAACAAATTGATACGAACAAATATACGTCATACTAATACTTTCCTTTTATGATAAAACGGATAATAAATAGCAAATATCCGTATCACATGCCGTATCACCCTCGGCCTTAATCAGCCCTGGGACTAAAGCCTCCTGACTGATATTGGTATCTCAGGATGATACGAATTTTGCTATCTATTATACGCTAATTTTGCCACGTATTATTCTCTATATATCGCACCAGTGATTACTGTCTTTAAAGTCTTGTGATTAAAGAGTAGACTTGGTAATACTTCTCTTCTAAATTAGATCGAAATACAAACAATATGTACCATCCTCATTCCTGACCAAACATGGCTAACATCCAGGACCTATTATTCCCTCGTTACAGAGAAATGACGTAACAGTGTTTAGAAGAGAAGTGTTACCAAGTCTACTGTTTAATCATAGCTCTAGATTTCATGCTAAAGAGTAGTTTCGAGTTTGTACAAATAAATGCTTCTTTAGCCACCGACCGTTTGATAATCTTAATATGTTGGGCTAATTTTCGAACAAAAAGGTAAACATGGAAATATTCCGGCAATCATATTGCCAATCAGGAACATTCTTACATAGAGGGACAAAACAAATCCTTGTCCGAAAAGAACTCAGCTTCCGGAAAGAGTTGTTTCTTGTGTAAGCCGTTTACGTTTTGGTTTTTTGTAACTTTAGGTCTACAAAACTATTATTTTTCCTCACAGAAATCTTAACGAGATATTTCTTTTCATGCATACCTGAAACACCATGTGATGGTACAAAGACTTGACTCTTTGGGTAATTGATAGTTATCTCTGCATTCCCAACTTTATAGTGAAATTTGTTTTCTACAACAACAAAACAATCAACCATTTATACACTGGTTTACAATTAAATAAAAAATATTCACAGTACTCCGCCTGTTTCTACGTAGATTTGTATCAAACAGTAGCCTTTAGTTACGGGGAGCTTGGGAATTGATCTCATTTACATTAAGATAACATTTACGACCGGTAGTTTTTATCGTAATAAAAAAATATGTCAAGTATTTATTTGGATAACCTTAACAAAAGTAAAGGTATATATTTTTAGGTGCAAAGAATACCCGACGACTTTATGAAAATATATTACCTGTTTCATCTTTACGCGTCCTGATCATATCTTCAAACAACCTTTTAATGTAATTCTGTTGGTTTTCGTTTATGCTGGCTACTTCATCTTTGATGCTGGCTACTTCATCTTTGATGGTGCTTTTCAAACACGCTTCAGATCTCTCAATTTGTGCATAGATGTTTCTTGTGGCGGCTTGGATTTGAATCCAGTGATTTTTCTGTTGCTCTAAATGCTAAAAGCATAGTATGGAGTTCAACTTTGATACCTTAATATGCATATGATTGTCACAAATAAGTTCAAATTTATTGCTGTAAACTATAACTATTCCAAACTTAAAGACAAATTGTATTGAATAAATATCTAGTAGTGTATATTTTACAGCATTTATGTGTAATCAGTAAACATAATAATATTTCCTAAGTCTGTTAGTATATTAAAAAAATTAAGTGGCAAGCTGAAATTATTCGTTTCCTTTTTTTTTGACATACTATAATAATTTGGATCTCTATATTCTCTATAACATTTGGTATATTAAAAGTTACGATGTCACCAACTAACTGGACTGAATGCCTTAAATGTGAGTTTGTCACAGTGTCGGTATGCTATGAATGAGAATTCTGTTGATACTGAGACTAGCTTTTTAGGGGTAGGGGTAATACTTTTCATATTTTTTTTAAAATTCTATCTTAACAATTAGTTGTATGTGGTTATTGTTGTGAACATTTAAATTATCTACGAATGAGACGTTTAAGTTGAACAATAACTTGTAGAATTGAATTTATGCGACACTTAAAGGAAAATTCAAAATGTGTTTCTTGATAAATTCTGACTTCAAAATCGCCACAAGTCAGCAAAGGAACTCCAGAATTATTAACTGAGATAATCCTAAAGAAAAAAGAAAAAATGAGTATTTTTTCTGAAACAAAAGTACTCTAGGGGTTTTGACATTCCAAAATATGTTAATTTTAGCGATGTTTCTATGGGGGGTAGGGTCACTTTTTATCATGCTACTCCAAATCCATAAGTGCACTGCAACTTTCTTGATACCACTGCAAAGCTAAAACATTTGCCTACATGATTATACATATATGTATTAGTTCCTTAACACATTCTGTCCTAAGAAGATGTAGAACCTCGAACAATTGAGTCTCAAAAATCTTGGATTTTTTTAACCAACGGGGAACAAATATAGGCTTATACTGAAGAAATCTTTGTCGACAAATTGATTCGATAATGGGACATTTTTAAGGTACCTGAAAATCACCATGAAGGTAATGAGTGGAGGTGCACGGTAGACACTCAAAAGCGTGGACTAATACATTTTAATGACTTACCTCAGCAATTTTCTCTACTTTTTGTAGGATCTCATTTGAATCGTCCTTGCCAATGCTATACGTTTTATTTCCTTGGAAAAGTGTCTTGATCATTTTTTTCTTCGCAGATTTCGTCGTAAGACCTATTAGAGCTCCTTCGAGTTCAGACCAGATTGTGTTTATATGGGTACTAGTGTAGTTATTTTCAGTCCAAATATGACAAATCTCATTGCGATATTTTTTCACCATTTCAATGTGTCCCTTCTCAACTGCGGTGATTGAAGCCTTGGTTAGCAACATATAGCAAAGCATTGTAATATCAAGGTCTTCAATATCAATATTCTTTGCAATATACTTATGAATACATTCCTGCTGTACAGAGCCACCACTAATAATTCTATGACCAGCTTCTATAGTACCAGATGAATCATAAAGGCTTAAAAACATATTCTTGTCCATTTTTCTTTGCCGACCAATGAAGCAACCATGGGGAGGACATTCGCAACAAGGGATTGGTTTTTCATCAAGCTGGTGATAGAAAAAATGTTTTTCATCTTCAAGGAAAGACTGCAAGGTCTTTCGGGAAGGCTGAAGGATTTTGCTGTCAGCATACTCACAGATAAAGTCCGTAACAGTTTCAACATAGCATTTAAAAAGGCGAACAATTTCATCAGAGTACTGTGACATGTTGTTGACTGATTGTCAGTGTTTTTAGCAAATAAAAACACAGTACTTGACACTACCTTCATTTAAGTATATTTATTCCAAATTAGACGTCTTGAAATATATCCGATAGTTTTCACATTCAAAACCATCAAATGTGTATCATCTTCCACGTTAAGATTATTTAACCAGTGCTCTTTGAATATTCCCATTAATTTCTGTTTAGACCAATTCCTTCAAAATATATGAAAAAGTAAATAGGTTTATAATGTCTCATCAAGGAAGCACATATTTCATTGTATTCACAGTTCCAACTTATCAACTCTTCAAATTACACTTCCTTTCAGTAATTTAGAAAAAAATGTTCTTACTTTATAAAGTAAAAAAATCTGTAGTTTTGTTTATACTTCTCGTTCACTTTTGTCATAACTCTCAAGATTAGTTGAAAAATTTGAGTTAATTCATTGATATTCCAATGGCAAAATTAACACTTAACAACGAGGATACATGTAGACGATAATAAATCCATCAGTATTGCGATTAATTCAAATAATTTAAGCATTAAATTTTAGTTTAAGACTAATATCTATAACAGGAATTTAAGACAAATGCAAACGCTTACCCCAATATTTCTAATTCAACATTCGTACTCATCGTCTCTTTTTATTGGCTTTTTTAATCAAGTAAGAATATTTTCCGCAGTGTACCCAGCTTCACATTTTTAGTTAATACAAATGGAAAAATGAATGCAGTAGGTTATATCATATTTTAGAAATTGAACCATTACCCTCTGTTTTGAGGCAATCCTTAATTTGCAGATTGGTTGTTTGATTTTGTTTTGTTTTATTTTGTTCTGTTGTTTTATATCAAATACATGTATTTAGTATCTATTTAAACCAGATTTTTTCCTGCAGATAGAAGACAAAATACAATAGAACATTCACAATTGTTAAAAGGCAGCCATACGAAAAATGTTTTAATGCTTTTAGACCATAAATCAAGTCAAGTAATAGGTCCAGAATATACATTTTGCTAATAATACTAATTACACAAACGAAAACATATTAATTCAGGTTCGACATGGAAGCTAAAAAGAATGTAACATACCAGATATGTAAAACAGACAAACACAACAAAGAGCATGAAATAACTTAAAATAACACATACAAAATAACAAAGGCAAATAATACCACTAATAACTTGGAGCATGGACCAGTTGCTCCGGTAGGATAAGCGTCCTCTGCTTTTATAGAAACACCCGCGCAGACTAAGATATATGGTGATAGGAAAATCGATGTTGCCGCCGGGACTTTTTGGAATAGTCTTCCAGCAGGTCTCCGACTAGAAAAATCACTATGCACAATAAAAAAAGAATTCAAGACATATGTGTTTAAAGGTGTTTTTGTAGATTGATTATGATCTATGATTGACTGTTTTTTTTTTATTCAATTTACTATTTTACATCGGCAGATGTTTCTATAAAAGCAGAGGACGCTTACCCTCCCCATGCACCTGGTCCATGCTCCCAGTTACGGGGAAGTCCGAGTTGCTCATTTTCTTTTGTTTCTTTGTATGTATTATTTTTGTTACTTTATATTCTTTGTTGTATGTGTCTGTTTTCTATGTCCCGTCTTTGTCCCTTGATTACATTCCTTAATTGTGCTCCTTCACTTGCTGACCTTATCCTTCAGTCTTATGAGGCTGACTTTATAGCTGATCTGATCCGAAAGAAAGAATATTGTTTAGCTAGATCCTCTTATCTCAGTTTCCGCTATATAGATGACGAATTATCTTAAAACAATCCTAATTTCGGGGATTTGATACATCGCATCTACTCCCAAAGAACTTGAGATAAAGGATACTACAGACACTGTGAAGTCAGCCTCATATCTTGACCTACACTTCGAAATCGATGGTGAAGGAAAACTATTGACCAAACTATACGATTAACGTGATGACTTTTCATTTAGAATTGTCAACTTTCCTTCATCTGTGGCAACATCCCTTCAGCACCTGCGTATGGAGTATTCATATCACAACTCATACGTTATGCCAGAGCTTTCCGAAACTACGCAGACTTTTTTGTATCGCGCTAGAACTCTAACAAAGGGGCCCATGGAACAGGGTTATGTTGCAACAAGATTGAAGTCATCACATACAAAGTTTTAAGGTCGTCATCATGAACTCGTGGATTGTTATGGTGTATTCATCTGCACCATGATAACTGATTTATTCAATGGGTCATAGTTATTTTTTCCTCGATTGTCTATTAGCAACTCGACTGGTGTTTCTAGAAAAGCGGAGGACGCTTACCCAACCGGTGCACCTGTTCCATGCTCCCAGGTTTTAGTGGAGTCCGAGTTGCTCATTTGCTTTTGTTACTTTGTATGTATGATTTTAGTTACTCCATGTTCTGTTATGTATGTCAATGTTTGTCCTTTATTACTGGATTACATTCTTTTGCTTAATGCCATAACCTTGGTTCCCTTGATTATGCTTTGATTTCCGCTAGAATCGTGGTTCCCTTTATTTAAACTAGTTTCTCTAATGTATGTATAATTGGTACATATTTTAATATGTAAAGTGTTTTGAGTAATTATACTGTAATAGAACGCGCTTCAGAAATTCCTTGTAATAATAATAATAATTTTAAGAAGATCAGCACGATAGTGTACAATAGGAAAAATCTTCAAAAAAAAAGGATATACTTTATGTGCACTGAAACTGGTCATTTGACGGTTTTCAGTTTTCAAGCTGTAAATAACAAGTTTGTTTACTATGAACCAAATACTTTTAAAAGATGTACCAAAGAGGCAATAACAGATGAAAAACCATACGAATGTGGCAATTTCATATTTGAATTATCGTACAAATTACAGACCGGTCAATTTTTATTGGGATTATGGACGTCCGGTGCATTTCATATTTTCATTTAAAAAATGCTTTGTCCCATCTGATGGGGATCCTCCGAAAAACTGTGTTAGTGAGGTAGGTCTTAGTTTAAGTAAATCGAACTGTCGCTTTGATTTATGTACATTTGTAGCAAAATATTATAAACAAAATAAAACAAAATCCTGACCTTGGTAACATTCACCTTCACGAGTCTTTCAATCAGGAAGTAAAAATGTATGACGTACAATATTGATCACGTGATGTTTTGTCAATAAAAATTCTGTTTGGAATCTCCCAACTTTTGGTATTGCAGTTAGGTCTTTATAAGGGAATAAAAAATAATTTCAAATTGTTCATGCAACGTGCGTTTTACCATGGTTATATATATATATATATATATATATATATATATATATATATATATATATATATATATATATATATATATATATATATATATATATATATATATATATATATATAAGGGTCTGCAAAATTCCCAACGATGTTGGAACTGTCAAATTTGCGATGCAAAAACTCGAAGTTTCGAGTCCCGCGTACGGAACGACCAAAAATTTGCATCGCAAATTGACAGTTCTAACATCGTTGGGAATTTTTCAGACCTTTCTATATATATATATATATATATATATATATATATATATATATATATATATATATACAACGTCTCAGTATGTGACGACTCTATTCGCTACACTGCTCCATCGGATCAAATTGATACAGGGAAGATAACGTAAACTTATAAAAAGGTCTGCAAAATTCCCAACAATGTTAGAACTGTCAAATTTGCGATGCAAAAACTCGAAGTTTCGAGTCCCGCGTACGGAACGACCAAAAATTTGCATCGCAAATTGACAGTTCTAACATCGTTGGGAATTTTTCAGACCTTTCTATATATATATATATATACAACGTCTCAGTATGTGACGACTCTATTCGCTACACTGCTCCATCGGATCAAATTGATACAGGGAAGATAACGTAAACTTATAGAAAGGTCTGAAAAATTCCCAACAATGTTAGAACTGTCAAATCTGCGATACAAATGTTTAGTCGTTCCCTCCGCGGGACTCGAACTCGTACCGCTGTGACATCTATGGCAACACCGCCTGCACTAAGTCCAGCGCCCTAGACCACTCGGCCAGCTAGGCTATATAGGAATATAGCTTTCGCTGGCCGGGTCATTCCTCCTCGTAGGATTAATCTATGGCTGTAACTTAGTACATGATGTATGGTAGTACGGGACTGTTCATCTAGGTGTTATTATGTAGGATAGAGGATCAAATTAATGATGCATTACACAACAAATCGATATTATACAACGTTTCAGAATGTGACGACTCTATTCCCTACACTGCTCCATCGGTTTAAATTGATACAGGGAAGATAACGTAAACTTATAGAAGGGTCTGAAAAATTCCCCTTATTTCGACGGAAATTAATGCCTGTTACAATTGAGTGGGTTCATTAATTATAGGTTACATGTAAATGTGCCAGTCGAAAAGAAACATATTTCAGGCTTACAACGAAATAATTAGGTCAGGCAAAAATTCAAAATTAAGGTAAAAATTTTGATCTGGATTGGACATGAAAAAAATGGCAGATATTTACTTTTAGGTAAGGAAAAGGAGGTCACCACGAATTTATTTTTATATGAAATAAATCCCTGTGTTTGATCTCTATGCATTTTGTCATCATCCCGACCTGCATAGTTTTCATTGTCCAGAGATGCTTTTCAACTGTGAGTTTGATAAGGGGGAGGTTCACTATATTGTCAAGTGTAAATTGGCACTTAGATGCCAGTTGTTTGACTACGCTTTTGTTCTTTAGACCACTGGTCTTTCCTTAATGTACTTGCTGCGGAAGGTGTACAATCATCGTTTTGAGAAATATGCTGCTGAGACTGTCGAAATAAAGTGTTTGTCGCTGCAGGTGCACTATCCAATTGGCTTTGACTTTAGTCATAATGAGGCTGAAGTGTTAATGTGATGGAAGCAGGCGGAGTATGTTATTTACCATATCTATGAGATTGTGGTGCTAGTGGCCTCTGGCTTTCATGTCGTGAAACATTGCACTGGTTAGCAAAATCATTTGGCTGTCTTATGACCTTTGACCCTTGTGCCTTCACACAAAGGAGACTCTTGATGAGCACCTTTATGTCTGGGCATACAATCTATGTGAGATGGAGGTTGACGAAACCGTGAACTCAATTATCAATTGATATAAATGAAAAAGCAAAAGCTATTATTGCCCTTATATTTTCGTTTATTTTTATCTAAAAAAAAGTCAGCGCTTAGTGCTGAAGAACGAAAAAAAGCAGGATCAAACTTATCTCAAAATAAAAAGGCAGGACAGAAAATTTGATCATAAGTCTTAATGCACAAGCAACAATAAGACTATGGCAAACATAAGTATATGTTCCAGGAAGCCACCTCCGTGACTCCTTGGTAGCTCGAGAGTTTAATCTTCGTTTGAGACTATAATCATTGTCTCTCAACCAAGGACACGCTAAGGAGACAGAACCACGACTACTTGATTCAAAGCTTGAATGAAGTTATTGATGGGGCACTTTCCTGTGGGTTGCTGCGTATTTGAAAGTAAATGTCCGGCTAAGCATGTCGGTCTCGTGGAAATCATAATTTGATGTATTGCACAATTGTTCCAAACCTGAAATATGATCTTTATCGGCTGTTGAATCTATTTCTTAAGACGAAAACTTGCTGTGCTGCACTTAATCAGACGTTTCACTGTGTCTATGTGTATTTGATACTAGACATAAAGTCAAATGTATTAATACAGCTTTAACTAATTGGCGAGTGGTAAATTAATGAATTATTTGACAAAAATCAAAGCCGTGTAAGGCGTCATCGCCACTATACATCAGCTGTGATGCATGGTGTCTCAAAAGAGGGTCTTCTTTATTTCATAAAGAAACTATTGGACTTCATCTTTATGTCAAAATTCTCCAATTAAATATAGTCCTTCCGTCACGGGAGATTTCGACTTCATAGAAAACGAATATCAGTTGATTCCTTATACCTTGCTCCATGAATTTTAATTCTAATCTTAAAATTCATATGGATGTTGTTGATGACTATGCTTTAAAATGGCTGAAACAAAAGCATGAAGATATTGATTCCCTGTCAGAGTGAAATAAAGCTGTGATGTCATGAGAGTTCTAAGAAGGTCGATGAGTGTTAATGTTGTATCAGTTTTCAAAGATATCGCAGTAGCCAAGACATTTTCTTCTATACGTTACAAGAATGTTGTTGTACCGGCAGCTGAAACAGGATTGATTTTGTTTTCAAGACGCGTTGTATCCAATGTTTATTATTGGACGTAGATGTAGAACATACTTGTAAGTAGGCATACGACTGCTACCACATTCTCCAAAGATTGGATATTTAAAAACCATATATGCTTCATATCCTCTTTCTGTCTCTCTACTATATCTTTCGTTCATGTATTCATTAAACCTTAAGCATATGAAATCAAACGAATTATGCTTCATAGCTGCATCTGCATAGACGTTGCGCACGCTATTGCAGCTGTATTGAAAATAACACACCTATCTAAACTATAAATGATTATTGTAAACAATCAAAACTGTGGTTATGTGAAAGCTGTATACTGTTGGAATCAGGACAAATAATAAGTTCTGAATATTTGTCACAAAATGGTATTTTTAATTATTTATAATCCATTAAACTTTCAAAAAAAAAACTTTCATAAAAAAAAGTCAAAATTCCGTATGTCAGTGTAGGTTCAAAAAAGCTAAAATAGTGAATTGCGCTATTGCGAAATTCGCCAAATTTTGCATGGAAAAATAATATCATATGTTCCTTCTGAGATAATTATCGAAATTGCGTTAATTTTAGGCAAAAAAAATATTCAATGCAAAAATGAAAGTGTTGGTAAATGGTCAGATTTCTAAAAGTGTTCAGTAGTCAAATTATGTTATTAATGTAAGAACTTATTTACACAGTATTCTTTTCCGATTAATATTTCCTAAAAATGTACATACTTTCAGTAATTCTACGTCCACGTTTGATAAAATATTCAGTACAAACAAAAATGTTACGTCTTTTTCGAAATTTCAGAAGTCAATATTTTCAGTTCGATGAGAAAATGTAATGCTCCCACGCACGTCTTCAATTAATTGGCAATTTCTTCTATGAAATAATGATACTTTATAATTGTACATACACTTAGGAATACACATATTTCATTTTTTTCTGGTTTAAAACGGATAAAATTCAAACAAAACAAATGTCTAGCGATTTCTCAAACTTTCACTTTTTGAACGTTTGGAACGTTTTTCGTCGATCGGGAAATGGGAAAATGAAACGGAAATAATTTTTCCTTTAGATAACAAGAACTAGACACTTATACTTGTCTCTGCAAATACAAACATAGAAAATATGCAACTGAAAGAGACAAAATAATCAAAATCAAAGGGATACAAAAAGACTCTGTATTTTGTGTTATTAACAAACAAAAGAATAAGAATTCTTATAGCTTATAGGAATTCGATCGGAGTAGAAAAGCAAAATAGTGTTGACAGAACTTTAAAAAAGTATAGAAAAGCAGAATGCCAATAGATAAAATGAATGCAGGAAAGGTTGTCATAAACATTTTTTTCTTATTTTGGAAAATGCAAATGAGCAAATGAAAAGAAAATCAATGAGCGGCTATCTAATGGAGGTTGATGAAAGCCAGATTTTTCTGATGGGATTAAGAAAAGCTCTTTCAATCGAAATACTAAGCCGTGAAAAATCCAAATTCTGCTATTGGTACTTGTAACATAAAATCGTACATGTATATCAAAATGCACATTTTAACTTATAGCAGGAGAAAGTTGTTATGTTCCCTCTCTAGACAGACAGAGTGTACACATATGTTGCGGTAGCATTGCACGCACTTGCAAATTTAATTTACCGGTAGTACTGATAATCAAATTAATTAAACTTTTCGATTTTTTAAGAAATGTTCAAGATGTTTTAATTGCTACCAATAAAAAATTATTGTATATGTTGCTTTACTGTACACATGTTTAAATAAACAAGCAAGCAAGAAACGAAAAGTATCGACAAACGTCGAATTCTGATGTTACCGAATGTGTCACAACAGCGTGCGTAACGTCATAACGTACAGCCAATCCTCATCCGAAACTATTCATTTTTTTGCTTACAGTAGTCGGAGAGGGTCTTCATCTTTACCACGACATTTGTTATTCCCGTGTTGATATCATTTAAATTGGAAACTTGAATAATTCAAAAGATCTTCTAGAAACCCTCGTCCACGATGCAGATTATTCTCGGTATATAAAAGCGGCAAGACCTATGATTTTTCGAACATTAATACTACTATTCCCTACACCTAGTTTAAATCCCGACTCAACAATATAATAAAGAGACATGGACTTTTGTTGTATGCGTCTGCTTCCCTGTTAAATCGTTCTCCTTGGAATATTTTCGTTTGATTTTTTTTTTCGAATCTTGGGTCCCTTGCTTAATCTTTGTAAAAAAAAATATTCCGAATCATCTTCTAAATGTACCAATTTGAAAGATGATTTTGTTAAAATGCTTGACTTTTAAATCGACAACATTTCTCTCCCGTGTAGTGGATGTGTTTTCCCAACAGATGGTCTGCATTGCAATGGGAACCAATTATGCTCGGCTACTCGCTGACTTATTCCTTCACTCCTAAGAGGCTGACTTTATAGCTGATCAGATCCAGAAGTAGAAACACAGTTTAGCCAGTTACTTTTATCGTAGTTTGTGCTATGTTAATTTAAATGATCCTAATTTCTGGGATTTTATACACGACATTTACCCCGAAGAACTTGAGATAAAGGACACTCCATACACTGCGAAGTCAGCCTAAAACCTTGACCGCTCAGAAATCGGCGGAAAAGTAAAACTCTTGACCCAAACTATACGACAAACGAAATAACTTAAACCAGTTTGTGTGAAAACTCAAGATGAAGAAAAAACGATCATTTCTTCAACTACCGTTTGTCAACTAAATGCAATTAATTTGGCTAACATCCTTCATCACAAAAATATTACCAACAAAATACCTTCATATTTCAAAGACAAATCCATACCAATTATTTCATATTCCTATACTTTACCTACCCATTGCATCCAAAAATGTTCAATTATAAATAGTTATTGCAGAACCTCGAGATTGAGGACTTCAAGGCTAAACCACTTGACTGTTCTTGCAAAAACTCTCCATTCAAATATGGTCCTTCCGGTCACGTCGTTAGGGGAGATTTAACCATTATCGAAAACGAATCGCTGCGTAATATCCTTTTTAAAGGTCCCAAGTACCGTGAACCACGACCCATTAATTGAATTATAACTTTAAAGTTCTTATGGATGCCGCCCAGGACTACGCGAGAAAATGGATAAAAGGAGAACATGAAGACATTGATTCTCTGTCAGAGTGGTTAAAGACCGTGGGGTCTTTAATTTTGAAACGAATGAAAGTTTTAAGTAGGTCAATAAGTGCCAATGCTACATCAGTTTTCAAAGACCCCGATGCAAAAACATCGTCTACTATACATGACAAATTTGTAGTCGTACCAGCATACAAAGCCCAAATAACATTATGTTTGTGTGCAAAACGTCTTACAACCAATGTTTATTATCAGATGTAGGCATAGAAAATAATAGCAGTGATAAGACCTATACTGCTACGACACTCTCAATAAAAGAGATTGTGGAAACCCATAAATCTGTGCTTTCCTCATTTGGTCTCTCTACCAAGGACGATGATTGTGATTTACCATATGTACTGGATTCCTAAACTCCACAAGAATCTTTACAAACAACGTTACATAGCTTCTATACTCACAGCTGTCAAAGAGGGTCTGCAATCCTATCACAACACTTGTTACTCCCGTAGTAGTATTAATTCAATGTGGATCATGTAAAATTCGAAAAATCTTTCGAAGACAATCAGTTCAAGACTATAATCAGCATATAATAGCATTAAAACCTATGATTTTTCAACACTGTATACTTCTATTCCCCATACTCAAAATCCTGATTAAAACATTATACATCGATGTTTTTCCAAAAAACGATGGTACACCTAGATACAAATATAGAGTTTTTGGTCGAGATTCCTCATACTTTGTAAAACATAATTCCAAATCATCTTCCAAGTATACCGAAGAAGATGTTTACAAAATGTTGGAATTTTTAATCGACAACATATCTGTTCAGTGTGGTGGACGCATTTTTCAACAAACGGTCGGCATTTCAATGGGAACAAATTGTGCTCCTCTACTTGCTAACCTATTCCTTTACTCTTATGAGGCTGACTTGATAGCTGATCTGATCTGAAAGAAAGAATATCGTTTAGCTTGATCATTCACTCTCAGTTTCCGCTATATAGATGACGTATATCTTTAAACAATCCTAATTTCGGGGATTTGATACATCGCATCTACCCCAAAGAACATGAGACAAAGGATACTACAGACACCTGTGAGGTCAGCTTCGTAAAGGAAAACTGTTGACCAAACTTTACGGTCGTCATCATGAACTCGTGGATCGCTACGGTGTATCCATCTGCACCATGAAAACTGATTTGTTCAACGTGTCATAGTTTTCCTTCCCTCTTTCGTCTACCCCGGACTTGACCTTTTATGAGCAACTCGGCGGGTGTTTCTAGAAAAGCAGAGGACGCTTACCCTACCGGTGCACCTGGTCCATGCTCCCAGTTTTTAGTGGAGTCAGAGTTGCTCATTTCCTTTTGTTACTTTGTATGTATGATTTTAGTTACTTTACGTTCTTTGTTGTGTATGTCTGTTTTCCATGTCTGGTCTTTGTCCCTGGATTACATTCTTTTGATTACCGCTATAACCTTGGTTCCCTTTATTAGCTCGAATACTTCGAACGGCTGAGTTTTTTTGTTATTGTAAAACAACCGCTGTTCTGTTCATTTAAGGTCAAGTCCTAAAACAGAGCGAAATACATTTAGAACGGACACTCTATATCAATTATTTTGGTCATTGTCGTCTTACACTCCTTGAGGCGTTCACGTTTCCCATTTTAGCGTTCGTGCATCGTTTATCGTGCGTTTACACATCGTTTTGCGTTCGTTAAAACGCACGATAAACGAACGATAGAAGCGTTCGTGTAAACACACTCTAGGAGCTAGGAGCGTTTGTTCAAACGCATGATAGAAGCGTTCTTTTAAACGCACGATACCAACGTTCATTTAAACGCACCATAGAAGCGTTCGTTTATTTTTGCACTTTTTTGCGAATTTTTCCTTGATTTAACTGTTATTTTTATATTTTTTGCTATTATCAATTTATATAATTTCATTTATTTTATTTCCTATTATTTTCTGTCTTCATTATATATCAATATCATTATTTTTCGTCGTTTGTCTATCGTGCGTTCAAACGCACGATAGGAGAGTTCGTTCAAACGCACGATAGAAGCGTCCGTTTATCGTGCGTTTGATGAGCGTTTTGCGTGCGTTTTGGTATCGTGCGTGCGGGAAATCTAAACGTCTCAAGGAGTGTATCAATGCAAATTGACATTGTCGAAAAGTTCAATCAAACACGCTGTTCTTCAAAAACATAAAGTTTATAAATCTGTAGACTTTTCGTGGAGTAAAGTCTTACACTATCATTTTTATCAGAAGTTCTCATGGTTTTCAAGTAAACATTTTTATTTCAAATATACATGTAATAGTATACAAAACAATGACCAGAAAACGCTCCATATAATTTAATTTATAATCAGCTATACTTCTAATTAATGAGTGTATTGAGGGAATTATATGTCTTTTTTTTAGAGGTGGTCGCTTTTTTCACATATGAATGATCAATTATAGGTTAAAGTAAGTAACAACGAAAACTTACCTTAATGATATATAAACTTGCATCTCACAGATACAACAACAAGATGGTTGGGTCTATTTTTAATGAATGTGGATTAACGTATACATTGAATATTCCTTTTTGCAATGAGAAACACGTTGTGAACAAGGATCATTTCATAAACTGAACATTTCTTTCTATCAACATTTGGTTTTCAGTACATCGGGCTTAAACGGTAAACAGTTGACGACGACGACGACGACGGAGGCAAGGTGGTGTCGATAGTTTACATGGATCTCCAAACAAAAATGGTATATAAAAAGGAGATGTGGTATGATTGCCAGTGAAACAGAGTCAATCACCAAAAACCAAGCAACGAACAATTAAACAGGTCACCGCATGGTCATCTTGCATTATCATGTATATATTCGGTCGATTCCGTATATCTCCGTATCATGTTTCTTAGAATTTTTCCTCGAAAATATCTATTAACATACACAAGATAGCTCTCATTTGAGTAAATTAATATTACATTTCTTTCCTCTTTTTTTCTATTGTTAAGGTGTGCCTTATTTATGTGCGGATGTCCGGTGCCTTGTGCGGATTCCCATCCATATTTCAGCAAAAGCAGCGACTTGACCAATCAGCAACAGTTATTTTTCAACTGTTACCCATGTGACACGACTTGTTGCCCGTGTTTTGCTTTTGATTATTCATCCCATCCACAGCACATAACATATATACTTCAAATTCCATGATTTCAGGAGCGGATTCAGGCGGGGCGTGGCGGGCGTGCTCCCCCGCTAATATTTGCAAAGCATGGGTTGTCAGGAGTAGATTTAGGCGGGTTTAGGTTGAAACTTTTATTTCTCACTAATTTTACCACAAAAGATGTCTACATTGCACCACCCTAGAAGAATATTTAAAAAAAATTAACCTAAAAATAATTTATTAAATGTGCGCCCCACCTAATCTAAAATCCTGTATCCCCCCTGGTTTTACGCATCTCATCATAACATTTTTGTCTCTTTAGATGTTCTTCTCAAATTACCAACTAATTTTTGAAAACTAGACGTTATTACTCTAACATATATTTAGCAAAAATACAGAAACGTTATGAAAGGGAAGTAACTGCGTCAGTCTTGGATCTAATAAAGACGTGTCTCAGATAATCCTAAAATTTGGTTTAGGGGTCTGGCCAATTACACCTAAATCCACGAACTGTAGTTTAGGGGACCGGCCTATATATGAGCAGCAAGTATTTTGTACATCAGAAAATTGGAGAATATATTTTAGTGTAGGAGAGCGGGTAGTATTGTGCTTAATGACACTAGATTTGTTGTTGGCCAGACGCTTTTAAATGTGGTATGGGTACAAAATTTTATTTGCAGTTTAATGTTTTTGATTTTGTTTTCAATTAGCGAATAGAATGAAGTAAGGATCTTACTGGTAATAGTGAGTACCAACGAAGAATTAATGAATGCGAACTGAGGTCGTACTGATAGTCATGAAGAAAACGAATTCGTAATATTTTTTATCAGCATGATGATGATCTGGTCCTGGCTTTCAATTTCGAGTGGTGGTGGGGTAACAACTGCCATGAACGCATTACCATCCGATAACTGGGGTCGCCTCGTGTGCCTCACATGGCATTTAGCAGACCTTAGCAGGATGTATGACACAAAAATGCAAACTTTTTTTTACCACTTACTTATGTGATATATATATTATCATATTAAATCAACTGCATAGAATGTATTGTTATTTATATATTGTCAGTAATGACAATTTGAATATTTTGTGTATATATAATGTATAGGCTTGCCAGTTTCTTAAATATCAAATCTTCAAATATGAAGGAAATAAAAGACAGTTAATCAATCAATATTATATCCTACGTACTTAAGCGGCAAGGTTTTTAATAATTATTAGAAAATTATAAAATTTTATTTACACGTTTTTGATTATTTTTTTTAAGAATGACATGTACATTGTGTCTTGCGGTAATGGCTAGACCAAGAGTGCAATCACGCATGAGTAACTATATTACTGTTTATTACGACATTGGTACAATGTCCCGGAGTCATACACCGTGGCGATAATGTAACGTCATTCAACATTAGTATTTTGGTCCTTATCAGTTCCGTGTAGTTAAAATCCTTAAGCAAGCTGGGATTTAATTTTCACATTTTTTTCGCTGGAATATTTG
Source organism: Perna viridis (assembly GCA_037379345.1). Classification (NCBI taxonomy): domain Eukaryota; kingdom Metazoa; phylum Mollusca; class Bivalvia; order Mytilida; family Mytilidae; genus Perna; species Perna viridis. The sequence continues at coordinate 31,870,455 of CM074523.1, forward strand.
AATTATTATACACTGTCAGTGAATTGACGAGAAAATCGCTCGCCAGGGTTCTAATACCTTTTTTTTCACCTAATGGATAAATAAGCTTCTTATAGTTATAAGTTACAGGTAAGAAAAACAAAATGCCATATGATCTTTTTACCTACATATGTTTTATTAGGTATGTCCCATGTGTGTCGATTACCGACCATCATTTTAACCTCGAAGCCATCAGAGTTTCGTGAGTAGTTCATACCACTGCAGAACCACTGCAAATAAATCGCGAAGGAATTTTACTTCTAAACCTCAGGTAGGACGAAGTGCTGGTATTTTAAATTCTAAATTGGCATTCTAATTATGATTTTTTAAACCCTTTCAAAAGCCCTCTTGTTGAGTAAATGAATTAGGTAGATTTGATAAACACTTATATCAAACCTCTTGAACTTTTCATTCTGTTTCACGCAATGATTTATAAATTGCCTCTTTCGAATTTTAGCAAGCGGCTCCTGGTGCCCGGAAATAAGAGCAAAATGGAGCATTTATGAACATCAATCGAAGTAATAATCTTCGTAGGGGGTCATTGAGTAGACAATCTAAATAAAATGCATGTACCATAATGAATGAAAACTTGTACGAAACTGTGATACGGGTTATAAGACGTCCTTAGGCACAGAGAGAATATTATCTATCTTAAAGCTAGTCTTGCAACCATTTGCCACTTAAGGAAACGATTTACTTTTAAATTGATTTCGCCTACTAAATCAAGTTTTGTATAAAAGATACAAAGGTCGTTAGTTTGAACCATTTAAGTTATACCCGAAATCTTGGAATTTTACTGTGACCTCCTAGGTTCATATCATTCTTAAATGTGAAAGGAAACACCATTGAAGGAAGTCGATTTCACACCAATTTGATTTTTAAGCTAAATATTTGCAGTTACCGTTCGACAATTTGATATACACTAAATTGCAAGGCCAACTTGACGACGGTGGTCAAACTTTGAAAATGAATCTTCCATTCTTGGACTTTTTATTTGATAAGCAACGTCAGTCTTTACATAAAACTTGACTGGTGACTGGGTCCTTTCTATTATCGTTTGAGAACATATTTTTCCCAAACACTACCCCTCTGGACCTTCGGTTTTTATAAAATATGTTAGTTTCTAGTTGTATATGAACGTTAAATAGAATAAATTTAGACAACCGAAAATCCTAATTTCAACTATGTGCTACTGGTCACTATTTTAACGCTGTAAGTGACTAACTTTGTAATTCGCGACTTTTATTTTTATAAGCTGTAGTTAAAACTGCATTCGTCTTTAAAGGAAGACTTCCCCCGGCAACTACTAATCTAATTTCAGACCTCCAATGGTCGTTTTATGATCTTTAAATGTGTATTATAATATTTTCCGGTTTAGTTTCTTTCACTTTAACCCCTTTATTTAAATTAAATTATATTTCCATTGAGCCAAACGCTACAGAAAAATCAAGTTGCGTTCGCCCGCCCATCCATTGTATCGTTGTATGAAATCATATTTACGTAATTTCATCGAACGCCCCAAGACACAGGTCTGGTGACAAACAATATATAGCGATTGTATCACAGTCCTTCTTGTGTCTGACACCTGCAAGAAAAGGTAGTCATACATGTAAGTTGACCGGGACACCTGAATATTTTAGCCGTCCTAAACAATGATAGATTGATCAATTACAAGTCAAAACTGATTGATAACGCTTGATTGTTCACAGTTTCATAGTGTAATTTGTTATAAACAAATATATACTGTGTATCAATTATCGCAGAATCGGATACAATCAGTGCCACAAAGACAGCACGAGATTTGTCTTTGGACAATTTAACCACAAGTTATTGTTTATATATACAATCGAATTAAATATGTCAATAGCGAAATAAGATATCGTAACGATAACATACCCCCCTCTGCATTACGCTCCGTGAAAGGAGCATAGAGTAGGGGAGGTTAAGTCATCTTATCTATAGCGATATATGATCGGGCGTACTTATAATTATATGCATTTGTTATAACTTTTACGCTTTTAAATATCTTAATTTACTGGTAAATGAAATTAAGATCAAGGTTTAAATTTTTTTTAAATTAGTTCTTCTGTACGATACCGCCCACCGTCTTTTTACAAAGCACGCGAACATTAAACAAAGTGTTCAGTTAGGGAAAACCCCGTTGCGGTAAATAAATATTTACTATTGAAAAGTCTGTGCTAGTCAACTGTACAATTTTAGAAACCAGGAATTAGGGATTGGGGAAAGTAAATACACTTCCCTGATGAGATGGCCTTAATTTAAAGTCAGCTTAATTGATAAATATTACACAAAGTCTAGTCTTCTTTTGATGAGTCATTGTTTAAAGCAAGTCCGTTTGTGGGTTTCCCCATCACTTGAAGTTAAATAAGACTACTTTTGCTTGAGTCGGACCCACTTTTGGCCCTATGGAGAGAGAGAGAGATGGGCTGGAATAACTACTTAACTGTTTAATGAGACATTTCGGTTCACAAGGATAGAGTTAGTTTTAAAATAGAAGCATATTCATGCATTCTAAGCACAAATTTATAAAAAAATATATACATGAGTTCTTCTGCAAGATACCTTGGACGGATGCCTTTTCAAGGTACATGTACCTTCCTTTTAGAATGAACTACACTGTGCATCAAATGATGCTTCTCCAGCAATTTTCAATATTTATTACAAGGACTAACACCAGATTTTGCTTTTGTCATTGTTTTTTGTGGTTGTATTTATTTTTGTTCTTTTTTGTTCTGCTATGTTTTGTTCCGTTTTAATGCTGTTGTTGTTGTTGTTTTCTTTTTTTTTTCTTTTTTTTTTTTTGGGGGGGGGGGGGTGGGTGGGTGGGAACGCTGCATGCATTGCACGAAAAATATCTGTACATTCTATCAAGGATTTTATTGTATACAATGTAGTCCTATTAAAATCCTTGTCTGTTGGTATATTTTGGACTAAAGTTCTATAATCATTTTTACAATGCTCTCACTTGGAGTGATCATTGATTGGTTGAAAGATTGTGTTTGAACACCCTATATGTTAGATATATCATACAGTTTTACATGATCATGCAATCGAACTGACGCCGACTTGTACAAGTCCAATACACTGGGATATTATACATGTACTTCCATGTGATGTGATTGACATAGTTTACATTGCATGGCTTAATATGTCACCCTGACTTTCTTAATATGTAAATTGTTCTACATCAAAGCTCGTATTTTGTCAATGATGAGCCTATTTAAACACACAGCATTCAGATAACGTTGCAATAATACTGCCCATGTGAAGACTAGAATATCTTTTGCACCCTGTTGTGGAGCGATCATCTTTTTATATGATCCTATCAATCGACTGTTTGTGCGATTGTTCGGATTGTCTCTTGTCTTATTGTAATACTATATTTAAAGAATATATACATGTATACAAAAGTATACAAACTGAAAAAAAAACTTTTTGTGTATCTGAAACAAGACGATTGAACCGGGGTATAGTCTGTTTATAATCTTATTTATTGGTCAGTAGGTTACGTTAAACCATACATAGTCTATCCTTGTATTTCGCCAGACAAGGTAATTGCTCGTTACAAACTTTATCAAACTGTCTACGAGCTTAAGGTGGAAGCCTGTATCTTACATTATATACCACCACCACCACCCCACCTTACCCCACATTGTGACAATTGTGTACCATCAAAATCTGCATCAAGAAAAATCAAGTAGCATTAGCCCGCCTATCTATAAAATGTTCGCGTAACTTTGTCGAACGCACCCATGACACATGACTGATGACAAAAAATATAATTTATATCTGGACCTTATATTTAGCAAAGATGATGGTATGTTGATTGACTAATGGCGGTTTGGTTGATGGTATCACCACAAATACAATACCAAACGCGATTGAAATGCAAATGACTCAAATTCAGCACACGCGGCCCATGCACTATACATAATGTTGCTTGCACCAAATCCTGGCCTCCACCCAAACGATTTATCAGTTTATTTCTCATGCAGTTGTTTCGTTCTATTTTAGATATAAGTCCTTATCTCGGATTGCTTCTTGGTCATAAGATTCATACGATAATTTAGACAGTTTTTCGCATTTTCTTTTCATCCAATGCCCATAGATGGCAGTACATGTGTGTGTTTCTAAATCATTCACTTTTGTCGCTAAATGATCTTCTCAATTTATCGGTTATTGTCGACAATAAAAGGTCGTTGAGTTTGCACCTGTAATAAAAAGTCGTTGTGTTTAGACCTGTAAAGGAGTATTTTGCTCATTATACCTTTCATGCGTTGCATATGTATGACCATGTTACAGCTGTTTAGTAGTAGTCTCTGTAAGAATCAGACAGAGGGTAAACATGATCAGGAAATTAAAGAGAGCATCTTGACAGTCTAATTAAAGTAACTGCGCCACAATATTCAAGAAAAGGGAAGATTTACCATGGTATTATACTTTATATTTGGTCAAATGAGTGATCTTTTCATTGAAATGGACTGCACATTGCCAGTTCAGTTTCAGATACAAATTTCACTTAAAAAATATATAATTTCTTCAATTTAAGGATAGAAACCAAACGGTCAACATTAATATAGTGAACGATTGTACATTGTAAGTGGATTAGAAGGTTTTTTGCAAGCATATTCAAGTTTTGCCTGATTTTTACATGGACAGGTACTTAATGTACTTTTGTCGTTTGCGTGTACAGTTGTTTGACTGACGAGTTTGATCCATTGTTTAAATAAATCAAGAATTTCGAATTATAAATTAAAAATGGTATGGTGTCTGATATTATTCTCATTATTATAAAAGTCGCGGATCAAGAGATTTTGAAAGGCGATGTTTCAGAGATCAGTTAAAGAGTGTTTTCAGGCTAGCATTGGGACATTTTTGCTCAAAATATATGCGTTATCAACAAACTTAGTAAGGGAAAGATTGCATGGACAGCCAATGATAAAGGTATTCCGTGTTGCTCTTTGATGTGTGGCCCATAAAGGGGCAATGGTGTATCAAAGCACTACATGTCGCAACAACAACAATAAGAAATTAATATTTAGACAAGTTAACAAAAAGATGCATCGATGGTCCAAATTTGGACGAGATACATGGGAAAACAACGAGAGTTGCCCATATCATATCATATGTTGGTCGATATAAACATCAGAAAAACAGGACGGTCTGTCCCGTGTGAAAAAAGACCTTCATATGTATAATAAATCATTGCAAAAGTCTGTTGCTTAAGTTCTCCTTTTTGCTAGTTTTCGTCTACGTAAACAATTTTCAGTTCAATAGGAATAAGAAACCACGAACGAATTACATCTACTTGACTTTCCATCCTACTTAATTTTTTTCGTCAATCCCGTACACGATAATCTCTGTTCCGATGTTGATTTATTTGACATTGAGCATCCGTACTCGGTAAATTTGTATTCCAATCAGAGTTCTTTAAGTTCATTCGGAATTCAGTATCTGATCGATTTTCCATTAATACAACAGATTTTACATGACATAACTAATGAATGGTGTTTGTGTTGATGTAGTATAAATAGAAACTAGACGTGATACGAATCTCGACCATTTCGCCTCGGGATATATTCAATTACACTAATTTTTCATGTCGCAATTCTGACATAACTTCTGTTCATTAGTGACAAATATGTTATTTATTACACGAGTTTGTTTAAGGACAAATTGCTATGTGTTGCAGTTGTAATTATTGATAAAGTGCGTTTTATTTGTCAACTTAAATTAGTTTAAAAGATTGATCAAGACCCGGAGCATCTCATTATGTACCAATCCATATAAAATTCAAACACTACCAGTAGTAAAGGGCATTCATTACGCAGAAAAAAACACTGAACAATTACAGTTTTATGGGGGTTAACACATTCCACGTGTATTTTTTGACGTAACAATAGCCCTTTAAGTAATCAGTTCTATATTTTTTTTTTCAAAATCATTCATTCATCTCCGAATTCAATCAACTAACTCGAGAACGATAACTCTGCAAAGTACCAATTTCATAAACAATAAACTTTTTATCTCAAAAACGCAACATCCACCGAATGACAAACTAGGACTTGTTATATTGCCCGATTTGGTGGAATTATTTACCTGTATGAATCACCTCCTGTTTGATTTTTTTAAAGACTATAACTTAATTTAAAAAAAAAACGATAGAAATGTATGTGTTTAATTCTTAGTTTGTTTATTTTATTTCATTTCCGAAGAAGTTCTTCACAAAAGGAAAGAAAAACAATTAAACGCGCACAGAAAGAATCAACAATATGAACAGGAAACATGACTATGAATATGAGTACACCATTTACATGTATTAGAACTTTCTAATCGAATCTAAATTTATAGTAAAAGGGAAAGCTTTTACTGTCTACAAAATGTATTATCAGCCAACACGTGCAGCTTGTGTCAAGAAATGCAACTTGCTTACCCCTAAGCACTTTGTACAATGTACAATAACAATATTAAGAGTTTCATTTGCATACAAAACGTTTAATTAGATGCAGTTATGTAACGAAATGACAGCCCTTTAGCTTGTTATGTAATTGCACTTAAATCCTCCTAAGTTTCTTTAAAGTTCAAGTACTAGTCTTCATGAGAAACATGTATGTGTCAATTAAATGACTCCATAACATTCTGTCAGATATCTGGTATCAGGTATAATCGATCACGTAAAAACTACAACATACTTATGACACATCGAAATAAAAATTAAGATACTTCCGAAGTAAGCTCCCAAGAAGGGATTCAAGATTTCAGGTTAGGGGGCTTTAACAGAATTAAATGACGAGTGAAGCGAGGGGAAAAATTAGGGTAGAATTTTTTTTGAAAATCCAGATTTCATGCAAAAACATTTTCTCCAAATTTCAAGGGGGTGCAGGCCCGGTATGCCCGTCCTTGGATCCGCGCCTGACCCATCAGGGAGTGTATATAATTGATATAAAGTCTGGCCTTATGCATAAACAAGCATCACGACAAAACATCTCGCTACCAAAACATAGTATAAACATACGCGTGTATACAGAACGTAACGAATTAAAAGTGAAAAAAAAAACCAGTTACACTATACAGTATTGGATTGAAAGGGAGATTTGGCATGCCTGATCCCTTTTTTAGTCGTGAAGACGTAATTTTCCCCAAAATTTACATGCACCCCACCAACATTTTAAGCCCGTTGTTCCCCTTGGAAAATGAATATGCTTTCTGAAATCTTAGCTCCACCCTTGACACATAAACATGAAGCTCCTTTCATAACATTTGTATTTTTATGATTGACGATTCGAATCGCTTTATTTTTGTTAACATCAAAAATAGGAAAAGCTTCTCAGAAATGTTATAATTGTAATGAGTAGTGTTCATGCCGTGTGATTTTTTTTTCACATCCTGTGTAACAGACAAGTAGTAAATTAGAAAGAGGCAATAGACCTGCGAAGGATATAGTACTTAGTCAAACGTAATTAAATTGGGCCTACACGACTCTTACAAGGACTGGCGATTAAAAGCCGTGTACATGTATCAAGTATTTACTCTCACGGATTTACCATTAGAAATATTAAGAATAATATTTTTATTTCTTACCTCAACGTTTACGCTGGCTTAGACCTGATTACGATTCTCATTAAGATAAAGCTTGAGCAATACCATGTAAATTTCTGTAAGGTTTCGTATTTCAGGTCGGCAAAAGTTAGTTTTTTTTTCCTTTCGCATGATTTTCATAAAATGCCCATTACTGAAACGGTCATGTTGTAGCATTTGCATATAATGTATGAATTTTGTTTTAAGTTAATATCCTTAATTTTGAAAAAAAAATCTCTTTTTTAGATTTCAAATGTGCCCCAGCCTTAAAGTTTCCTAATTCGTTAACAGCGATGATAACCAATTAAAAGATATGCTTGGCCCTGATCCATTCTGTCTCGTGACCGATAACGTCACAGCTCTTAAGGATGTTCGCTGGTCTATTTAAGGATAACAAGGATTTCTAAGGATTGTATAATCTTTTAAGATCTTTCATGCTAGAACAATAAAAGAAGAAAAATGCTCGTTTTTGAGATGTAAGCATTTTTTTTTAAATTTAGGCGGGAAAAGAGTTTAGGATTTGTCTAGATTTTCATAGGTTTTTTGTCTTATTATGTCATACGCGTATCTATTACAACACTGAAAAACTGCCCAAATAGCATTTTAAAGTGTGTTTTATGAAATTATGAAAAGAAAAGTGGGGGTCCCTGGGCAAAAAATATTAATTGGATGTATAACGTCTATGAATTTGACGACTCCATTGTCTGGATTTTTTTGCGTGTGAATCTTCATTACTTACATCAGGTTCGATTGAATGGTCACATGTACATTTTTGTACATCCAGCTCCACGAGTTGTACATTCATCAAAGTATACACCATTTTATAATATTCCTATGTAATAAGGTTTTGACATTTCATTTTTCATTTGATCTTTCCCAAAGCTAACTGTTGATACCGAGGCCGGGGAATTTGACACGTTTATAGAAGCATTTTAAGGCACTTAAGCCACAAAAATGGTCTAAGCAAATATCAGTATAAATTATAGTTACGAATCTATGTCAATATTTGATTTTTTGTGTTGAACTATTTTATTTTTATTTCCATTAAATTAAGGTCAACGCGAGCAAATATTTGATATGACAAATATTTGGTTTTCCTTGAATTACATGGTGAAATTTCGATGTATCCTTACTCTTTACATGGACATATACTGGAAAGTCAATATATATGACAACTTATTGGTAGAAGCAGGAACGGTTCTATAGATTTAGGAGCAGTGATTACGGGCTATTATTCGCTATTTTTTCCCAAAAATATTGCATTAATTGTAAAATTATTAGCAAATGGGGATCAAACTCTCGGAACTCCTCCCCAGGATCAGTCACAAAGAAATATTGTGGAAGCATTGTTGTTCGTGGGGTACCGATTTTTTTTTTAAGCAGTGGACCTGCATGTTTTTGTTTATAGCAGTGGGCCTAAATATTTTCATAGCAGTGGACCAAAATGATTTTTTTTAGCAATGGACCAAAGCAGTGGATCCAAATATGTTTTATAGCGGTGGATAAATATTCTTTTTTTACAAATAGGATGAATAAATTATGTCCTTACTATTCAGATCAAAATTTTACCCCCAATCAACTCTGTCCTATGGTTCATGGGAAAATAATATTTCATGAAAGGCTTTAATCATGAGCTCGTCTCGAAACCTTTTATCCTCGGTCTATGGTGTCTATACACATCGTTGAGTTAAAATGGCAAACTATTTTAATATCTCATTTATTAAATGTGACCTTTGGCATCTATAATTTCAAAGACAGGATCAAAATATTTCAATATACGACGCTTTAATAGTTAATAAACAAACTTGGTTAAAATGTGAACATGCTAAAAAGGGGGAGGGTCATTCACTATATACAAATGTATCTCACAATAAACACTGAACATCACTACTTGTATCAAATTTAACCACAGCAGCTATTCGCCAATCCGGATCATCTTATTTTATACGGTTTTAACGTGGTACGTGCTGTTTGTTTTTCTGTGAGTAACTTGTCTCTGGTGTTTTGTGTGGTATTTGTCTGTTATTATTTTATTGTTCCCGGTATTGTGTTTGTTCATGTATTTCTAGTTACTGTTTGTACATACATTGTCACTACCCTTTTCTCTTGCAATCTGAATTACAAATTTAATTTCATGTAAACTTCAAAGTGTCAAAGGATGGCTCCGAGGACCCACCCCAAATTTTGCTCGAAAAGTGTAGTTGATTATATCGAAAAAAATCAAGGCACAGGTTTCTAATAAGCTAGTCAGTGCCTTCTGAATTTCTTGATCCGCCACTGGAAAATGAAATTGAAAGTGAAAACAATAAACACCACACAGTGAAGGAATGTGGACATTAAGCTGTAATATGTTTAAAACCGGTAAACCTTTAATCTTAATAAAATTACAGCCACCCACCGTAACTCCCATAATTCTACTCAAAAGTCGACTATTGTCACGGTTAACACCTTTAATCGCGAAACGCCGTATTCAAAAACGACTTCAATGTTGGCAGTTCAAATTTGCTGATCATTGTTTTCTTCTGAATTCTAACCCTACATTGGCATCTTACATGCAATTCATTCGCAAACGGTACGGATTAGTAACCCACGGTATTTCTTAGTCGGTACCTAAAAGTCAGGTTCAACGTCTTTTCGATTGGCACCTGTTACACAGTGGTGTCCATACTTCGGTTGTGTTAAGGACCTTGGATTAATCGGATTGTTACAAAATTTGGCATCATTGTTTACCTATCACGCCCATTGTTATTCTTATCCTAAACCTTACATTGGATAACACCACTGGGTTATTGGTAAATAATAATCATGGCCTCCTTAAGTATTTGTGAGTTGTTTAAATTGACAAAACATATTTTACCGGGAATCAAAACAGCGAGATATGAATGATATTTTACGTAACTCATTACTGTTTATTTATTAATTTGTTTTATAACTAAACCCGTAGTCGAGTGTTTTTGTCGCATCGGGAGTGTCAGTGAAGCGTGCTCGCCTCGAGTGCGGTAGGTCTCCGGCCGAGTCACACCAACGACTTCAAATTGGTAGTCATTGCCTTTCCACCATGCACACGGTATTTTAGCTTGACGACGGGCTACAATGTTCGTGTTATATTTGTTATTTCATTATCTTTTTGTTGTGTGTGTGTTTTCTTGGTCTAACCGTTATCACCGGATTTACCGTTTTGAATCCTGGGTCCTTTGTTATCCTTTTACCTTGCACAATTATTAATTTCTTCTGCCTTATTTCATTACAACCCCAGCTAAGATATCGGACAAGACTTTTTAGGGCAGCAGCATACAAAATGAATATATATAATAATATCCACCATTCTTTCAGCACACAGCCAAGTTATATATAGTCAGGTTATTCATGTTTTCTTAATTGTTGCCAATATCCTTTTTATGGTTTGACACTGCAAGGTGCATTACCATCACCATTGATATCCTCAAAAGATGCTGCTACCAGCCACTTGGGTTGTTGAATAGAAACCAAATGCACTTATCACCTGTTCGCTGAATTTCAGAAAGTTACAAGATAGCATTCTATTGTAAACGAACGGACATCAGTTCATAAAAATTGGAAGTAAACTGGTGCGTCTTCAGTTCATGTCTTTTTTAATTGGATATCTGTATTGCAACAAGGACCTTTACATAGTAGACTATACTCAACTCCTTGATTGTATACGTCTAACAAACCATTTTAAGCAGTCCGATTTAAATTTATGCTAATTGTGGTTCAAAAAGTTCATGTAAAAGTTTTTATACAATTGTAATATATCTGAGGGATGTTACATACAGTTTAATATAAAAAAAAATATATCATAACTATACACGAGACCATGTAACTGGCAAATGCTATATCTAAATAAAAAAATAGACTACACGTCCTAACAAATTAGATAATTATACACGACCAAATCGCCAGAACTTCGTACTTTTCCAAACTTAACGTCAATTCCTTTGATGTTTCTCACCTGGTCAGGTAATTATTGATACGGAAGCAGATAATACTCATTTCTGCGCATGCTCTATCAAATGACACATTCAGAGATGACTGGAATATGTTTAATGTTTTGTAGGTAGAAAATGGGGACTAGGAAAGACGTTAGTGACACGGAACAATGTTTGGACCATATTCGAGGGGCACAGGTAAGAAAAACGTATTTATAATTAGCCAAAGAGCTTAATTAACTTTTGTACCCTTCCAGGTGTCAATTTCACTGGTCCTTATAACACTCACGAATTTAAATACCGGTGTCTAAATATAGCACACTATCTAATAAACATAGGTGTTTCCCTCTTTGAAGTGATAATTACAGGTAGAAATATAAACAAAAGCAAAACTAGAAACTTATCAGTAAATTGTTTCAATATTGTGTCTATTTCTCTCTATTAAAAGTAAAATATAAAGGACTTTCTATAGTTTTACAACTTATATTGTAGACTAAGATTGGATTCTTTGATAACGTGATTTAGTGTATGTCATAAACTTAAGAGACCGACTAGGCGACTTGTCTAGTGATCGTTTGCGTATTTTTTTCTATTTCAATCCACTTACATAATTTGGCCTCATTAGATTTAATTTTCTCCTATATATAGACAATGATTTATGATTCACCTGTGATTTGCTAAATCAATAAAGTTTCTTTCTGTATCAAATTGCCCACAAAAATTACGATTATTTCCTTTCAGTGGCCATAAAATCGATGAATATAAAATGTCCTTCTCAAATTTGTTAACTTTTTTGTTTATTGTACAAAAATCGATTAAGTCTATCTCGGTTTAGACAATTAAAAGGCGGGAAATACGCCAACATCAGCAGCTGATTGTGTGCTTTGTGAACAGGGGTTTGTGTACATTTAGTATTCAAGTTATTTCAAAAACGTCTCCCTTAGCCTGTCACAGACAAATAGGAGAAGTGAGCACAAACAAGGAGATTTTTTACTCAATTCTCCAACATAACGGTCAGGCTCTGATGATGTACATGGATATCATTGATTTATGCTGTATATACATGTACACTAAGCATTGTTATACTGTAATAAAGTGTGTATACCAGATCCATAGAAAATTCAATGATTTTTGACAGACTTGCATGTCTAGTGTCCTACTATATTTTCCTGCAATAAAAAGGCTGGACAGGTACGAGCTAGGATGGACCCAATAAATGGATTTGGGGTGGGTATCCCCGTTTTGTTGATTATTATAATCATTTTTGTGCACATCTTTCCTAAAATAAGCAAATGATTATGCAAATGAACATAATCACTAGAATCCCCCCAATAAATAACTGGATTGGAACTGAAATCCCTTCAAGTTTCATCCAGTAGCCTAAGAAAAAAAATTGAAAGACAAGATCTCCTGATATTGATCATATTTAAAAAATAAAAAAATCCAGCACGTTATGCTACGGCAAAAAAGCAGGACCTATATTTTGCTCAAAATTAAAAAGAGAGGAAAGAAAATTTCATTCTCGCATCTGGATATTCAAATTCGAGCTTCAGCCTTATTTGGCAAACTTTTCTACTTTTAGGAAGAACTAATTAACCTAGTTGTTTTAAGATCCAGATGATTGTTGCTTTACAGGTCTACAGAAACAAGCCAAATTAATCAGACTGTATTTTCTAAACATTGCCCATGGGGAATACAATATTGACTGACAACATTACATGGATAATCTGTAATCAATTTTAATGATCCAACCAACTGTTGCAGAGAGATAGTGTCCCATTCTCATTGTATAGAACTGTTAAAGTACTGAGTAAAAGTTGTCTAATCTCTGGTCCACCTTTTAAGTTTAGATAAGTCACTGTACTTTAAATTACTATAGGATATTGGCCCGATATACATGTATATGTATGATGTGCTACAGAATTATATTTTGTCTGTCTTAATTTTTTGCCTTTTCAATTAAGGAAGGACCTTTTGAATAAAAGACGGGGAATTAGGCCCTGACCTTTATAGAACCTTAAATTTACTAATCTGGTGGTGCAAGTTTTTTTACTTGTAGTACATGTTGTGTACATGTATCAATTCTATCACCATAGATATCTTAAATGAAAACATTATATCTCTGATGTTGACTGAAATATAAAAAAAATAGAACTATAAACAAACAAACATCCATTACATTGTATTGTTACAGCTATATAGTACATGCATATGACTAATTCTAAAAGTTTGGATGAATAAACCCTATACCAATGTACATGTGCATTTTGTATGACAACAAAACAGAGTTTTTTTCACTTGGCAGCAAACAGGACTCTTATGACACAATGTAGATGAATTAAGAGGTCCTCAAAATTACTTTTTTGCTCCTGTCCTTTGGACTGATAAAATTTAATGTAAGAATTAATTTACTATCAATTTATATTTCAATGTAGTCTGTTTTCAAATAAGGTACATGTTGGCACTCAACTACAGGACTATTGTTAGTATCAAACCCTGGAAGAGATATACTGTGAAAATACTTGTATTCATGGATACCAACTTTCGTGGATTGGAGAAGAAACATGAGTTTGTGGATTCTTGCATTTGTGGTTTTCCAGTTTTCAGGATTCATATCAATGGAAATCTCCTTTTCATTGGTAACCAAATTTCATGGTTTGACCTACACACAAAAGCCACAAAAATTAGAATCCCAAAAACCGTAGTACTTTCACAGTATTTTCACTGGTAAAATTTTGTTGCCTTGTTCTCAATGTACATAATTAGTTTTTATTCAAGGTAAAGCACATCTTAACATTGCTTGTACATAAAGTTTTGGCTCCAAGGCTTTAATGTAAAAAAGATATATGTAGCATTAATTTATGATATCTATGCCTTTGGCTTAAATGTTTGTTGAATCATAAAACTTGGAAGTTGTATATCCATGACTATTCATTTACATATACAATGTACTCCAGTGTCTTTTCTTCAAACCATTCATGGACTGCTTACATGACTCCAGTCCAGTACAGTTTTGGCCAAACAAAAAGTACCTACCCCTAACATCTTTTATTCAAACCATTCATCAACATTGCATGCATTTGATGTTCATTTGAGCTTCAGAAATTTTTAGTTTAAATTTTTAACCCAAATAGTTTTTTACTTCAGCAGGTGCTTTCAATTCTTCTGATTGATTTGCTAATTCTGTTGTATATCATTAACTCTGTTAAGTTCCAGTATTTTTATTTCAAATTTCATCCTCACCACAAAAATAACTGGTTTAAATGTTCCTACATTGTTACTCCTTAATAATCAAATGGACTGTGATTTTTCACATATGAACACATATGAAGCTGCTTTTTCTCAGATACATAAGTTCCTCCAAACAGTAGCAGACATGTTATTTTCTACAGTATTATGAAAAATATCAGAATACATCAGACATGGATCTGGACTAAAGTTAACTCCGAAGTTCAAACCATCTAAAATATAGAATATTCTGTGTGTAATTACTTTTCGCATCTACAGCTGTTGTTTTTATATTTAGAAGGAGAAAATTTCTGAAATTTCGTTTGCCATTTTTTTGTGGTGTGTTGATTGTCTGTTTTATTTTGTAGAAGAAAGTTTTGGAAGTTCCGTTCGCCACTAATTATATTGCTGTGCAGCAAAGACTCGATGAAACAAGGGATGCACAGACCAAGATAAAAGCTTTGAAAAGGAAGGTCAATGAAATTAAGCACACAAAGGTAGATTGAAGTTTTATATTGAGGATTTATTCAGGAGAAAAAATGCTTTATTGTACTCCTACTCAACAACTTGAATCATGTTGTCTGTTTGTCTGTAAGCTATTTTTTATGCCCCCGCAACGATAAGTTGGGGGGCATATTGTTTTACCCCTGTCCGTCTGTCCATATTTCCGTCTGTCTGTAATTCTGTCCGTCCCATAAGTTTTCCGCACTTTTTTTGAAAATCCTTGATAATATTGAACTGATTTTTTGTATATGAGTCTTTCATGATTTGTTGCAGATCGAGTTTAAGTTTCGTTCAGCTATGCTGAGTTTTACTCAAAACCACATGCGGGGGCATCATTTGTGTCTCACAGACACAATAACACATCTGACAAAGTGCTTTTTACAATTATGAGTTATGATATAGCTGTATGAAGGTTAAATGCAGGGGCATCACTTTATTTAGTCTGTCCTTATTTTGTCTCAATATTATTGGCCTCCAATTTACCTCAAATTTGGCATGTGGCTTTATGTAGATGGGGCATACATTTGCACTTGTAAAGAATTTTCGTTGCTGTCCATTTATGTAGATGAGGCATATGTTTGTACTTGTAAGTAATTTTCATTCCATTATCAGCTGCCTGTTTTGTAGAACTTCACAACTTTTCTGTAGATGGAATGAAAGAGATAATTTATATCACAAAAATCTCAGCTGCCCCAAAGTGGATTGATTTCTATTGTAGCATGTGGGGGCATACATTGTAAGTGATTTTTGTCAGTGTAATGTATAAAATTCCTATTTAGTGGGACTTGTATGAGGTGGGGGTACACTTTGCACAACAACTTGTGCAACCATGTTGTTAACTGTCAACCAGATCAGGTCACTTAGAGAAGTATTTTTGGCACTCAGTCGGCTTATGGAAGTCGGCGAATGTCGGTCATATTTATCTCAGAAACTCAAAATCATAGCCACTAGATATT
Organism: Perna viridis; assembly: GCA_037379345.1. Taxonomy (NCBI): domain Eukaryota; kingdom Metazoa; phylum Mollusca; class Bivalvia; order Mytilida; family Mytilidae; genus Perna; species Perna viridis. Next base: position 31,886,707 of record CM074523.1, read on the forward strand.
TAGTGTGTAACTTCAGTATGGGGTCCAATATTGTTTTAAGTGATTTCAAGTCTGTCACACTTCTACTTCCTGTTTATGGCAACCTTTCCATTTTTGTCTCTGACCCATTTTTTAACATTTTTGTACACGTCTTTTGTCTGGTGCATATTTACAGTGTACAAATATATATTTTTTGCTGTCTGTTCATTTGTCAATTCTAAAAAAACCAAAGTCATGGATTTGATTATTTTATGATTTGTTTGTCTTCATACGAGAAAGTTTCCTTTCATTTTCCATTGTTTTCAGATGTTTAGTAATTTCACATCTAATACTGAAAAATAATGGGGTGGGTTTGTGCTTTAAGCCATTGCTTAAATATTAAAATTAAAGTTAAACTCTAGTACTCTTTTACAGTTTACACATTGAGTGACAAGAAAAATTGAGCATTTGAAATGTACGTCAAGCTATTCATTTCTGGCTAAATACACAAGTGTAATAGTTGAATTTGTAAGTTAAAGTGTCTATATCAGAATACATGCTCATAATACTGAATAAATATCTATATATTGAACAGATGTATAAAGGTTCAATTTGTATTTAATTATTTAGAGTTCAGTGGTATAAAAAAAATGCCCATCATGTGCCAAAACGTATTAGATATCAAATGCAGTCTATTTACAAGGCCATGCCAAAAATCTTTCAACTGTGTTAATACATATAGCTATCCAATGAAATGGTGATGATTACTTACTGTGAAATCAGTTTAAAAAAAATCCCTTTGTACTTTTGGGATTTGTTCGGTTAAAGATATTTGTTTAGTTTACCAAGGTTTAAAATATACTGTAACTTTAAAAAGTGTCTGGTTTAAACAGGTTTTTTTTATAATGAAGGGTTTGGTTTAGACAACTTTCACTGTATATGAATAGACAGTAACAAATTCAATTTATTAAAATCTTGCTTTCACTCTACATTTTCTTCATTTTATTTCATTGTTAAACGAAAAAAAAGTCAAATTTGGCCTTTTACTCCTTTCCTATGGCAGATTCCTTTGAAATACAATTTTAATACAGAAAAGATTTGAACAAGCCATTGAAAGTGATAAATACTCCCATTTATTGAGCCAAGCAAAGTTACCGTCAAATTTGTTTTCAATTTGAAACCTCGACCATGAAATTTATTCTTGTAACGCATTTTACATAAATAATTGTATTTGTAAAAATGTGACCTGTCAGAAAATGTATGTAGTATTTGTAAATGAAATGTATTTGAAAGTTGGCAAGTGTTGTCTTTCTAGTTACTGGTGTTAGCTGTCAAAATTATGAATAGGACTTTGTTTATTTATGTGAAACAATGTTTCAGTTTCTTTTTAACAGCTTTTATACACTGCACTTGTTCAGATTCAAGGATAAAAATAAGAAAATTTGTCTTAGTGGTCCAGATTGATGTTTCTTGCCTTTTTGGGTACTTTATTTGACCCCTGTGATTGAATTGTTCATCAGGTTGAAGTATAAAACTTAAGGGAGAATACATAACATTTTTATGGATAGTTATGAAACCAATTATCAACAAAAATGATAGCGAAGAATCAACAGTGGTATGATTCAAATATGTCAAAATCAAAAAACATGGGATAAAGTGAGCACATGAAACAGAGTGACTTATGAAGACAATAGTTAAGAGTTGAGTCCCTTTTATTTCAATGACCTCTTTTTTATCTAGCAATCAAACAGGGCAGCAAGTTGAGTCTAAATTCCTATAATGGAAACTTTACATTTGGTCTGAGACTTTTCCAGAAGGCTAGAATTGTCCTTTATTTTCAGCTGAGGGTTCAAATTTACTCTAAAGGAAGGTTCTGGATTTTTTTTTGCATTCTAAATGAATGGTCTGTCAGAAGAAAGTGAAATATTCATAACAAGAGTAAATGTTAAATATGGTTGGACCAGGGGATCTAGATAAATGGAATTTCAGTGGTCCTGCATCAGAAAAGCTTAAACCTCCTGATTTCAGTAAAATAATATCATGGACTATAGGGTTACAGGAATTGCTCTTTCCTAATTTGATCAATTCAATAAAAATTTAGGCCCAAGGATGTAGACACAATTAGTAATAGTAGGTAATCTCATCTTTTACAGAGAGTAAAATAGTTAACTTCAGGGAATAGAGTTGGTCAATTAAATGACAATCACCAGTGATTAACTTCCTTAGGTCCTTAACTGGACAAATGACCCTGGGACCTATTGAGGCTTAGCCTTTTGACTAGCAGACATATATAACGTTCTAGCCAACTTGAAATATCTTTGAATTTAAATCTCAATGATAATTGTCAAGTTAAAAACCTAGGCATTTCATCAGTAATGGTCATCCAGTCTAAAAAGACATACTCTATTTTCTGAAGTTAACTATGTTACTTGCTGTAATACTGGCTACATTGATCAGCCCTTTTATGGTAGTTTATTGGAATTTCTTTTAGGCCCTACAAGTTAGTAAGTTGTTTCACATATGACAGCTATACTGCATACAAGAATAAAATATGATGATGCTTATTTTAAATTAAATGTGTATTAATTGGTGAGAAAAAGAATGCCAACTCAGCTAGCCTTCGAGAGCCTCAAATGTTAATGTGCATACCAAATAGTGCTTAACCTCAGCCCAAGGTCTTTGGTTTGAATAAAGCTAACTTACATAACCCTGTAATATCATATTTATGCGAATTTTTATTGGTATTTCATAGAAAAATCTAGTATTTATGGTTTTAAAAGCCACGGTTATAAATATTGGTATAATATATGACCTATGACCTTAGTGCTCACTTTTAAATATATAATGTTTAAAGTACTGTAATGTACTATAAACTATGGCTCAACAGGATTTTTTCCCTATCAATATCATCTTGTCCACTTTAATCATGTAGTTGTACATGTACAAATGAATATCTATATTTTTTGGTCTTTTTTCAGTACAACAACATTTTATTAATAGTCTGTTTACTCATCCTGAAATATCAGCCAAAGGACATTAAGCCATAATCAATCAATCAACCAGTATTAAAACAATTGAAATTAGTTTGCTAAATCAGGTTTAGAAACTGTAAAGGACAGCATACTGGTATCTTGAAAAGTCCAATTTCACAGAATGTAATGATGTTAAATATGCTTTTTTCTTACCCTCCCCCTAACACCTACCCCTCCCAACTTGCCTGACTTGAAGAAATGTGGAAAAGATAAATTCACCTGACATGTACATGAAATGTAGCATACATGTATACATGTATATTTAAACTGTTGACATTTGGTCAACTTCATTAAATTTAAATGACATTTCTCCATTTAACTGCCATCATATTTTGATATCTATAAGGCTGTAATATATAGGACACCTACACTATACATGTTTAATAATTCAGACCAGGATAAAATACTGAGCTTAGAGGTGTAACAATTGTTCAACTACTGAAATTTGAGGACCAGGATTATAACATTCATGTGTACATGTACATGTATTTGCCATTGTTTGGTTTGTGAACATTGCACTAAATTGTGCACCACTTAAAAAGTTTGCTTGATCTACAGTCAAATGTGTTTTATTAACATTTCCTTGGCCAAATCATGTGGTACTATGTGCTTTGATTTTGTTTAACAGATCTGTGGAATTGGAATGACCCAATTTTTCCCACACTTTAAATTGAGAACTAGATGTATGAAATTAGTTAAGTGTCACTCTACATGTCTTAACCATTTGGTTGTTGAATTTAAGAAAGGCTGTCAAAAAAGAATAAAGAAATATATTGGTTTCTTTACCAAAGTCTGAAGTGATTTCATATGTTTTGAAATTAATACTATGAAAACATGTAAAATATACATGTCCATTTAGGACATTCAGGCCTGTAGCCTTGGGAAATGAATGTTTCTTTGAGGAAACATTATGACAGTATTCTTGTACATGTACAGTACCTGTACCTGTTCCATATTACAATTTACATGTACATGTATACACTGAATCCCTAACTCTGCTATGCTGAGGTGTTTTATGATAGCTAAAATAGTGAATGTTTCCTTCAAGAATTATATTAGTTTACATGTGCCCCTGTACCTTCATATATTGAACCCCTTACTCTGCAGACAGTGTTTTCTAATGCCTGAGATAGTGAATGTTTCCTTGTAACAGTTTACATGTACCCCTGTACATGTATATTTGACATGTACCCCTGTACTTGTATATTTGAATTCTTAAATCTATGACAGTGTTTTACAATGGATGCGATACTTGAATATTTCCTTAAGGAAATAGGTAAAGGGCTGTGATCACACTAATGTACTTTAAACCTGCTACACTATTTTGCACCTGTCCCAAGTCAGGAATTTCTGGTCTCTGTATGTATTGTATCGTTTTTCACTTTCAGGTTTCTTTTTATGTTGCTGGAGTATGTGGGGACAACTATTTGGCTTTATTTGTGTATTACATTGTTTTGGGGTCAGCTACAGCCTGCCCAGTTGTGTGAGGGTTGCCTTGTCATTCATTGAAGACCAATGGGTGGTCTTTCATCCAGGTGGGGTTGTTGTCTTTGACATATTCACCTTATATATCCATTCTAGTTATATCATGAACCCTAGTATGTGTATACATTGAATCCCATAGGCCCATGACTCTGATATGCTGATGGTGTAAATAATGGCAGAGATACCAAATGTTTCTGAAGGTGTTTTATGATAGCTGAAAACTGAATTTTTCCGTAAGGAAAGATATTACAGTTAACATGTACCTGTATGTATGTAATCACCAGGCCTGGTCTACTTAAAACCATAAGTTGTTATTTGTTGACATTACTATCTGTATATCTAATAAAGTGACACTTTGAATGGCAATAACTTATAAATTCTCTTCAATGGGAAATTTACAACTCTGAAATTGATGATGAAATATACGAGTTTGTTTATACAGCTCTGAAATTGACAAATATATTTGGGACCATTGCTATTCTTTTCACATGGAGCTGTGAATAGTCCTTTTACATACATATGTTGTTATCAATTTAAAAATGAAAGGGTCATTTGTATGTAATGTTCATTTATGTCATGTTAGAAGAAAAGTGTGAACTTGATAAATTAAAGGGATTTCTAAAGATATAGAGTTACCATACAATCTTAGTAATGAACTTCACATTGTCTGATGCCAAAAGGATTTTATTTTAGTTTTGTTAATTTTTAAGCTTCCAAATTTAGTATCTTACTTACTGTACTTGCTTAGGCAAAATGAAATATGCCTGTTTCTTGCTATCCTACCTACCTACCCTAATTTTTTCTGCCTACCATAAACATTTTATTGACATTTTAGCTCCAGCACTGTTAAAGTCTAGTTTGTTTCTCCATTAACTTAATGTAAAATGTTTTTGAAAAATAAAAGTATTTCCCTACCTACCTACCCTATTTTTTTCTTGTTGGTATCAAGAAACAAGACCATTATTTTTTTCCCTAATGGTTACACACATGCATGTACCACTTTACTCTAAATTGGTGACTTGTTTCTTATTCTTGCTGTAATGGACAACTTTACTTCATATGAATGAAGTTTCTCATGAAGATGATTGTATTTACTTAATGTTTATTTTGCTGTTCATGTGTTTCTATCTTTTTTTTTCTTCACTTTAGGCAAAAATTTGCCTTTGACTTTCAAATTGATAATTTTACTTTGAACATACCAGCAGAACATATTCATGTCTATCAGTACCTGCTGTACCAGGCGCTACACCCTGTTTATATATAGAGTGAAACTAAGAGGTGGTTACAGTGCTGTAATTTGAAACCCTTTAAGATTGCATGTACACTGTGCCACCTGATATCATTTTGAAGAACAGACCATAAATTTAAGGGAATCTATCCTGTTAAACACAGCTTTTTTGGATTCACTAAAAGCATTGGTGTGGCATGAGATAAAATTTAATACAGATTTGACACTGACATTTTGAACCAATGTGGCATAGTTTTCCGCAATTATCAAATAAGCATTTGTTTCAGATGGCTTAAAGACTGTTAGCTAAGGATAAAACCTGTACTGCTGAATTATAAGATCAGAATTTCACAGTTAATTAACAGAAAGGACTCTTAACCTCATACAATAGCTACAATATTACTCCCCAAGCGGGTATTTTGTACTAAGAATTTTGTACTTTAGAAGTTTAGAGAATAAATGAGTGAAACCAAACTGCATGTAGCATGTATAACCTTGGCAAGTATTGGTCTGTAAAACATTTTTACCCTGTGATTAATGGTGTCCATCTGTCTGTCTGCCCATTACCTGTAGTCTGTTTGCAATTTCTTTGTTAAGGTACGTTATCTCTGCAACTAGCAGTGCTCATTTCACATTCACTGGTTTCCATATCATGGTTTCTGTGGTTGGGAGCTGGGGTACCCTTTATCATGGTTACTGTGGTTGGAAGCTGGGGTACCCTTTATCATGGTTACTGTGGTTGGGAGATGGGGTACCCTTTATCATGGTACTGTGTTTGGGAGCTGGGTACCCTTAATCGTGGTTTCAGTGGTTGGGACCTAGGGTACCCTTTACCATGTTTACTGTGGTTGGGAACTGGGGTACCCTTTATCATGGTTTTTATGGTTGGGAGCTGGGATAGCCTTTATCATGGTTACTGTGTTTTGGAGCTTGGGTACCCTTTATCATGTTTAAAGACCTTTGCTCATGGTTTTTCTAATTTTTTTTCTATAATATTACCTACAATGTAAATGTAACACAATATTTAAATAGGCATGTCACATACTATTTGAACCTGGCATGAAAGGAATTTCTCTAAAGCTGACTATACTGGTAATGATTTAAAATATTCATGTAATGATATTTAGGTCAAATGGAAAGGCATAAAAGTATATTATATTATATTTTTCATCAAAACATATAAGACATTTTTGTATGAGACTTTTCAATAGTATCTAGATGTGTGTTTTACAAATTAAATACAAAAACCCATTCATGAACAGATCTTCCATCAAAAGGAGGATTTAAATATGATTGTATTTTGTATTTAGTCAGGAGATTTTTATCACTGCTTGATATTTGTGTTGACATTCATATGAAATATCGAGGCTATGAATACCTCATTGATATGATACGGCGTTAGTTTGAGATCAGGCGGAAAATTAAAACATCGCTAAAAGAGCCAATCTATATTTTTTATAAACAGAAATGATGTTTCCATTAGCAAAAACAGCGAAGAAATTATCACAGTAAATCTTTTTGTAAACAAAGTCATAATCTAAAAAGAAGTTATTTATAAATGTTTTTAGTGTTCTAGACTTAAGTTTATGAATTAAGTAATTTTTGTCTGAAACTGATAAACAGCACAAATATACCAACAAATAAACCCTTGTTTATATTAAACCATTTTAAAGGAGCATGTTTGCTTACACCTGTTTCTGGCCTTGTTGTGGTAATTTTAATATTTTACAGTAAAAAATAGGGATCATGAATTTAGAATGGTAACATTTTGTATTTGCTTCCCCATTACTGCCATGTCCCCCCCCACTATACCCCTTCACTCCAACTTCTTTCCTTATTTTGGAGAAGATGTTAAAAGAAAACCCTGTCTACTTTATCATGGATCCTTTACTCCTAATTTTAACTTCCTGACTCTTCATTTCGGATTCTCAACCGCCCTCAACCCCTGGGTCCTGCATGACCCATTCCCTGTCCAATTAAGTGCCCTTCTAGGATTGAACATTATGAAATTAATAGAGATTTCCTATATTTTTACAGGGTCAGTTACCAGAAGGCCAGAAAGTTGTTGGGGAGTACTCTGTCCTTGAGGTAAGTATTGCACAGAAAACTTTGTTTCATTATAGATTCACTTTTTTCCTAACTTCACTGACTTGACTGCAACTGAGAACCTAAAATCAGAAAACCTGATCACAGTATTATAGAAAAGGTAATAAAAGGGAACCAGAAATAGGATGGTAATGAAAAAGAACATAATCCAGGGACAATGACTAGACAAAGAAAATAGACACACACAACAAAGAACATAATCCAGGTATAATGACTAGACAAGGAAAATAGACACACACAACAAAGAACATAATCCAGGTATAATGACCAGACAAGGAAAATAGACACACACAACAAAGAACATAATCCAGGTATAATGACCAGACAAAGAAAATAGACACACACAACAAAGAACATAATCCAGGTATAATGACTAGACAAGGAAAATAGACACACACATTAAGAACATGAAATAACCAAAATAGTAGACACATAGAAATCAGAGTAAATGAGCAACCAAGTCCAAACACCACCAAAGTTCAAAATTATCCTGAGAATAGTTGTAACTTCCATGGTCACTAAAAACAAAGTGCTTAAAATTTATGACATCACAAACAGTTAAAATTTATTTCAGACTTAAGTATTTTTCAAATTTTGTGAAGCTGGAGGCTAAACTCCACTAAAAACTGTGATGATGGACTAGGTGCACTGGTAGAGTAAGTGTTTTCTACTTTTCTAGAAACACCTGCCCAATAGCTCTTTGAGAATAACAGGAAACATTACATTCTTCTTAAACTGTTTTAGAAGTGGATAGAATAACCTGCAATGGATTAATTCAGAATTCAACTTCTGTCCTTATAAAACAGTGTTGTGTTGTTGCAGCATACTCTTAAGAAAATGTCTTGACCAATCAGCAATGCCAAGAACAATAGCAACCCCAGAATGTCATACAATTTCTGAATTGGTCTATCACCTATAATATTACCAGCACCCTTTTCATATTTCAACAGAAATATGAACCCATTTATGCCAACTGTATCCAAATTAGACTCGTCTAATAAAATATTCCTTTTATTGCTTCTATACTTCTATGTAGAAAAATTGTGGGATAGAATTAAGTTTTACATGAGACAAAAACCAATGTTTTGTAGGACCAAGGTTTACAGAAGAAGAGATGTTTGGAAACCCTGCTTTATGTCAATGAGGTGGAAAATGTGCTACAGGTGAAAAAAAATGATATCTTATTCTCCTACACTGTAATACAGTGTAACCTGTCTAAACTAATCCATGAAATAACAATGAAAACCTGTCTAAACCAGACACTATGAGGTTCCTAGGTTCCTATATGTGAGTTTAAATATTTGTTTAATTGAACACCTGTCTAAACTGAACAAATTTGACAGTCCAAAAGGGGTTTCATTTAGACAGGTTATGTCCCATATATTAATCGTTCTGGCACAAGGATATCTGTGATATAATGACATCCTAAGGCGTTTAGCTATTCCTGTAGCAGGAATATTATACTATAAAAATTAATTGTAAATTACGCATTTATTGTTAAAGTTCCTTAGTAGGCATGGTAGGGTCAAAGTACATTGGTTTGTTGTGAGCTGGCAGTACTCTTCAGTACCAAGTAAAATGTATTTTGCAGAAAGCAGTTTTTCAATATGAAAAATGAAGGAGTGTTTTTTATTTCACCGATAAAAAAAAAGGCATAAGTGAAAAATTTGTCTGTAGAAATGCTGTCGCAGTGCTATATTCTATCCTGTCTGTACTTGCATGAAATTTTACACTGATGAATGATTGTGAGATTGACCAGTGTAAGATGTACCTCACACTGATGAATGATTGTGAGACCAGTGATAGATGTACCTTACACTGATGAATGATTGTGAGATTGACCAGTGATAGATGTACCTTACACTGATGAATGATTGTGAGACCAGTGATAGATGTACCTTACACTGATGAATGATTGTGAGATTGACCAGTGATAGATGTACCTTACACTGATGAATGATTGTGAGATTGACCAGTGATAGATGTACCTTACACTGATGAATGATTGTGAGATTGACCAGTGATAGATGTTCCTTACACTGATGAATGATTGTGAGATTGACCAGTGATAGATGTACCTTACACTGATGAATGATTTTGAGACCAGTGATAGATGTACCTTGATTTGATATAAAGTAAATAAAAAAGTTTGACTGATTGATGATTTTATCTGCGTATTTAATTTTTATCTTAAAAATATTTACTGAATGTAGCACCTTTTATATTTAATAATCTTTTTATAAGTATAACCACTGTATAAATGAACATTTTGACAGAATATGAAAGTAGATTCAGTTGTTCAAATTATCTTTTAAGAGGAATAGATCCAGGACTTTTTCAAATTTTCAATCAAAGGTCCCCTTGTGAAACATTAAAGGTCCTCAATTAAGTGTCAATATAGGAAATTGGAGTGCAGAATTCAGAGGTCATGGTTCAGAAATTTAAGGTCATGGACATTGGACCAATGCTAGATCTAGTCATTCTTATCCTTTAAATGGATTCAAGTTTTCAAGGGTGGGTGGGGGGGGGGTAGATCTTCCACTGCTTTACCAAATCAATTTTCAAAATTAAGTGTAATACTTAAGTGCCATTCTCTGTAAAATCAGGCAGTGGGTGAATCATGGTGGATAAAACACACACAAGTCTTTCCATGTAACCTGATTCAAAATGTAATATGAAATGCAGAAATAGCATTCATTTCTTTTTTCAGTGAGAGTTATTCAGGGTATGAATTATATGAAATGCATTGCAATTCGTTAAAGGGGGATAACTCACCTTCCACCTCTATCATTTTGTTGTAACTTTGAGCTGTCTTTCTGCATCCTATGACCCTTCTAAAACAAAGAAACTATCAATCTGTCAACATTTGCCTATTAACTTAACCATGTGCCTACATTGTCAAATTTGTGTGCTTTTTCTGAGCATTTCAATTTTACCTAATTCTTACAGATTCCAGCATTTAAGGTCAAGTTTGATTATAGTTAATTTTGTATTTAACATTTATGGAGTGAATTGTCTTTCGTCACCTTAACAAAATAGAAAGTGGGAGAATTTGTGATTTTCCCAAACATCTTCCCTTATTATTCAGGCCCATTGTGCATTTATTTTGTATAACATTAAATATCTGCAATTTCTTTCCCATGCCTTTACATTCCTTCTTTGAAGTTAATGGGGCATTTCTGGTTTTGTGAACAAAACCATTGAAATGAAAAACCCAATTTTCCCTTTAATTATTTCCCTATAAAAACAAGTTATATACTCATAAAAATGATAAATATGTCTGTTTCTTTTATCCTAAGGTACATGTATAAAAGAAGTATTACATTTAGTGTATGCCATGTACAGTGTTATTATTTAATGGATAATCAACAGATGAAAATGAACTAAGCTGTTTCTCTTTTTTTTTACTAATGAATAAGTAAGGCCTAAATGTTGTCAGTATTCATACTTGACAGGAAATAGTCAAAATATGTGTTTAATTACCAAAGAAACATAGAGTATACCACGAGACTTCAAAATAAAGAAAAATCTTATAGTTACTGGAAAATTGATAAAAACTAGACCTATTAAAAAAGAAAAAAAATCATTTTCATTGAAGTGTTTTAATTCATAGAGACATTAAATTAAATGATGACACTCCTTAACAGTATATTTTTCATTAAGAAATGCATTAATCATATAAATGCTGTATTTCAATCAAATGCAGTTTTATTAAAAAAGAATCAACTGAAATTTTCATAGACCATTTACTATAACACAGTATTAAATACATCAAAAATTTAACTTGTAGAAAGTTTATATGTCTTTTTATAAGAAACTATTTTGTATTAAATGACCCATTTTTGATAATGGCCGACATAATGATTTAAAGTGTAAAACCAAATTTTCCCTTTAATTATTTTATCATAAATCTTCAGTTATTGAGTCATAACAATAAATGGAAGTAATTGTTGAAAAAAAACTTGATCTATAAACTAGAAGTTAACTTCAAAAGAATGAATTACAGTGGAACCTATATAAACTGAACCCTTTTTGGAGGGAATAATATGTTCATTTTATGCAGTTTTTCAGCGTACACAGGTTTAATATGCATTGAAAATGATATGAATGAACTTCTAAGAAGTTTAGTATAACAGGTTTCTGGTTTATTCAGGGTTCTGGTTTATTCGGGGATCTGGTTTATTCAGGGATCTGTTTATAAAGATTTCAGTGTAATTTTGCTACGGTTAATTAAATTTGACAAAGATGGTATTGACTTTATTATGGTTGTTTAGTTGTTTCTTTGACTCCTTTTTTCCATATTCTGTTTGTGTATGCATTCTATTACATTTGTATTGATGAAACATGATATGGGAAAATGTCTCTTTTTACAAAGATTTATAAACTTAATATTTAAACTTCTTTATAAAAGTGTCAAATCTAAAGCCTATATATGTTTTATTATTCCAGAAAGTAACTTTGTAGTACAAAACATATTTTATGGTAGATTTTTATTGTGCCAGACAGCTATAAACTTTTAAAGATTGGGTTACTCGTGCTAAATAGGTGACAGATAGTACTTCATACTGTGTGTCTATTATCGGTTGTTGAAATGGTGGACATTTGGGTGGAAACCAGGAACTGGTTGTGGGGAGGGGGTTAGAGAGAGAAGTGGGAGTATAAAGGGGGTTAAGAAGGACAAGAAGCTAAAATTGCAACATATGTTTATCATATGATTTTCATATGTTTAGGAGAACCATGACAAACATATGAAAAATATATGTTGCTGAATAATGAATTAGTTCATGATAAATAATGAAGTAAAAATCATTTGGTATTATATGTTTTCAATAAAATTTCATGTATGAAAAGGGTATGGTTTTCATATAGTTTTGGAATTTTTCCTGTATTCTCCATTTGCTTCACGTTATTTAGGCACCGTGATATTCTATGAAAATCAATTCTACTCTATTGCTCTGTTTACAGAATGTACAGTCAGATTTTGAAGAACGTGCTATGTACCTCACAGAGAGGAAACTTGTGTTTGACAGTATGTACCGAGAGGAGGCCCTCAAAGTTTCAGCAAGGATGCATAGGGTTTGTTGAACTGTTTTTAATGTTAAAGTTTAGAGGGCTCTTGATCACTAAACTGTCTGAAATTAAAATTGTTAAGAAATTATAATAACATACTTAAATGGAAACTTACCAAGGAATGGTGTTCTAGTAAGTGTTGCAGTGTTCTAGGATTCCTATTTCCCGTTACCCGGGGCAAGTGAAATTTGGATTAGGGAAAGTAAGGTACTTAGTTACACTTTCCCATGGCAAGTTGAAAACTTCATATGCTGTAAGGATTTGTTATGTTAGGAAAGCAGTCATTGACTGTGGGAAAGTTGATTTTATATGGATTTTTCCCGAGGAAACTTCAATTCCTGAAAAATACTAGAACACTGTGATGTGCCTCCTTCAATTTATTGGGAGAATACTGACCACTAAAAATGAAAGTGGTTACAAATTAGTAGCAGTTAACTACTTATAAATTCTGGATTTCACTTTTATCTTTAACCACCTTATTGTGCCAATTTTCACTCCTCCTCTTATGTTCCATGTTTAATATTGTCTGTTGTGTATTTCAGGACTGTGTATATGCTATGCGAGAGAGTTGGAATTGGCTCAGATTGGTTACACAGTGTATAGAAACTCATATGAAGAATGCTGGTGATTATCAACAGGTATATTAATAACAAAATAAACATGATTATACCTCCACTTATCCAGTGGATGGTCTGTTAGAATCACCTTGTCTATCCTTCCCTCATTCTATCCTTCTGTCACAAATTTTTTACAAGTGTCTGGACTCCCAATAGATGGATCGATTCAAATTTGGTATACTGGGAAAGTACTTTTATTTGTGGGTACCTATATTTGTGTTTAAGGGAAAACTTATCAATTCGTCGATTCTTGAATTCATCGATTTGACAACTCTGTCAAACAAGTGAATGGAAAATTTCCATTCTGTTGGAAATCAAAATTTGTGCTTTACCAAACCCATGAAAACCACAATAATTGGTACCCCACGAACAATACTACTTTAACAATATTTGGTTTCATATAGGTAGGGCATACTACATTAATTATTTTAGTTGCTGAGTGCATGACAATGTGTGTAACTTCATGTTCAACCATTGTTTTTCATTTGCCAGCTGTGAGCTCTTTAATATATAGAAATTGGTAGAACTTTATTTGAAAATGTTCATAGTGACAAATTGTAATGGTTTCCTCAGGTTTCATAAAAATAAAGTCTTAGTCATAGTAATGATTTAAGAAGTCAAATAAAATCCTTGACATTAAGTGGTTGGAAGACTTTGATAGGCCTAACCTTACAATGTTTTTATGTTTCTGGACAGGAATCTATATAATGCATATTAATTTAACTAAAATTTGATCAAAACTAGATCTGATTTATTGAGTATTTTAGGTGCTTTTTTTGGAATGAGATTATATTGAATTGCTCTTTCAATTTCCATTAATGACAATTACCTATCCCATATTAAAATAATCAATCTATGCTGAAAATCAGGGAATGATGCAGTGATGCCCTTTAGATTGAACACTGTATAAACTTGACCATACGTTGTTTGTTTCAGTTTTTCTTTGAAGTCCAGTCAATACATGAGGACATGCAAGGATTCCTTACCTTACTAAACAATGGGAAGATGAGAGCCCACTTACAGCCAACTAAACCTGAAATTATGATACAATACTTTAAGGTTTGTTATACATTTTACCTTTGTTTACAGTTACAAAATTCTGTTTTCTCTTTGTTCTTGAAGTAGTTTTACTTTTGAAAAGTTGAAAAAATAATTGATGTTTATTGTATACAGTTACCAACCTATCCAAACAGGCCCCAGGATCATCTGAAAACCAAACAAGGCACATTTTTTAGTCCCATTATATTCATTCAAATGTATTTTGAACTTTGGTGACCCAAACACCTGTCTAAGAAAACAGTTTTTAAAGTCAAGTTGCTTACCTGTTAACCATTCCTCTTTAGGAGGGAGACTCCCTCTGGGTCAATCTCCCTCTTTGAGAAAATCTCCCACATGGAAACATAAATCTACTTCTTTCCCAAATCCCCCCCCCCCCTCATAAATATCCCTCTTAGCAGGAATAATGCACAAATTATGTTCTAAATGGTTTATTAAAATGATATAAATATAATGTTTATGTAACATAATAATCATCGAGTAAGAATCAACAAATAATTAATCCTTTTGATGTATAATATTAAATTACTTGGATTAGAAACCCTTTGTAGATTAACAAGATTAATTGAATAGATTTTATATCTTTGTCTTATCTTTGTACTTGGATTTCTAACAAAATTTTCTGCAAAAATAGGTCTTCACGCTAAATCTCTCTATTATAAAGCTGAAAATAGCGCGATCACCCTCTTTGAACATTCAAAAGGTTAACAGGCATGAAGTTAAGGTTCACTGCTTTCACTGTATTTACAAAGGTATCATATAAGTATTTTAAAAACTTGTGTTCTGAAATACTCACACTTTACATTGCAAGATAAAAGTTCATATCTTTGTGCCAAAAAAACATACATCACCTTTTTTTACAGGACATCACCAACAGGCTTCTAGACTACCAGGGTAGAGTTGAAGACCTAAGTCAGAAGAGCACCACAATCCACCCAATTCATCTGAGAAAACAGACCCCTGTCTACCCACTGAGGGCCAAAGTACTGATAGAATATTCAAATGTTGAGGTAACTTGTGCCTAATGTACAGTTATCTATGGGCACTTTCTTTATAGCAATTTAAAAACAGAATTTAAACTATAATACCTTTTGATAAAATCAAGCTTTCAAATCAGACAACTTGTAACCAAATTCAGGGTAAGTGACAATCCACTGCCAAATGAAACTGGGCGATATAGATCCTAAGGGAAAATAGATTATATAACGAAAATAGGTATGGTGTATATGTCAAAGAGACAGAAACCCTCACATGGATGACAATGTCAGCTCAAGGCCAACAATTGGTCTTCAGTGAGTGACAAGGAAATCCTCCTTCTACAGGGCAGCCTGCAGTTAGCCCCAAAACATCAATGTACTCATAGTAATAAAATTGATGATGGGTTTTATTTTGTTATTGAATGTGAATAAAATATGACATTGTGAGATCAACTTTTTTCTAGGATTATTAAATTTTTTTTTTCTGAAATAGGGGACTTTATACAGCAATCTATAGAATTGAAAAAATGAGGTCCATGTGGGTCAAGAGTTCACTACATCTAGATGTTAACATTATCTCCTTATATTGTTTAGTGTGTGTTTTTTTGCTTTTGTGTTTATTTGCTTGAACCATATGGGTGTAATTTTGCTTGAACCATATGGGTGTAATTTTGCTTGAACCATATGGGTGTAATTTTACTTGAACCATATGGGTGTAATTTGTCAAAGAAATAAATAGAAGTAAATTTAATCTGACTTTGCAGATTGGAATATTGTGGTATATCATGGTTTACTACTTGTTACCACTACATGTATCAAAAAGTTATATCTTTTAAGTACAATTCTGTCTAAGATTCAGGCAATGAGTGGCAGATCATTTTGCTCAGTTTGGTCTTTTTTGCTGTAGATATTTTTTGACTGCTTATATAAGGAAAAATTTTGGGAAAATTTTCCTGTCATTTTTCCATAGTGCATTTTAACTGAATTTGACCTATCAATATCTTAAAAAGGCAAAGTTTACAAACACTTTGACAGTAATTTCTTGGGGTTATGAGGTATAAATACTTGGATAATGCAATAAAATCTCTCTGTATTTTTTTTCATGTGCCACACCTTATACACAGTTTGTCTGATTCGTAGACGGAGGAATACTTAAATTCAACTGAAACCTGGGTAACAGTAGTTTTGAGAAAATTGGCCTAAAAAAATTTGTTTAAGAATAAAAAGTACCTAAGCTTTTACATAGAAAAAAAGAATGGATATGGTGACACAAAACAAATGCACCATGGTATTACCTGATTATAAAATAGTGAATACTTTCAGAGGTCATTAGAAGGTTTTCAACTAGAGTAAATGCATCTTTAAGTAAGCTCTGAAAGGCCCTGGTAAACAAAGGTAATAAATTCACAGTAACTGAATGATGACACTTCATCAAAATTAAAATGAAAGGTTAAATAATGAAACAAATACACAATAATGACCAACTTCTCCTGCACATGTCTGTGATAATTAAAATTATGGTCTTATATCTTATATAAATGGTTATTTCTTTTTATTTGCAGATTTCATTGTCACCAGGAGATGACTGTATCATTTTAGACAACTCAGATCAGGATAAATGGCAGGTTAGTTTATATAACAATTTCTCTTCAAACTTTGTTTGTCTCTGTGTCTGTCTGTCTGTCACTTTTCTGTAGCAGAATTCCTCTGCAACTTAATACTTTGACACAAGCTTTATATAGGTAAGCCATATAGGGTTTTGAAGCCTCATTTTAGTTTCATTTTCCTTAACAGAATTTTCTATTGTAGACTGTATTGAAATTCAAAGTCCAATCTGCATTTATTTGCTTACTTCTGGGATCTTGAAAGGCTGCATTACAATGCAAAATCTTTTATTGCTTTTTTTAACACTTTTATCACGTACATATTTGTATTTGTCACTTTTTATTAGTACTTTATTTGCTTTTGTTACTTTGTATGTATTATTTTATTTTAATGTTCTTGTTGTAGATGTCTGTTTTCCATGTCTGGTCTTTGTCCCTGGATTGCTTTCTTTTGATTTCCACTAGAACCTTGGTTCCCTTGATTACCCTTACAGATAGATGTGTTATATTTAATACTGAACTCAACACTTTGTAATCGACAAAGTTTCAATTCTCGTGAAAACACAGTTATGTGACTAGACTATACCCTGTTCTGGAATTTGATTAGGATACTACAATTTCTTGTATGATGACTGAGCTTATTTCTTATATCAATCTATTAGTTATGTAGGGCTAAGGAGGTATTAATGTTGGGCATTGTCTCCAAGGTTTTTGTTTCTGTTGCCAGACATTAGATTGATGTCATTTTCTTTTTTAAAAAAGAATTTCAAGATTTTTTATTCAAGTTTTATGAAAACTATTAATTACTCTTGAAATATTTTTTTATGAAATTATTTTACATCATAGATCAGAAAGTGAGATGGAACTTAGGCAAAGGTACTTGGTGTGGTCCTTGTCTTACCGCCTTCTGATAGGACAGCTATTTATATTCTTAATAATTTCTATTTTCAGATCAGAAATTCAGATGGTACTGAGGCAGAGGTTCCTGGTGTGGTCCTTGTTATACCCCCTCCTGATAGGAAAGCTATTCACGAAAATCAAATGTAAGATAACCTCAAATAAAGTTTGATAGAATTAATTTCTACAAATCGTTGTTATGTGTGTATATCATTGCTCCACACTTACATTTTTGTAGTTTATTTATTAGGATTATAACTCAAGTGGCTATTTTATATCTAAGAAAGGGTATTGGCAATTCTCTAATTGTTAATGAGATTTTGAATTTAGATGAGACATATTAATCTTTTGTGGAAACTTACTGTCATTTTATGTTGTTGATGGGATATTACACAGTGAAAAAAAAATTTGTATACATATAGTTATTAAAAGACAAAGAACATTTATAGGTTATTATGTAATGTGTTCTTGCTAGAAATCAAATATTGAATAAATGATCTTTCTCTCAATTCTAGTCTTTGTAATGATGCAAACAAAGCTGCGTATCCTCTGTGACCGTAAAATGTTTCACGTTATTATTAAAAATTTTAGCTGACAAAAATATTCCTTATTAGATTTGATGTATCTGTCACAAAAACTGGCCTAGTAGTTTCAGATGGTATTAACCAATATGATATTTTTTTCAGATTAAGGGACCAGCTATTGGTCAACTGGGATACAACAAACAAAAGACTGAGTACCCAACTCACCCAATATCTCACTAACTCAATCAAAGAAACTCCTCCATCTGATGTAAGTATCAACTCGCCCAATATCTCACTAACTCAATCAAGGAAACTCCTACAGCTGATGTAAGTATCAACTCGCCCAATATTTCACTAACTCAATCAAAGAAACTCCTACAGCTGATGTAAGTATCAACTCGCCCAATATCTCACAAACTCAATCAAAGAAACTCTTACAGCTGATGTAAGTATCAACTCGCCCAATATCTCACTAAGTCAATCAGTATAGGATAATCAAATGTTTACCAGAAATAACCAAAATATTATCACTCATGCCGTGAACTCTTGAAGATATAACTGATGGATGGAAAGTTCCATGTACTCCTATAATCTTTGGAAGATTTCTTTGTAATTCATGATGATATATTTGTTATTCTCACCCTTTACAATTATTGTATTAATTGCTTTGATTTGCTGCCATCAAAGGCTGTTGCCTTCTTCATATTGCAATTTAATTTTTTTTCCAGTTAAAGAAACTGTCAGCACTGCAAAAAGCTGAACTGATGAAGCTGATGAATGAAGCTGTGGAGTTATTAAGGTCCCCAAACAAAGATGATCCAAGCTTTCAAGAGATGGTGACCAGTGTTACTAACTTTCGCAAGACCCTGAGTCAAAATAAACCCGGCGACAAAGATGTGAAAAATGCATCAACTCAAAAATGGCATACAAATGGAAGAGTTATGCTTCTTTATAAGGTGTGGTATTGTGTGAATCTAGTATTATACCCCCTCCAACTCATTGAGTGGCCTGTATATTAGAAACACCTCGTCTGTCTGATTTTTGTCACAATTGTTTCAATTCTAAATGAATGGATTGATTTCAAATTATTTGTGTGTATAGATAAGGCATGCCTTGTAGGTGTTTTTTGTTGCTTTCCAATAGCAACCTCCTGTATGAGTGGGGTATACTTAACTTCATGTTTTTAATAGTCTTTATCATTGTCCTAAAATATTATACATTTTATAAATTTCAGAAAACTTATCAACACTATGCAAAATTTACAATTTTAACTTACTCTTAATTTGGTTGTCATGGTTATAGTGAGTAGGAATTATTGTCTTTTTTCAGTTTTTAACAAGAATTCATGAAAAGTTAAACCCACTAGTAACATATTCATACAATATTTTAAAAATTAGTGCCGGTAATTGAATCTATATGAAATGATTAATACCGGACTTAATAGATTACTCTCCTTTGTTTGATTTCACAAAATTTATACAAAAAAGTATGACCTCACAATATTTTGATATATTGTGATGTCATAACTTACGACTAGTTTACACAGGATTTTTTGTGAAAAGGACTGGTTTATACCTGTTTTTTTTTTAAGTATATATCCAATTTTATTGTACACCCATTCCAGGAGTGTGTTGTATATTTTTTAAATCAACTTGTATGTCTGTTCATCAGTCATTCCATCTTGCAGAATTTCTTGCAATTATCTTGGCTTCTAATTGATAGATTGATTTCAAAATTAGTGTGTGGCATTGTATATATGAGGCATACTGTGAAAGTACTTTAATTCATGGATACCTACTTTTGTGGATTATGGAGGATACATAAATGCATGGATTCTGGAATTCGTGGTTTTGAGGTTATCAGTACACACATCAACAGGAATCTCCTTTTTGTTGGGAACCAAATTTAGTGGTCTAGCTCACCCACGAAAATTTGTACTTCACAAACAATTATATTTTCACAGTACTTTGTAGGTGATTTTGGGTAATGTTCAATATCATCTTCCTCAGCCATTGAACATTATTCATTATATATGTGGAATAATAAAGAATAGTTTCATTGCAAATGTCTCAGCTCTCATTAGAAGGATTGCTTTAAAATTTGGTGTGTGCTTTAGTTTAAATGTGACATATGTTGTAAGTGATTACTTGTGCTATTCAATATAAGCTTCCTGTATGAGTGGAACTTCATGTTTTGTTAGATTTGTGACAACGTGAGTTCAATAAGTATATGAGGAGGCTGTATACAAGTTTCCTATATATTACAAAAATAATAGAAATATGTTGTATTTTTCCAGGACTTCCTGACCTATGGTAAATCGTACAGAGATGATGTACAACAGTCTCGAGGACAGGAGAAGCTAATGATCAGCACGGAACAGGGATATATGTTCCAATCTAAAGCTTATTTTGAAAGGTAAGTAATCAAACATAATGAAATTAATGAATACTGCTTTAATTTTGAAAATCATGGGCAAAGAGAAAAAAAAAATGGAAAAAGCTTTGCGAGGCTTAGTGAGGGTATAACAATAATAAATACAAGTAGCTACATGAATTCTCATGATAGTTGTGACATTCTTCTAAATCATAATAATCTGCTATTCTAATTTTTGCTCCATTTATTCAGTTATAATGTTAAAAAGATACTTTATTTTCACATTTAAAATAAGAATTGATATGCATAGATCTACAATGTACAATCAGGTTACATCCTGTGAAAATTGGAAACATGCATGCCAAAAATAACAGTATCCTCACTTGTAGAAAGCTTCATTTATTATCAGGTAAATTTTAACCTAATCTTTTTTTCAATATTTTTCATTTTAATAGGGTGATTCCCATTGTGGATGTGAATGTCAACTCCAAAGAGGCCATTTTGACAAACTTTAAAGCAGACATGATCATTAATGAACGTCACAACGCAAAAAGACCAGTGCCGCCACCTAGGAAAAAGAAACAGAACAGACGAGCATCGTCAATGCCCTCTGGTGGGGACAGTGTGAAGGAGTTACAGGAAGTGTATGAAGAAACAAGACCATTCACAATTGTTGGTGTTGTGGATCCCAAATCAAAACAAAAAATGTCAGTGTTTCAGGCCATGTCTAAGGGTATTTTAGATTTGGCAAATGGAACTTTCACAGATCCATCCACCAAAGAAACAATGACGATTCCTGAGGCCATTCATAGAGGATTTATTCAGGTGGATTTTAGTGAAAATCTCACCAATGGTGATGATCCTGATGGATTCAATCCATTGAGGAACTGTTTGGATACACGGGTATTTCCAGTTTCTGGGGTCATTGACCCTCGAACTGGTGAGTTCATTGGGGTCAGACAAGCTGTGAATGCTGGTATACTCAACCCTAAAACTGGGAAGTACAAAAATATTGTAACTGGGGAAGAAGTAGATTTCATGGAGGCTATCCAAAATGGCTACCTTGTTGTGGATCCTGCCATTGTCAAGGAAACAACAGAAAATGGTGTTTACACTTTTGTTGATTTAGTAGATGCATCATATAAGGTTAACGTTGTGGTTGATCCAAATACTGGTGAGGAAATTCCATTAAAAAGAGCAATTCAGGATGGCATTGTTGATATTACTAACTCTATTTACCGCAATCCAAATACGGGTGAAACTATGTCGCTTGAAGAAGCTTTAAAACAAGGCTTAATCAAGGCACAACCTGCCTCTGCATCTGATATTGATAAAGGTGATGATATTATTTCAATCAAACAGCTTCAAGTCAAACAACAAAAGTTTGTCCCAGGTGACGAGCGTCTGTCGGGAGGTCTAGACAACATTGATGGATGGAAACCTGATCAAAATCAGCTTATGTTTGATAAAGTACAATCTTCGATGGATCCAGATTCGGTCATGGTTATTGACCCCACTGACAATGCACCAATATCTTTGACAAAAGCTTTCGAAAAAGGAATTATTGATTTTGCCAAAGGTGAATTCCATCTGCCCAATGGTGAGGTGCTATCTTTGGAGCAGGCTGCTGCTAGAAACCTGATGGAGCCTGAGGTACTTAAAGAACTCATGGATGTCTATCATAAGTCAAGTTTAGGAGAACTTTGCAATAATGGAAAGTTTGACCCAGAAACAGGTCTTGTCACTGATCCTCAAACAGGAACAACAATGTCTTTAGAATCAGCTGTTGCTCAAAAACTTGTTGACCCAAATCAAATTTTTATCTATGATGTGCCTTCACAGAAATTAATGAGTCTTGCACAAGCTATGGAAGAAGGTAAATATGATTTGACCTCTGGAAAATACATTCATCCTAAAAGTGGAAAATTAATGACCTTAACAGAGGCACAGGATGCTGGCATTGTCAAGTGTAACATTGACCCAGGAGAAAGGTGCAAAGTTGCCAAAACTCTTGAAAGATTGAATAAACTCATGGATACATCTGTACCTTCTGCTCCTTCACCATATTCAGATGGCAAAATGTCTGTTGAAGAAGCAATTCAATCTGGTGCCCTTGACCTTCAAAAAGGGACTTTTACTGACCCAATTACTGGAGAAGTAATGTCCCTTTCAGAGGCAATCAAAGAACAAAAGATAGATCCTGTGGCTGCAAGCAGTTTGTTGAAAGCCCTTGATAAACTCTCTTTGAGAGAGATGATGGAAGAGACAAATTTTGACCCTGAAACAGGGTTACTAACACCAAGTCAAAGTTCAAAGCCATTGTCTATTCTTGAGGCTATAGAAGCAGGTCTGATAGCACCAGAAAATATTTTCTTGGTCGACAATGTCAATGGGCGTATCACAACACTTGGTGCTCTCATTGATGAAGGAATATTTAATCCAGTAGAAGGAACATATACTAATCCTAATACAGGTGAAACAATGAGTTTGGCTAAGGCAATAGACTTAGGGTTAATAGACCCTAGTATTGTAGAAGGTGACTTCATTGATACTTCAGTGACCTTGAAAGATTTAATTGACAGCAGCAAAGTCAATCCAAGGTCAACTGAGTTTGTTGCCCCAAACAACACAAAAATGTCATTGAGAGATGCCCTTGCTAATGGATTTTTAACCTTGAACTCTAAAGTAAAACTTGACCCCAGAACTGGGTGTGTCCAGCTTGTCTCTGATGAGGAGGTTGTCAAGGCACTCCTAGATGTGAAGGAAAATGCTGATTGGTTACAGACAGTAGAGCAGATGTTAGCAGCAAGAGAAAAAGCCAGTCAGAAACTAGAGAGACTCGGACAACAGAAAGAAAATTATCAGGTATGCTTGTTTTTGTATCATTATCAGTTTCTTCTGTAATTGCCCCCATGCCTCAATAAAATGGGGATTAAATGATTTGAAATGTCTGCCCATCCATGTGTCTGTCCATAATCGGTAGTTTTAGTAACAATTCTTAGTATACCAGCTATCATACTTCAGGGAATTTTTTTGAATGCCCGACGCAGTACATATACTGGTATGTATTTGAACATATGGCACTGCAATTTTGAGTTGACAATTTTTTAACAGGAGTTAAATAATGACTTGGATATATTTTATCTTCAAATTTATATGCTGCAAAGGACATATGGCTATGTGTAGGGAATTATATTTACTTTAGAAATGTTTGATAATTTTCAAATCAGTAGAAAGAGATTTATGAAAATTCTGGTGCCAGTGGTAGGTTTTATGGACCTCTCTGACCAAATAAATCTTTAGATTTGACAAAAGGATGATCTGTTGTGTTTTTGTATGCGTTTTTCTGCTTGTTTTGTTCTAGTTTTTATTCTAATACAAAAGTTTGCTTCAGGATATAACTTATTTGTCATTTTGTCTTAACAGTGGTCAAGAAGGAATCTTTTCAAATGTGCAATTTTCAGCATTTTATTGGGTTATTTTTGCAGATTTTTAATAAACTCTTGTAAATTTAGTTCATATTTCAACTTCAAATGGTCCCTGTCATTTCCAATCACTGTAACTATAAACATGTATGGCATTTTAATTTCTGTTGCTATTGTTTAATATTGACCAATGTATACACTGATAACTTAGGGAAAGAGAGGCATGCGTCCAAAAAGTGTTTTTCAAAGTTTAAGGTTGAATTCAATGATCCAAATTTTCCACTAATGACTAATTGCAAATTCTGTTTCACCAAAAGTATCCAAAATATGAATTTCAACAGTATTTTGTGACAATAAATTATTAACTAACTTTATGTCCACCGGCTTTATGTCAAATACCTGCTTTAATAACTGTGTCTTCAACTTTTAATTGCCTTTGGTAATTTAATTGTTTTGGTTTTTGAAACTTTAAGATAAATTGCTGAATTTTGTATACAAATAATGTGTAAAACTTTCATAGGACAAACAAAATCTTTAAACTGGACAAACAGATTTTGATAATGGTGACTAACCAGGAGGAAAAATCATTATTATACTTGTTTCAATAAATGTATTTCTGGATTTGCTGTTAAAAAAAATTCTGGCTTATTGACCCTGTATCATTATCTTCCTTTTGCATGCAAGGGAGTATATAGACTGTAGTGGTCATTCTGTCCATACAGTTGTCCCCAGTTCCTGCTCCTATCCTCTATCATATAACAAAATTATATGGAATTTGTGTTGCACAATGATACCATGATGCACCGCTTTTTTGTTTATACATGTAAATGACTTTTAGGCTTTCTGTCAGTCAGTCTGAGGAAGGGACTGTGGGTATCAGCTATTGAGCTTAATTCACTGTTTTTCAAGGTTTTATTGGTTCATTACCAGAATTTAAACCCTTATAATAGCCCTCCTTCTGTAGGGTTATAATAGCCCTCCTAGGGTTATAGTTAGGGGTAAGTCTACCCAGCTGGTGTTTGAGATTAACAGGTGTAAAACTCTTTGATCTTCTGTCCATGTTATTAAACTGTCCATGGTGGTCCTAAAATAATTGTCTAGTGGCAGTTATATTTAAGTACCATTCTTTGTATGAATCAGGCAATGGATGGCATATCTTTTTTTCTCAATTTGGTCCTTTTGGCCTCAAATGTATTCACTACTTTTAGAAAACATCTGAAAAGCTATTTAAAGGCAAACTTTAAAAGCACTTCAATGGTTAGGTCTGGAGTTTATGAGGTATAAATACTTGCATAATGCAATAAAATCTCTTCATGTGTCAAACCTCATACACATGTTGCCTGATTCTTAGACACAGAAGTATTAAAGTGTAAGTGTACCTCATTCCTGAGTAGAACAATATGTACATGTAACTGTTTAAACTGTTATGAAGGCTTTTAAATGGCTTCAGTTAACAAGAGTGTGTTATTATTAATAATGTCTCTCTCTTTTGGGTGGGGAGACAAATCATTTTTACCCTGTCCATTTGTCTGTCTGCCTGTTGGAAAGCACAACTCCTCTGAAGTACTGTACCAAATTTCATGTAATTTAGGACATGATATGTACTTGTGCTCGTTACCATGAATTCATTATCCACTGAATTTTGTGGGAGTTATACCCTGCTGAACTTTTATAATGGGGTAGACATACAATTCTGTAGGCAAAAACAAACTTTGATTGAAAACTTGATTAGATTGGTTGGTTCTTTAACACAGCTTTCTGGGCTTCATTTTACTAAAAATTTACTATGGGTACTGTGCTACGTTTTTGCTGGAAAGACTAAAGAACTGTTCTATTTCATGTTCATTATGATGTCCATCCAACTGCATATTCATCCATCCAATACTTTTTCATTACAGTTTTATCTGCAACTTCTTACCATAGCAGCTTTGTATTTTGAATGAAGCTTTATATGTTTTCTAAATATTAGGATTTTATTTCAGACTAAAACAACATTAAATTTCTGTTGACAAATTTGTTTATATTTTGACCTATTGGTTACTTGAGTAGTAACTTTTTCTAGTTTTTGTTATTTATCTTTTAGACATACAAAATGAAACTAAATCATTACATGAATGAAGGATTATTTCAAGAAATCATTTTTCAAGCAAATATGAACCATTTGTTAAGTTACAAAATATTTCATGTACTGTTAAGTTCCTAGTTAATCTTGAGGGTGTTTTACAGCGACCTTGTAACCTCAGAGATTTACTGCTACCCTAATCACCTCTGAGATGATTCATTCCATTTGTCATAATTAAATTCATAGTGAACTATCATTGTAACAGCTTTTGTAAATTGATGAATGAAGGGAGGTAACTCAAGATTTACGTTAGTCACAGTAGTAAACAGAGATCGGAAAATTTCCCTTCTGGCCAAAAGAAAAATAATAGTCTTGTTGCCTGCTACCAGCAAGGAAAAAATTAGGGTAGGCAGCTAGGGAATTTTTTCAAAAACATTTTAAATTGCATTAATGAGGAAACAGTCTAGACTTTCATGGTGCTTCAGCCAAAACCGCTATAAAATATTTAGTTAAGCCACAAAAAACAAGTGTAGGTAGGGTAGCTTTGGTCTAAGTCAATGACATGGACCTCAAGAAAATAGATAGAGCGAAATCTGTCTAAACCAAACCACTATTGGGCTTCAAATTTCAAAGTTCAGATTCAAAATACATTAAAAGGTGCCTGGTTAAGACAGGTTTTAGATTGTATTCAATGTTTGGTTTAGACAGGTCTCATTGTATAATGCAACAAGCCAATTTGAATTCTGATTTAATTCTATGTGTGAAAGATCCTGAACATTTCCAAGTTTCAAATCAGTGGAATCATAGTCAACTATCTGCTGAAAGAGTTGAAGGTTCAGCACTCAGTGTCAAATAAAATAAAAGATCTTAGATAAAAAATTCAGGCCACCACTAATTTGAACCTCTGCAACAAGGCTTACATTAGGAATAAATAGCCTAAAAAATCTTGCCCATGTTCCCACCAAGTTTACAGACCTTAATTAAATGTACCAATCTTAAAGCCTTTTTTGTCTTTTTTTTTGCCAAGCACTATTAGGATTGAATGATCCTTCAAACTTTTGAAAAAGTAGAAAGTTCTGCCTACCCATTGACCAAAGTTTTTTTAGAGCAAGTAATCAAAAACACAAGTATTTTTTTCTTTGTGTATTGAATTTGTTTTTAAATTTGAGAATGAAGAAATAAATTTTGTTGAATTTTAGATCTTTACTGAAATTTCTACTGTTCAGAATACAATTCTGATACCTGTGATATTTCCTCAATTTTCAGTCTTCTCATTTATTTCAATTTCCTTTTTACTTTTGTATAAATTGCATGTATGACTTAAGAAAGCAAGTGAACTTGACATTGAAATTTTGAAAAGAATTTAGTGTTCATTACACATATTTTCAATAACTATTCCTTTATATTATTTTTACTTCATTTCTATTTGTAATTACTATGGGTCAGACCTAATTATATACTTATGGTCCATTACTTATGAATGATTATATATTGACAAAATAAGAAAGCCATTTTTGCTATCATTGTGGTATTCAATAATTCATTGGTGACCAGACCCTAATTATAAACCTTGGATGTAAGTAGTTTATAGTGTTACCCCAGTTTCTTAAGGGTTAAATAATTAATCAACGGGACTTCTTCAACATAATTGACAAGCACCTGTAGACCATGTCATTTTCACCTTTTATCTACCTGCCGTTTTCTCGTTAAGCTTTGGCACACCTGGTTTTGAAGTTTGTTCACTGTTTGTAGTGTCCATTTCACTATATGGGATGTCGATTTCATGTAAATATTTAGATTCTGATTTGGTAAATGAGGATTAAGTTGACTTGTGTTTCTAGTTTAATTGTTTTTTCTGTACCCATACAGGGATTTGTGTGTTGGGATACCTTTTAAATAGTTTTGCTTATAAGTGGATAAATGGCTTTAAGTGACTTGGATTTACTTGGATTTACACATACATATATGAAAGAAAAAAGACTTTAGTGATGATATATACAGTCTACGTTTTACTGATTCTGTAAATATAAATTGTAAGAAAGTCTGAGCTCAGAAGATGAATGATTACTTATTATCTACTCTTTGATTATCAGTGGTGGATGTTGAATTATAATTTTTGTCTTAGATTATGAAATTGACATTCATGTATAAAACAAATCATGGAAAAAGAAAGATTGGATTTAATCGCAGCAGGATTTCTTTCTGTATTCGTCAGATACAGAAAATTGTAAGTCTCAATGATAGGAATAGAAAAAAATATCAAAACTGGATTTGTAAAGTTAATTTCATTAATGACCCCGTCACTAGACGAGTTCAAGGGTAAAAATTTACTTTCAAGAGTGAAAGGTCCTAGTCATTTTGCATCTACCAAAAGAAAGTGAAAAGTCCTCAATAAATTAGATATAAAGCATCATGAATTAATTGTATGGTATGTTCAGGACTTAAGTTAATAAAATTTTCAATGGTCCTGCATCAGAAATTTTGGGTCCAAGACCTCAGAGCAATGCTAATGTTTTAACCATTACTTTTGGCATTGTAGCCCACAATTTAAACTTTTGTAGCTAAAATGTATACTATCTTTACAATCACTGTAGAAATTTTAGTAGCCCAAATTTTGTCCTTTGTCAAGTGGGTCTCTGTTAATTGTCAAACCCTTCAATGGTGTTATTATTAGAAATTTTAGATAAGTTAGTTCAGTCCTGTCATTTTATAGGATTCATATTTTTAACCAAGTTTTTGATACCAAATGTCCCAAAAAATTGAAAATCTGTTAAATCATGTCTTCATTAATAAATTATGTATTAATAAGATTATAATAGACAGATATTTCCTGTTTATACATAAAATTACATTAACTCTGACTTTTTATGACTTGTAAGTACAACTTTTGACAATTACCAAAACAAATCAATTCTTAATTGGCCTTTGCTTTTACCGCCATATAAATATGGAGTAAAATTTGATTTTTAAGAATTGAAAATGTCATAACTATCCGTACATAAGTTTTGAACCATCAATTTCTTAAGAAGGAGTTGAAGTTTATTGCACAGTAGATATATTTTGAAGCAGTCAAAGCCCATCATAAAGATAACCTGTTTGGTTTCAGGCTGGAATGAGCTTGTTTAGGTATAATACTATAGACATGTGGATTTTACATTCTTATTCAGTTCAGGTTTGTCTTTTTCTTTATAAAGTTTTTGAGTTTATTGTTTTCAAACCCTCTTACATTTCACAGATACATTGTACCTATGTTGTAGTATTTAATTCTTGTTTCAGGTTCTTCAAGAAGATATACAGAATCACGAGGATGATGTGAAATTGTCAATCCAACAAGCAGAGGATCTAATTGACAATAACCGTGGCGTAGAGAAGAAAAACGATGGTGCTCAGCAACTCCAGAAACTCAAGTTCAACACAGCGGATCTCAAAGTTCGCTTTGATGATGTGAGTATACTCTTGCAAATCAAATAAAAAGGTGATTCTTGGGCCTGGTTGTTTGAAACCTGGTTGTTTATCTGCTGGACAAAAGTTATCCACTGGATAAGCCTATAAGTGTAATTTGTTCAAATTATCTGATGGATAAATAATTTGTTTTGAAAAACTGTCCAGGCTGTTAATATTTGACATTTTTTACCCAGTTGATGCACAAAATTAGGTCAGACTCCTAGAATTACCCAAACTCCTAGAATGACCCTAACTCCTTGAATGACCCTTACTTAGATAATTGATTTACCACTGATATGACTGTTACACATGAATTGTAAGTACAGTGTACAAAAAAATTCTTAAACTCCAATTTAATCTAAAATGTGAGAACAGTGTTTGACAAACTTTACTTTTAAGCAATGTATACAAACAAAATAACAAAACATTTAGTTGCGAGTCAGGATCAAATATATTTCAATAGACAAAAGCTAGTTTAAATGTTTTCTTTGGAAATTTATGGCACACTTATCTGTTTTTGAAGCAGAATTTAAGAACAAGAATTTAGGCAAAGGAAATATAAAAACCAAGAGACTAATTAGTTAAGTTTGGGTCAGAGATTTTATACAAACCCTGTCTAAACCAGACACTTTTTTAAAAATCTTTTCATACCAGTTTAAATGTATTTTGAACCAGGGAAAACTTAACATCAGTCTTAACCAAACACCTGTCTGAACCAAACACCAGTCTTAACTGTACACCTGTCTAAACCAAACACCAGTCTTAATGGTACACCCGTCTAAAACAAACACCTGTCTTAACCAAATACTTGTCTAATCCAGACACATCTTAACCACACTCCTGTCTAAACCAAACAATTGTCTAAACCAAACACCTCTCTAAACCAAATACCTCTCTATGACTTCCTAACAAATCTTGGGGGTTAACCTTATTTTATGTTTTAGCATACAATATTAGAAAATACTATAATGCATCTCTTTAGGCATCTGCTGAAACTGACAGCCGATGTAAGAAGTTTGAGAAGATGTCGGCAGACCTTGAGGACTTTTATACCACCTTACAAGACCTAGATCAATGGTTGGACCAAGCTATAGAGCTGTCAGAGGAATACCAGGCCTCTGATGAGGATATCGAGGTCCAGTTTGCTAATTATAAGGTGGGTTCCTTATTTCTGAATTATCAATAGAATGGACTTCAAAAGGAACTGTCTTTTCCTTTACCCTATTTGGTTAAAAAATCTGCTCTCAATAAGAGTCAGGCAGGTAAAACATATACAAAAAAATACCACAGTATTTTGTGTCTATTGTACCATGGACACTATAAAATAGATACCAAACTTATATACAATTTCTTTATAATACTTAGCAATTTACGAAATCCAAGGCAGATTACTCTGTCAAAAAAAAGATAGAAATTTTACAAGGTGGATGGGATTGAGTGGGCTTATGACATTTTTCATGTCTGCTGATTCTTAATAAGGATTATACTTCAATTTATCATACTCCTGTTGCGTAAATTAAAAGTAAGTAATAATGAGCAGATTGTGATGAGGCCGGTTTTGTTATGTAAGTTTTAACCTAAGCTTGCTTTAGTAAGTGAAAAGCACTTAAATAGGCCTTTCAATTTTAAATTAAGCATAGATTACATTTTTGAAGATTTTTATTGATGCCCTAAATAAGAACCAGATCTGGAATATAGGTGCTTAAGTATTATGAAACTGTTACATAAAAATGGTTTGAAGTGCCACAAACATGATTTTTTTTATCTTAGTTAAATGTGAGATCCATTATCAGGGTTTGACACTAACAGTAGTCCAGTAGTCCTGTGCCTACCTAATTTCTAGGAGGACTACCTTGAAATATCAATGGGTAGTCCTTTGGGCTACCTCATTTAGTTTCAAAATTTCATTAGTCCTAAGAACAGGACCACAAAATAATTTTGAGGACTACCTAATTATCTATCACATGGTTCTGTGGACTACCTATCACGAAAAGTTAGTGTCAAACCCAGATTATTATGTTAACTGTTTAATTGCTACTGTCATTTTTATTGTATGTTTATTTTCATTTTCTCCCACTATTAATTTCTTTTTGTTTCCCTCATAAAATCTTGTCTGGTGCTAGTGATCAATTCAATAGTGTGAGGTCCTGAATTTTTCAAATCAATGGTCAATTTGAGGGATATCAAAATCCCGCAGTAAGGTGTCAGTATAAAGGGTTGAAGGCCCAGGACCCATGTAAACAAAATTGTTTAGTCCTAGATCAGAAGTTAAGGGCCCTGGACCTTTGACCACAGCTGGTTTGAAACTTGTTAAGTGTAAATAGACTTAATCATCTTTTGATTTAAAAAGAAATTCTTCTTCTCTTTTTTTATTTACACCAAAAACCCCTTTGCTTTTGGCTTTTAAAGGGACATAACTCTATAGTACTCCATATAATATTCATCTTGCATCAAACAGACAACCATTTCAATTTTTCATGGTGTGTATTCCATTTAAATAACCAAAGGAGCCAGAAGCTTCCTTTTGTTGGGTGATAAAGGGAAAATACATGCATGAATAAGATTGTTAGAAATTTTCTTTGAGCTATATTACCTACAGGATGTATTGTAACAGTTTCAGTTTTTGTCATGAACAAGTTTTTGAACCATGAAATATTATTGTGATTTGAATCTGTGGATTTATGTGGGTACATTATGGCACATGCATCTTTTTTTAAGTTTGATTTTATGGAGGAGGAAGGTTTCAGTTATATGGTAGGACTAATAATCTCTCTTTCTGTAAAATTGTGGACATCATAGTAAACTTGTTGTTGATTAGGTAGTCATGGTTTATAGAGAGAATTGTTGATTATTTACCATAGAAAGTCATTGAATGGGGCAGCAATATGTTCTTGGTACCCTCTAAGTTATAATAAACAAATAATTTGTAAACTGCTCCAGAAATTAAGAAATTTCTTGCTGCTTGAAATTTTGACAGAAAAGGTAGGCATGAAAATGAACTATGAAATTCCACAAAACAGAATTTAAAAGCATCATGGTAATCTTGTTAATTTAACTTTCTCTGTCCTAGTATTCTATTTCTTGTCCCACTTGACATGAATTCAAAAGCTCAGGCTGATTGATATTACCGTAGGGAGCAACCATTTTATTTCTATGGGGGGCTAGGGTCTGATTTTATGTCCTGGATTTTTTTTCAGCATCCTACCATTTTATTTCACACGATTGGATTTTTTAAACCCTGCATCATTGTCCTATTTTGTGTATTTTGTATGTGTTTCTTGTAAAATGTATTATGGAAGAACGACAATAGAGGATTGGAAGGCATATAGATTATTTGCCCAAAACATGAGACATTGGAAATGTATAGAGAGTGTTAAAACCTAAATCATATACCCATTTATCACAGTTGAATAAGGAATGTTTACAATTACATAACAAAAATATGTCTGTTTGACAGAAGTCCTAATGTATTGTGTCATAATAAGATAAACATCTAGTTACATGTTTGAAAGGTAAAGTCATAACATATGGTAATATATATATCTAAATTTTATTTGATGAGGCCAGCTCAAAATAATTTCTTGGTTCAAAAAGACCCTACCAAATTCCTACCTTTTCTATGGCCATATTGAAATATCACATAAAACCTTCCCTAAAAATATATTTATACCCCCACTCAGTTAGGGGATGGCTTATTGGAATGAACTTGTATGTCATCTACCTGTCCTTCTGAATTTTCCCCAATGAATATATTGACACTAAATTTGGTGCTGTTGCCTGATTAACATTTACATGGAACATTTATCAGGAACCAATTTGGTTGCTTTACATTAATAACTTTCATTTTCATCAGCTTTTTACTCACTTTTTGATCTGCATAGAAAATAGTAGTCTGAAAACCAAGAAATTCTCATTGAATGGCCTAACTTATGTATATCTATATTAGGTTAAAAGATACCATAAAGTTGAAAATTTTGATATAGAATTCAAATAATAGTTGTCAAATGAAAGAAATTTTTAATTGAAATTTCACATAAAAGAAGGAGAGGTTTGATATTTTTATTATTTACTTCAAGAATCCCTCTAATTAGGTAAATTTAATTTATGTTAAGGAACATGATAATACATGTATTTGATAAATTATGAAATACTGTAGGAATCTATCTATTTTTCTTTTTTAATGTAATACCAGAGAATTATTGTGGATTATCTCCCCTTGGTTTGGGTAAATATTTTCCATATATTTAAATGAACTATTTCTTGAACTAAGATTTCACACAGTACAACTAGATAAACAATGAATGAACGTTAACCCATCATTTAATATGGAATATGAAAAAAAATTTAAACTTTATTCTTATGAAGCATTTATTTATTTGCAAAACAAAATCTGGCCGTCATCACAATTTTAACTGTTTTTAAAACATCAGGTATTGTTGTAAATATAAAAACTATAGCGAGATCTTAGACACTTTGTCATCATTGATGACTTGTTTTGTTTAATTTCTTTCATGAGTTGCTGAACTTTGAACAAAAACAAAACAATGGTATTATCTAACATTTGGTCTATTGGTACTTTATCTCTTTAAGTTTGATGAAGCAAAATATCATAAAAATCTGACTAGAGTTTTGGCTAGCTGTTTGGTGCTCCATGATTTAGCATGAATTTAGATCTGTTATTTAAGGTAGGGCAATAAATTCTGAGATTCCAACCTGTTTAAAAACAATATAAAATTTGCATGTTGTCTGTCAAGTTCAGCTGTTTTTCTAATGTAATTCTTGATCACTAGTTTTTGAACTAAAATGGTCATTGAGTTCAAGTTTGTTAAAATCTATCTAGAAGTTATAAGGTTTTGTAGATGGTGTTTGGCACAAAAACATTTGGTTAAATACAGTCCAACATTTACCATGCATTATTTACTTCAGTACAGGTAAATGTGTCTAAAGCAAACTCAGAATCAGGGGTTTAAATAAGTGTAGGTCTGAGATGGAGGCCTGGACCCTACTTTTTTTACCTAGGACTTTTCAAATTTCATTGCTGGAAAAAGCAAGTTTGAATAAACTGCATAAATAGTATATGAACTGACAATTCTTCTCTTGGATGTGAGTCATAGTTGTGTTTAAACAAAATGTATTAATTTTCAAGTACATCTGCAAAGATTATTTAAACTATTTCTATTTAAAATTTGATACAGAACTATAAAGAGTTAGTTAATGAAGGATTAGAACAGCCATTTTTAAACTATTAAGAAATTAACTGGTAATTGACTACTGTGAAACCAATCAAATCAGAATCCATTTTGAACTTTAAAATGTGTTTGGTTTAGACAGGTGTTCAGTTTACCAAGGTTTAAATTATGTTTTCACTGATATTAAGAGACTTGAAAAAGTGTCTGGTTTAGACAGGTGTTGTTTTTTACGGTTTTTGGTGTAGACAGGTTTAACTGTAGATGATTTTTTTATTTACTAGTTTATGGTTTGAAGTTTTAAGAAATTAATTAACTTATCATAAATGGCTTGCTTATGGCTCTGTAGACAGTTACGTTGCCTTATTTGGAATAATGTAGATTAATTTGCATAATGGGATAGAGTTTATCGTTGGTAAGTTATTTTAACATTAGATTTGACCAAGAGATACACTATA
This sequence comes from Perna viridis, assembly GCA_037379345.1. Lineage (NCBI taxonomy): Eukaryota > Metazoa > Mollusca > Bivalvia > Mytilida > Mytilidae > Perna > Perna viridis. Next base: position 31,922,209 of record CM074523.1, read on the forward strand.
TTTATTTACATGTATGTTTAAACTTATTTTAAGGGATTAAGGCTTAAACATGTTTATAATAACAATAGGTCCCTGACATAATAATTATTTTTGTTGTTGCCCAAGTTGTTAGTGTTATTGCTCTGTTAAATTTGGTCTGTATGTCTGTAAATTCCATTGATCTTTTTTGTCTTTAAAGACATAAGGTAAGAATTTTTACTTCTTTTTTTTTTTTATAAAAGTGAAACATTTTAATGAAACTCTTTTTCAATTAGACCCATACTTAATTTCTACATACTTTGTCCATGAGTTTAATTTTATATACTTGCTATATAAACATGCCTGCTGTGAATACAAAAATATTCATAGTCAATTGTCTTCATTTTGGTGCAGTGACTCATTTTAATCTGTTTTTAAATTCTTCAATCCTTATATCTTTATATTAAGGGAAGATTGCTTTTGTTAAAAGTGGTAAAATTTAAAATGAACTGAAGAGAAATTTAATATAAATTGTAGTTATAGTAATTTTTGGTGCGTAATATTTTTGACATTTTGTGTTGTATACCATAAATGGTTTTATATTTTGTAACTTGTAGAAAAAGCTTTGTTGCTGACTATTATAATGCTTGTCTAAAATATTGCTATGAAGAACCATTTAAAATCTTACAGTAATTTTAATAATTTCTACCAGTACAGTACATCTGGCCTTGTTAGAGCTGTAGGGTAAATCTACATATCTGTACTACAGTAATGGGAAAATTAAGTAAGAAATTCTGAGACATCCATTCATAACTGTGTCAGACCTTGTAGTCATAAGTCTATTGTTTTCATCTGTAAGGTACAATAGTGGACTAGTATGTATAAGAATAGGGATGGTTTGGAATGTTTTACAACAGTGGACCTTACTTGTATGTATAGGAATAGGGATGGTTTGGAATGTTTTACAACAGTGGACCTTACTTGTGTATATAGGAATAGGGATGGTTTGGAATGTTTTACGCCTTGAAAGTAAATATATATAAATCAGTAGTTTTATTTATGGTGAAACGTTCTCAACCAACCCTTTTTTTACTCTTTTTTGTTTTTGTTTCGAAAGTTACTTCATTTATACTGGTATAAAATGCTTTTTAATATACTAAAACCAATTTCAATTTTAATCTCTTTACTGTGGTTTAGACAAGCAGGTATAAATTGCATTGAAATTGATATGACTAACTTTCAGAAAATGTCTGGTTTATGCTGGTTGCACTGTGATAATTGCTAAGTCTGTTCACTTTGATACTTAACTTACATACACCTTCATGTAAGAATTATGCACACACAAAAACAGAAAAAGACAATAATGCTGGAAGTTTTTGTCAACTTTCTACTCATATTTATATTAAAATTACCAACATGGGTTGTATCATAAGTAAGGAAAGAGTTCTGTTTAGCTGAATTCTAATAAAATGTGTCTTGCCAAATTTTTCACTTAAGTAGCAGTCTTTTTAAACATCAGACAGAAGGTGATTTTATGCATGTCAAAAATTCACCAAATTCATTATTATTTTTAATTCAGAATCAATTACAAACATGTAACCATGCAGTCTTAGATTTTCATTTGTTTGTTGCATTTTTGAGATAAAAAATTATATAGATTGTACAAGCATTTTGTTGATTTATTGTGAGATAAATTCATGGTTTTCTCAAAAATACAGATCTGAATGCATGAAAAATTATTGTTATGTAAAAATATGACATCCAAATACCCAAAAACATTGTTTGTTAGGTGGGCTTTGTCTACATCACGAATCAACCCTACCATGGGCTGTGTCTGTACTTTATATGGACTGGTACTTAAGAACATAAATAGTAATTTTTTTTTCCAACATTAAATTCTCTTTTATTACCTTGAGGGGGTCTTAAATATTGGATGATTTTATACTATTAAGGAAGGTGTCAACAACTATGGACTGGTACCCATTTCTATTTCAGGGACCAGCTAATAATATAGATACCATGAATCACTTTGGCTTATTATCTCATATTAAAATGTAGTTTATTATTTTTGTATTTTCAGGAATTTGTTGATGAGCTTCATGGTAAAGAATCAGAGATGGCCAATGCTTTTAAGATTGCTGATGGATTTAGAGATGAAGCCCAGGTTTGTAGAATTTTTATTACCCTAGTCAGCAAGTGGGCCATGTATAAGGTCTGTCCGTCTGTCATTATGTCAGTTAAATTACAACTCTCTTTCAGTGAATGGATTCATATTTAGTATGTGGCTGTATAAAGATACATTGTAAGTGGTCTGATATCAGCTTCCTGTTTAAGTAGAGGTAGTCACTAAGGACAATTCATGCTAGTTCATATTTGTTTTTCAAGACTAAGTTCTAGTTTGTAGTCATGTTTATACCTTAAAAACTTGTGAAAATGGTAGAATGGAATTGTGATAATTTGGCATAAATCATGCAAAGAATATATCAGCCCAGTAAAAGTTTTCTGTAGAGAAAATTGAATATATATTTCAGTCAGTTTATCCGAATAAGATTTATCTCTCTTAGAAGGTAGTCATTATGATTTTTTTATTTTTATACCCAGCCAATCATAAAGTAGTGAAGTGACATTTGATACCCTCCAAAAAGTTGCCTATCCATCAGACTGTCCGACCCCAGACAGTTTCAAGAGGATAACTTTAGAAATATATTGAAAGATCTTTTTTTTAAAATAATCAATATAATAAATACAAAGCAAATTTGAATTTCAGTTTGATCAGATTATTTATCCAAAAATTGTGGCATGGCTTTAAGTTGTTTTACTGCCAAAAATTTTATTGCAACACCACATTGGCAGTAAAACAACACCACATTGGCAGTAAAACAACACCACGTTGGCAGTAAAACAACTTTATCATTTAATGTCTCATTAGGTGCCTTTATTTTTTTTTAGCTTCTTGAGGGAGTGAAATATTCTGAGATATTGAAGAAAAACTCTTAGTTCCATTTTAATGGGTCTGTGACTTTATATAGATGGAGCGTACATTATATGTAATTTTTGGTGCTGTCTGTTTTTAACTTCCTGTACAAGTGGGGGTATACCTTGTGACAACACAATTAAACTTCAATGGATATTTACTAATTGAAAACTACATTGTGGAAGGCAATTAAGACACATGTGAAACCAGACCAATTGACTTCAGGACTGAGGACTGCTTCATGTTCTAATCATTCCCATTCATTATAATGCATAGTGGAGCATATAATATAATCTCTGAATAAAGCTGCTTTAAAATTGTGATAATTCCCTAAAATTAAGATACAGTCTACAGAGATACTTTGCTTCTACTAAAGAAAAGTTTTTTTCAATTTTTCCAAAACTGAAGATTTGGAACAGAATTATTGTAAGAGGTTACACTCATGGTTTCACGGGTTTCCTAATTTAGGAATAAGTGTCATGCATCTTGTTGCACATTCATGGAATTCAGTAGATTACGTTCTTTGTCATGTTAAGAATGTTTTCTGTATGTATTGGTACATATGAATAAATGTTATTCAATAAATAGTGAAGTATTAAAAGACTAGTAAGATTAAATTTAACATTTTTCCTGTTGGACTAACTGTTGAGTAACAGGGGCCAGAAAGATTAATGATAAACCTTGTCCTGACCCATTGAGCTGTTGTATGGGGATATTATTTATTTAATATTGGACAATCTTACAATTGTTTAGAGTCAGCATGATACAGAAAAAAAACCGTATTAAGTGTATCTTATCTTCTCAGTATAATTACCAAAAATATTTCTACAAGTGGAGGCTTTGCCAATGAAACCTACTGTGTCATACTTCTATGGTATGGATGAATAAACGGGATTAACTTTTGGAGTGGACAACCTTAGTTTTTGTTTTTACATCGATTTTAATAGAATATCTATTGAACCCTTTGAGAATATAATAGTATATAAATATATATTTTTAAAACACAAATCCTATTACATTTAGGTTGCTATAAAACATTGAATATATCTGTATATGCAGTTTTGTAATTTGAAGACAATTTAGGATGACAGGTTAGTGGTGGTCCATTAAGGTCAAACCTAGAGCCTTTGAAAATCGTGACCCTTGTAATTGTCCCTTTAAGAAGGACTTTTGATTTTCCTCAAGGGGAAAATTTTATTTGAATCTTGGCAAATTCCAGGACCTTCCACTATCAATTTCTTTTTGTTTCAGCGGGTTATATACCTCTAAAATGATTGGTACGACCAAATTGTGTCAATTTATCAAGTTTCTTCCTTGTAAATTCCTGGACAGTTACTTACGTTCTCAAAAGCAGAATTTGACCCCATTCCATATCTCCATATTGCTCCACATTTTAGACATGCCAGTATGAAATAGTGATAACTTATTATAGTTTTACAGTTTGTAAACTTAACTGTTCATAATTTATCGAATATAAACATTAAAATCATTTGACAGGGTATTTAAATCTATGATTCTGTCTTTTGTTTGTGAAACTTGTAAAACTAATCCAAGCACCAGTGACGTTCAAAAGTCTGATTTGTAGATCTTGGTGACTTTGTAAATTCACAGCCTATCTCTGGACAATATAACGTGCTGTTTCTGAGCTGTGCAGTTTCCAATAATTTTGTTGACACAAGATTTTAATGTTAACGATCCGATAAGGCTGGGTACTTGTAAATTTTAAACACGTGAAAGTATTGTTAACGATTTTCCCTGTAAGGTTTTTAAAAGCTTTTTGCTAAGATATATTGGTAAATAAGTTATTCAGTGGTATAGTTATTAATCTTGACTTTAATGAGAACACATGGGATTTAAGCCTTACTATTTATGTATGGTGGAAAGTTAGTGGTCAGTGATTCATACCAGGCCAGAAAGAAAATGTTTGTCGGCAACTCAACCAACCCACCAAGCTCATTCTTGGCAACTTTTGGACTTTCGAAGGAGTAATCAACTGAGCAGAGAGGAGTTGTTTTGTTTCCTTTTCAGAAGTTTCTCAGTTGATATTGTTGTGAAATTTGGCAAGGATTTTATCATAGGAATATAAATCAAGTCATCAAAGTGCAGCTATATTTCTTTTCCATGGATTTATGAGATTCTGTGAAAAATCCCACAATTTTTTTGAAATTGTGACACAATTCTTAAAGATTTGAGCTTGGAAATGAATCCAAAATATCTTAGTGGATAGTGATTTCAAAGTAATGGATGTGTATTCACTCCAAAAATGGCTGAGGGCAATAGAATTAACCTGGATATTGATGCTGTGAGGGATCTGAATATTGAGGATATATTTAAGGTAAAAGGTGTACTGAAAAAGAGCTTTTTTAAGATAATACTTGGTGTCCAAGACTTCAATTTACAATGTTTTAGAATAGGCTAGGGCCTGGATAAGAAAAGTAGGTGAAATCATTTCATTTCCACCTAAACATGAAAAGAGATGATGATTTTATTCAAGTGGACTATTGTTTTGAAACTTGAAAAAGTCCAGGACCCTTCACTGTTAAAAGTAAATTTGAACCTTGTACCTATCTGAACTTGATCTCAGATCCTTTCATAAAGTGTATATTCCAAACACCTCTGCAGTCCAAAACTTTTCAGGTCAGACAAGTTTTACTTTATATCTTATGTGGAACCCTCCTCCCAGTTGGTGGTGTAGTGTGTTGGCTTGTGAATTCTGGGTGTTGTGGAACCCTTCCCCCAGTTTGTTGTGTAATGTGTAGGCCGGGCTTGTGAATGCTGGGTGTTGTGGAACCCTCTCCCAGTTGGTGGTGTAGTGTGTTGGCCTGTGAATGCTGGGTGTTGTGAAACCCTCCCCCCAGTTGGTTGTGTAGTGTGTAGGCCCGGCTTGTGAATGCTGGGTGTTGTGGAACCCTTTCCCAGTTGGTTGTGTAGTGTGTTAGCCTGTGAATGCTGGGTGTTGTGGAACCCTCCCACCAGTTGGTTGTGTAGTGTGTAGACCTGACTTGTGAATGCTGGGTGTTGTGGAACCCTCTCCCAGTTGGTCGTGTAGTGTGTTGGCCTGTGAATGCTAGGTGTTGTGGGTTCTATACCTGGACAAAAGGTACCGTAGACTTTAGAATTGGTAGTCATCGCTAGTCAACCATGAATGTGGTATATTTGTTAAAAGTTGATGACTACTTGGCTCAGGGTCTGAATAATGTGTTAAGGATAAGGTAGAATGTCTTCCTGCTGGCTGTTTCTTCTTGGAGTTAGCATATTAAATTTCTGCTTAGTGCGTCAAACTAGTCTGAAGCTAGGTGTGTTTGATTAGTAAAAAAGTCTTGTCTTAAAATGCATGGAGTATTTGTGAAGATAATAACTACATTCAACCAATCAATGTTTGTAGAGAAATTTGTATTTCTTTAAGACCAAAGTCCACATACCAATAGTTCTCAAATAGAAAGTTATAGGTGAAATTAAAAGAATAAATATACAGAGCAATGGATAAAGAAATTGTGCATGTCATCCAATACACAAAAGTTTAATCAAAGTGGTAAGTAAACAATTCCTTATTCACCCAATACACAACTGCTAATAAAAAGTATAAATATTCACTTTGGATTGTTGTTGATCTGATTTTCTCAATACACAAGTGTTCAATTCAGACAAAACTGGAAAGGTATTTCTTTACTATTGAAATGAATAGTCTGTATATCTTTTGAAGTACTTAAAAGCGGTCTTAAATCCTATTTTAAGTGGTTTTAACTCTTTAACGGGTGTCAGATTGAAACTGGTCTGGTTTTGGTAGGTGTGTACCTACTGGTTATGATAGATGCTATATTGAGATGTTTATACTTTCACTTCACAGGTCAAGTGGGTATGAATTATGTGTACCCAAGTCCATGTCAGTTCATCCATTTGTCCATCGATTCGTCAAAGCTAATGAATCAATTCATATTTTCGTTCTATAACAAGTCTATGGTCAAATTTGGTTGTGGTGTATAAATAGGGATAATTTGAAATCCAGATCTCATGGCAAAAAGACCTTCAACTGAATTCCAGTTTCATGAACATAATTTTCTTCTAATTTATAGCAGAAATCTTGACTCTGTTTTTAACGTCTATTTCTGTGATCACCAGAACTTTTCCTCTAGTCATCTTTTTGTACTCTCTCGTCCTGTTGTGTAGTATCAGTTAAACATTCAACCTTTGCTTTGTAAAAGACAGTAAGTTCCCTTTGTTCCCCTATAATATAGCATGGAGTTGACTTGGTCATGAAAGTATTTACTATTTAGTATTTTTGTTATTCCCTGGTGTATTTTAGATTTTACCATATGCATTCCTTTTGCTATAGAATAGAACTCAAGGAAACATTAGTTAATGTAATGTGATGATACATGTGTACATTGCTAATACTTTCTATCACTTGTAGTATTGTGACCTTTTTGCTCTTGACCAGTTTCTTATGTAAGTTTAAAAGAACATTTCTCCTGGTTGCATGAATGACATTTTCATTCTGTAAAGGTAAAGAAGTTTAGAATCTCGTTAACCAGGAGGGTTTTATAGACTTATTTAAACTTGCTAATTGATTTCATCAATTATAATATGAATAATTCAGGTATTATTTATAGTACATGTACTTATTTTTTTTATTTAATTTCTTCCATAATATCCCTTTAGAACTTTCATACATTTAATTGGTTTCTTGCTCACAGAATTGACCTGAATGTTCTTTTAAAGTCTAGAATTCATGCCTTGAACTGATTACCCTTATTTCTAATTCCTTGTTCAATATATAAATACATACAATCATCTAAAATTTACAATGAGTAGATATAAACTAAATATATAAGACTCCAAATCAAGTATTCATCTTTCATTGTGCTGTGTAAGAGTGAAAAACTACATAACAAACTCTTTATGTTCCTAGTTGCTGAAATGAGAGTTATCTCCCATTTGCAAAATTGTCACAAAATAAATGCTCTTTGACTCTTAGTACAAAACAGCCTAGCTGGTGTTGTGATGTGTTGGATTAGTAAAACTTCCTACATCATAATTACTTTTTTAAGTTCATTAATACTTTATATGTTGTTGTATTAATTTAAAAATCAATTACCTTTTCTGTAAAGTCAGCACTGCTGGAATCAAATTCAGACTTTTAAAAACATTTCAATGAAATATGACACTACCATTTATGTAATTGATTCCAATGTGTCTGTAATATAATTCTATTAATAGATTTATGGATGAATGGTTTTCCAATTAAAAGTGAAACAAGTGGGGGTCACTAATAACTTCAGTGGGGTGTGAAGAATATTTTAATACATGTACAAGAAGGTCAATCACATGTGCACTAGCTATGGTTTGCTATAGTTAATTTGCCCTGCTGGGTTGAAATTAACTCTAAGGATGTCCTTAAGGGAATACTATTGAAAACAAAAATATAGGCCTGCACTAAAAATGTATGCATTTGCTATTCTTCTACTGAGTATACTTTTTAGTTCCTTACTGGCATTTTTCATGGATGAAGACTTTAGGTTCGCACTCTGTCCATCTGGCAGTCTGGCAAATCAGTTTTCCGCCCTTTTTTCGTCATGTTAGCAGATATTAATTTGACATTTGGTTTTTTTACTTTACGATTGCAAGTTACAGATCAAGAACAAATTTTGTTCCATTCTGTTGGTTGTTTTTTGCTGAGTTATGGCCCTTGGACAGACAATACATGCAATAACTCAGTTTTCTACTCTTTTCTTCATCATACTTCCAGGCAGTCATTTAATATTTGGTACATTATTTTGCCATGGCAAGTTACAGATCAAGTCTGAAAATTGTTCCAGTCTATTGTTTTAATTTTTTACTGAATGAAGACCCTTGGACTTAGAAAATTAAGTTTGCATAGTGTTCTCCTCAACAGAAATTTCTTTTGGTTTTGGTAGGGGATTTTGTATTGCCATGAATTACTTGTAGAAAGCTTGTTAAAGTATCATTTTATTTTCTGTTCTCCTTTAGATTTAGATTAAGCAATGTTTTATATTAATGGGTTATACCTACATGTACCTCTCTGTAGTGACATTATTAATGGGTTATACCTACATGTACCTCTCTGTAGTGTTTTATATTAATGGGTTATACCTACATGTACCTCTCTGTAGTGACATTATTAATGGGTTATACCTACATGTACCTCTCTGTAGTGTTTTATATTAATGGGTTATACCTACATGTACCTCTCTGTAGTGACATTATTAATGGGTTATACCTACATGTACCTCTCTGTAGTGACATTATTAATGGGTTATACCTACATGTACCTCTCTGTAGTGTTTTATATTAATGGGTTATACCTACATGTACCTCTCTGTAGTGTTTTATATTAATGGGTTATACCTACATGTACCTCTCTGTAGTGACATTATTAATGGGTTATACCTACATGTACCTCTCTGTAGTGTTTTATATTAATGGGTTATACCTACATGTACCTCTCTGTAGTGACATTATTAATGGGTTATACCTACATGTACCTCTCTGTAGTGACATTATTAATGGGTTATACCTACATGTACCTCTCTGTAGTGACATTATTAATGGGTTATACCTACATGTACCTCTCTGTAGTGTTTTATATTAATGGGTTATACCTACATGTACCTCTCTGTAGTGTTTTATATTAATGGGTTATACCTACATGTACCTCTCTGTAGTGACATTATTAATGGGTTATACCTACATGTACCTCTCTGTAGTGACATTATTAATGGGTTATACCTACATGTACCTCTCTGTAGTGTTTTATATTAATGGGTTATACCTACATGTACCTCTCTGTAGTGTTTTATATTAATGGGTTATACCTACATGTACCTCTCTGTAGTGACATTATTAATGGGTTATACCTACATGTACCTCTCTGTAGTGTTTTATATTAATGGGTTATACCTACATGTACCTCTCTGTAGTGACATTATTAATGGGTTATACCTACATGTACCTCTCTGTAGTGACATTGTTAATGGGTTATACCTACATGTACCTCTCTGTAGTGTTTTATATTAATGGGTTATACCTACATGTACCTCTCTGTAGTGACATTATTAATGGGTTATACCTACATGTACCTCTCTGTAGTGTTTTATATTAATGGGTTATACCTACATGTACCTCTCTGTAGTGTTTTATATTAATGGGTTATACCTACATGTACCTCTCTGTAGTGACATTATTAATGGGTTATACCTACATGTACCTCTCTGTAGTGTTTTATATTAATGGGTTATACCTACATGTACCTCTCTGTAGTGTTTTATATTAATGGGTTATACCTACATGTACCTCTCTGTAGTGACATTGTTAATGGGTTATACCTACATGTACCTCTCTGTAGTGACATTGTTAATGGGTTATACCTACATGTACCTCTCTGTAGTGACATTGTTAATGGGTTATACCTACATGTACCTCTCTGTAGTGTTTTATATTAATGGGTTATACCTACATGTACCTCTCTGTAGTGACATTATTAATGGGTTATACCTACATGTACCTCTCTGTAGTGACATTATTAATGGGTTATACCTACATGTACCTCTCTGTAGTGACATTATTAATGGGTTATACCTACATGTACCTCTCTGTAGTGACATTGTGCAAACATATTAGATTTACCCTTAAGTATATTTTAACAAGCTTGAAAGCATATCTTTTGTAACCTAAGAAACTATTAAAGCTTTGCATTTAGTTTTATAATCATAGAACTTGTGTTCTAAGTTTAGCATACATGTATATCATTAAAATCTTGTTTCAATCCAAGTCTACACCTTGAAACTATTGGATTTTAAAATTGTAACATTAAGAACTTCATCAATATGATACAGTGGTTAAGCATTGGACCAATATTGATTATTATACATCGTTACTTGTATTTTTTTGTCTACAGCTAATACATGCATAGCAACAGTCACAAACATACTAAATCTTCCAAAGCTTCTATAATGTATTGTACCCCATATTATATAGATAACAGTGATTTACCAAATGTTCCCTGTGCAAAATTTTGGATAATTCACACAGTGAAATAAATTTGGTAGTTTCACTCTTGGACTTTCTCCCTCCAAAGCATCACTAAACTTCATATCAATCTGGTGTTTACAAAATGTGAATTTTATGTTCAACAAACAAGGGAGAAAACAGGATGATATTGTAAATAACACAATATAATCATTAGTGCTTAGAACACATTAAGGTACAACTATTGCACGGAACTGGTGATCAAATTTTGGTTATAATTTCTCTCCAATTAATTATCCCATTATTCAATCACACTTGTTGAAACTGACAATTATTTCCATTCTGTTGACAAGTTTGAGAACCACTTTCTGAGTTAGAGTTATCTCCCATAATCAGGTAATTACGACCATGTTAGTCAACATTTCCCAAAATTTATCACTACTATTTGTTATTCTTAACTAACAATACAATAGATAACTTCAAATACACTCAAGTGTACTTCAAATCTCAAGTTGGAGCCAGTATCGGGTATATAAGGAGAGAGCTTAGCATAAATTACACACCTGTCTAGAGCCAGGTCATTTTATTTCACATCAAGTATGGATGAATATTTTCCAATAAGTGGGATCTGCAAAAAAAGGGGGTTTGTAGGCTATTATTGGTCACTTTTTTGTTCAATGAATGTACAATTTAAGTTAGTTTTAGAGCAAAAGAGTATGGAATCCCTTGATGTGCCATTTCATGTATATTATATGCTTTGATGAAAATACAAAGTGACTAGCAGTTAAATATAGTCAGAAATTATGTCACTTTGAGAAGTACAATGATAAATTGTTTCTTTGAATAAGTTTGGTGTCTGTTTCAAGTGTGACAACAGTTTTTGTTTGCTTGGAAAAATATGCACATTATAAATACTTAAATAGGGTTTATTTGAGATTGAATGTGTAGCTACACACATAAAAAAATAATTTGCAGTTGTAAATAAGGTAATCTCCTCTTTTGGACTTTCTCTTTTCACCTGCCTTTAGCCAAGTTGTTCACTTCTGGTGAAAATTGGTTTGAAGATTTGTGAAAGCCAGAAGCAAACTTATCAGGATTTTTTTCTAACGATACTCAACTTTTGCAAGTGAACTCTATTAAACCTTAGAATTTATTTTACCAGTACAATGATAAATTGTTTCTTTGAATCAGTTTAGTGTCTGCTTCAAGTGTTAAAACAGTTTTTGTGTGCTTGGAGAAATATGCACATTATAAATACCTAAATAAGTTTTATTTGAGATTGAATAGCCGTTAAATTTTTATGTTGAAGTGGGTTCTGGATCACAAGAATATATATAAAGAGGCCTTTTAATGTATATATGATCCGCCCTTAGTAGATAAATATCTTTAAATTTTGGACTAATGGAATTTTATCATGGCATTCTTGTAGTTATGTTTTGGGATGTGTAAAATCATTTGTCATGAAATAAACTTGGCTGTTAGAACTTAAAAGCATATACATGTACATGTATAAAGTAATAAGAATGGAAAAGCATTCTAGCTCTTTAGCCTGTTCTTAAGTTAAGATCTTTCTTTTTTTCTTTATTTGGTAGACAGTTTTTGACTGTGTTTTATGGTATTTATCTTTTATTCTTAAAATTAACCTGGGATAAGGTACTGTGAAAGTACTTTAATTCATGGATACCATTTTTGTGTGGATTATGGAAGAAACAGTTCCTGGATTCTTGTTTTGATGTTTCACAGTCTACACATCAATGGAAATCTCTTTTGCATTTGGAACCAAAGTTCGTGGTTTGGCCTACCCACAAAAACAAAGAAAATTGGTACCCTACAAACAAAAGAATTTTACTAGTAGATCTATTTTGTTTTTATATTCTTTAGTGCATCTGGACCATGACAAAGTACTTACGTAAACATTAGTCCTCAAATTTAACATTAATTACACAGGTGGGTTTTCAAAACCATAATTTGTATTTCACTTTTTATTAATAGAAAATATTTCCATTAATATAATTTTGAATGAACTATATCAACTAGAAAAAGTCACAATAATGGAAGCTTTTATGTTTGAGAAAAAGTTTGTCACTTGACCGTTTTTAAACCAAGATCACTTTTAAAATATCATACTTTACATATTGAAGTAAGTTAGTATGTATATATTGGGAAAATATCTAAACCGTAAATTTCATGTGAATTATTGATTGAAATATCTTTTTAAACAAGTTTACTATTGAATTAAGCCTCTGTGTGGTGAATAATGTTTACTGTTGAAAGCTGCTGATGAAATGGACATTGTTTATAAATTCATGTCAATCCTGATGAAATTGACACTGTGACATTGATTGCTGATTTTCAAAATTTCACATTAAATAAAGGCATTGTGCTCTTGAAATAGGTTCTGTTTTTCTCCATTGATTATGAAACTTGGCTTTTATGAAATCATAACTATTTCCAGAAATATATAAATTGGAGAGTCTGAGCATATCATCGTTCAGAATTCTTTGGGTATAATTTAAAATGGTGTCAAATAGGGGGCCAAATTGTAGCATACCCTTTACTCATCTTTGGTTGCTGATGTTACAATTCCTCACAAATTCAACTTTTGGGAATGAGATTATATTTTGCAAAGTTTTTGTTGTTTATACAAATATAAATACATTGTACACGTGATATAGAAAGTAGGTTTACATTGGCAGTGAAGTACTTAATCATAATACAGGCATTTATTAATGCTTCAATTATCATGAAAGATTATTATTGACACAAAAATTAGCACCTTAATGGAATGTTTATACTTGTGTAAGTACCTGTCATATCATAATCGATTTTCCCTAAGATTCCCAGAAACAAGCATTGTTACTCTACTGCTCTTGGCTCTTTTGTTTCCCAGTGTGGTGGCTTAACAATTTTCAGTATCTATGTTTCTTCAAAGATTGACATTTTGACTGATTGATGAGACTTGAGATCATATTGAATCAGTATGTTTAACACTTATATAATCACTTACTTGTGTACTAATTACAAGTCGTAGAACTTATTGACAATTAATGCTGGAATATATGTTCCTGAGTCCAAGGATGAGGTTGATATTGAATTGAATTATCTCACACAACTGCTAAAGAAAGGAACTTCAATCTGGATTTGATATATTTTGATGAGACAGTTATTTCACTCAATATTCTACTCTTTAGAATGGCTCTGTATTTATTGTATTCTTACATAGCAAATCCTGGAATTAAATGCTGCTCTGAATGAAAATATTGATGTATTTATGGTGTTGTTCTATAGTCAGTTAGTGCAGTTTAGTTTTGTTTTGACATTTTCATGTGTTTGGTTTAGTGCTAATTACTTTGTGTAGTTTTCAAGTGATGCAGGAAATACTGGAATGTATTTCAGTGCTATAACTAGATTTGTAAAGGAATTCATTTAATTGCTATAATTATATTGGATTGAAATTGATTTCTGAGTATTCTTCCCTGAGTTGCATGCATTGAACACAAATACTTGTTCATATGTTCTGGTGACTCTGGAAAGTTAGTGAATGTTGAAATTGCATGTGAAGCAATCTTTTTGTTAAGGAGAGATTGTTTCACCTCAAAATCTCTTTGTTTTGCAAAATTATTAGTACTACATTGGATTTTGTTGATGAGTGGTTTTGTATTTAACTTTCTTTTCACTTTTAGATGAAATCAAAGTTGCATATGTATAATCCATGAACATTGATAGACTTTTTTTTTCAAAAGACATTACCTGTTTATTGGAATTACCTCTTAAATTTGCTTAGAGAATTCCGATACGATTGCATTTTGAAAATCAAGATGCATAAGCTGCATGCCAAAGCAGTGTGCAGGGAATTAATTGGAAATATTTGTGTGTACAATAAGCCATTGTCAGCAGAATTTGAAATTTAAAATAGAGGATCAAAATATTTATGTTGATTATTAATATTTTCAATGGAATTATCAGCTGATGTTTGTCAATTGATTTTTGGTTCTAGGCATAATTTAAAGTATGAATATTTCAATACTTATACATGACGGGAAGTATAACGGATCATCAGGCGATATGTATTTCTTGTTTTCCTGGAATTTTAGCGTGGAATATTGTGACTTTTTCCATCAGAGCTACATTGCTGTGAGAGTTTGTGATTGTGCAAACTTCTAGTACTTCTGAGGCTTTGTGGAATTGGAAATACATATTTTATTATGTAAATAATGTGATCTGTCTGATTTGGATGAAACTTGGCACAGTGAGGCATACTTCTTGAAGTAAAATTAGAGAACTTGTGGAATTGTTAAGATATATTGTATTTATCTGTCTGATTGTGGTGATACTTGTGAATAATATTTTCCTTAAGATAATTTTTCAGTTGGACAGATTGTTATGAAACTTTGCATAAGAATTGTAATGGTGTGAAAATTAATTCACCCTAATGAATTATAAGTAGTATTTAACAACTTTAAATATATCTGAAGATCAAATGAAAATTTAGACTGACATGGACTGATTGCTGTGAATAGATTGGTTCTCAAAATACCTATTTAAAAAATCATTTTTGAATATTATGTTCTGATAGAAGTTGAAAACTATTTGTAAACAGTTTGTATACCAAAGTACATTTTTTTCTACACTATAGATTAAGAACATTATGGACACTAATAGTATTTTGTTGAAGTGAGGAAATTAATGCTAATGTTGATCTTGTGATTGGTATGGAATGAATGGAAGCTGTGATTGGTGGAAATTCTTAATGGAATTTTGTCAAACTTTACTATCGCCTTTTCATATATTATAGGATATATGTCAGGAATATGGACTAACTTTTATATATTTAAATGAAACAGTATTGAAAGCAAAATAAATGTAAACTGTAAATATTTACACCTTTTAAGTACTATCGCTAGGAATATAAGTACTAGATTGTTTTGATTAGATCAACAGTTCTTTATTCATAATTAACCACATTCATATAAACTTAAATGTAACCAAAGATAAATTTCTGGATGTAGAGTACTAGGATTAAACTGTCAATATGTCGAAAATTAAATATTCATAATGGTAAAATGTTTCAAGTTTTCATAGTGAACCTCATGTAAATATGAACATAGTATCGGAATATGGAGTCGTCTCATACAGGTGTTTAATCTTTATGTACGGTCACTTGAATGTTTTAATCCTGTGTAACGATACCATACAAGATACCAGTGAAAAATAAAGGAAATATTGACCTGTTATTTATAGATGACTTTCATTTTTATTGTGGCTGTATCATTTCTTAGATGGCCATTAAAATATTTTGTCCTGCATAACCTTATAAAGACCATTGATTGAAGAAAAGAACATTGATCAATTTAGATCCATACTGATGGAAGAAGTTGAAGATAAAGTTGATTTGTTAGGTGCTTCTGGAGATCTCTGTTTTCGAAGTTCGTGTGAAATTAAAGTTGGAAATGTATGTAAAGGCGATCAGTTGCTGAAAAATTCTTTCCATCAGAAACATGTGATTCCAAATGGAATTGTACTAGGAAATAATAGTGATGTTATGAAGACTGTTGGAAATGGAGTTTCCGATACAAATTGTTCTTCAGGGTTAGTTTCTGGATGTAAACAGCATTTTGATTTTAATTCTAATAATTATCAAAGTTCTCAGAATATGTCATGTGAAAATAAGAATCTACCAGTAGTTGAACATTTTGGTTCAAGAACTCTGTCAGATTTATGGAATGATTGTGATGAAACTTTGCAGCATGATTCTGTTTCTAATGCCATTGGAGTAATAGATAATGTCAATAAGTTTGATATTGATCAGAATCTAAATTTTAGGAGATCTGAAAAGGAAGAACAAGTTTTAGGTGAAAATTGTGCATCTGTAAATTTTGATAGTTCTTTTAATACCAATCCCAGTGAAGCAGCTGGGAAGCAGTTTACTGGAAGTATAAAGGAGTCTGGAAATATTGAAAATAGAGCTAGTAATATCACGTTAACTCATGATGCCTCAGATAAAGTTTTTGAATTAGTCTCTGACAGTCTTAAAAACAGACTTCAAAGTTCAGCTGTTAAAAAAGAAACAGTTGAATGTATAAAGGATGGCAGTTATGCTTGTGATATAGATGCTGTGCCTGATAATTTTGATTTTAAGAAAAGTTTTGAAGATTTATCTAACATACTAAAGGATGTGGGAGAAGAAGTGCTACCTATTGTCCCTGAAACATCCACTGACAACTTCAAAAATGACATAATTAAAAATACAAGTTCATTTTTAATTTGTTGTAATGTAGAATCTAGTGGAAAGTTTAAATCTAGAAAGGGGAAGAAACTCTGGAAGAATCCTGATTCTGTGGACGGGCTTGTTGATGTGACCCCAGATACTGTCATTCTCAAGAAATTCAGAAAATTTGAACATCTGGAGGAGGAAGTGCCAGAATTGTGCACTTGTCCACATCAAGATAGATATGCCTTTTCTATACAAGTAAGGGTCTTGGTTTTGTACAAAAATGTTCATGGTTGAAAAATGGGGGGAGTTGGTAGGGTTGGAGGAGGGTCATGCTCTCTTGTTTGATTTTAATTGAAAAGTGCACATGACACTTTTATTTCATTGCCTGTTCTTTTATATCCCATTGTGAAAAATAATTTTTGTAAGGCCAAAATAAATAAAATTTTTGTTTCCTGCTACCAGCAAGAAAAAAATAAGGTAGGTAGGTAGGGAAATTTTTTTTCCAAAACAATTTACATTGTGCTAATGGGGAAGCAATAAAGACTTAAATAGTGCTTGGGCTTAAATTGCTATAAAATATTTAGGGCCGGCACAAAAAAACTAGGGTAGGGTAGCAGGAATTAGAAATATATTTTTTTTTTTTTTTGCCTAATGGATGTTGATAAGAAACTTGAAAATATAGAGTAAGAGAAATGGTTTACAGCATGAACCAGGTGTTTTTCGATGTAATAGACTTGAGGGTAATTGAGACATCTCTGTATTCTCCTAATCATTTGGCAGTAAGTGTGTATTAACCACTAAGGAGGCCTTATTATAGAGCTTTTCCTGTCTCAGAAAGTCCTTCAAGGTAATTCAATTGTATTTTAAATTTTTAAGTAATTGTATTAAACTTATGAAAACTTATGCAAGATTTTATGCATCTGTTAAAAAATCGCATTATTTTAAAGCTTTTTGATGTTTGTCCAATAAAATCATGTGTTCTATAATTCAGTACTATGGACTAATCCACGTCTAATCCTTTAAGCTGGTTTAGGATTTTCTCATGATTTTTTAACTCTCTAGGAAAGGTCAAAAGGTCAGACTGACAGAGGGATTTACTAAATGGGATAAAATTATTTTTCATAATAGGGTTAAAATAGTGAAAGTTTTATGAACTTTGGTTACTCATTTTATTTCCTCCCTTTTCCTTTAGTATGTAAGGTTCAAGTTAATGGTTTATGCTTTTTAATGCACGTAATACTATTGAAAATACTATTGAAATATCTTGGATTACCAGTTTTCATTGTAAAGTCAAATTATCAAAGAAATGTAAAATTTCAGTGGAGAATTTGGAGGGAGGGGTGGGTGGGTATATTAGTACCTTCACACATGAAACTAGTTCTGGTTTTGTTGGAGAAAATGCTGTGTGAAAATGAAAAGTAGGACTAAAAATATTAAAATATGTACTTTTGGATCTAGATAATAATGTGGTTGTAGGAGATTCAGTGGTGCTGTTAGTATACAGACATTTCCTAAGGGAAGATTAGTGGGTAAGGGTAATAAGGTACTATCTTGCCATGCAGCAGGCTTTGAGATTTGCACTCTTTGACTTAAGCCAGATGTAAATCTTCATTATGACTGGTATATTTTATAACTGATGTGGGTCTGGATGTTGAAAAATTTATGAATGAAGGTTCAATGTTGGAAGAACTTTGAATTAATGTCAGACTCTTATAAGATATAATTTAATTCAAAACAGTTTTGAAGATTTATTGCCTTTTAATATCATTTCATCTTGTGGTGGATTATGTCTTACTCTTAGACAAATCAGAAATCAGGGTCATTCATTTCAGTGATATATGACTCATATACACTCAGTCCTTTTAAGTTATTTAGCTTTGAAGGTAAAATAAGATATGACAAAATGGAAGAACAAAGAGGCATTGTAAAACTTTTTATTTTAAAACCAAAAAAAAATATTGATTGGGATTCATGCAAGTATTTGAATTTGCCTCTGATTCAAGGCAAGTGAGGATTTGTAAAACTGGTTAAAATTTGGTTAATTTTTTGTTTTCGAGTGAAAAAAATTGATATTGGACTTCCCCATTGTTTAATGATAGAGAACCTCTATGAATTATTAATAATCATTAGTAAAAATAACGACTTTAAATCACTTCTACTCATTTTACAGTTTTAAACTAATATGTTGTAAAAAGTAGCAATGGCTTGTTCCCTATAATGGAACTTTCCAGGACATTTTGTGCCCATTACTTAGAACTCTCTAGATTTTAACCAAACTTGGTATGCACATAAAATGAATTCTCATGATGTTAACTAATTGTTCAATCAATCTTATCCTGTAATGAATACCAAGATCAGATGTGGTGACAAATAACAGAGAGCAACACATATTTTTTGTGTGGATGAAATTAAGATATTATATATTCCCATAGTGAAGCACAAATATTTTCCTTTGGGGATGTCTAATTTTTTTGGAAGTTTCTATCAGACAGAATTTCAGTTTTAAAAAAATATTCTTTTCTTTTAGGAATTTGAAAAAGAAGCTGAAGCATATAGACAAAGAACACACCAACTTCCACCAATCAGTGAAGAGATTGACAATGATGTCATCGACGATGAGATTGAGTCATTGGAGGCCAAATATCGTGACATATCAAGAGAATGCTCAAAACACTTGGAAAAACTGGCCTCCATAATGAAACAGAAAAAGGCCTTTGATGATCTTAGTGAAAAACTATCAGGGATTTATCCTCAAATCGAAAAGAAACTTATTGGAATAGATGAACAGGAAGTTGGCAAAATGCCTGACAAAGATGCACATGATCTTGCTATTCTGAAAGACCTAAAAGCTGATTTATTTGGTCAGGAAAGGAAATTGAAAGAACTGACCCAAACAGGGGATAAATTGGTGAAGGGACTTGAAGCAATTAACATGCATGGCAAAGCAAATGCAATTCAAAAAATGGTGGACGATTGTCGAGAAGCACATGACAAACTTCAACAGGACATTGCACAGAAAGAGGAAGTTTTTGACTCTGCCGTCTCCCAGCAACATGACGTCATGAATAGGCTTGATGAACTGACAGAATGGTTGACTGACACTGAAAGTTTTCTGAATGAGGGCAGAGCAATTAGCCTTGACAAAGACAAACTATTACAACAACTAAAGGAACAGCAACTGATGAATGCTGAAATTGATAGCAATAAAGCTCTACTTGAGCGACTTTCAGAAGCTCCTGATGTTTCCGTGACAGAAGATACTGAAACAGCCATATTTGATCTCTCAGAAAGGTAGTTTTTTTTAAATTTTTTGGTAATTACAGACTGTTTTTGATGTCAAATTGAAAAAAAAATGTATCCAGTAAACAAACATTAAATGGTAAACAGTTGTTTTACTCCGTGAAGCTGATTTCAATTCTAAAGTCTGCAATTTCTTAATTTCTTATAATAAAATTGTTGGGATGGTCATTTTTTTTCAAGAAACTGGTATGACATCAGACACCCCTCCACCTCAGCTCCTTTCCAAATAAAAAAGGGCATAGTTAATCAGGTCTCCATTTATAATACATTATTGCTCCAGTTAAAAGAATAGTTCTCCATTTATTTCATATCTTTATCAAATTTTTATGGTCTATAATTACAAACTGTAATACTCTAATAAGGGTGAGACATACTAAGCCTTCTGTTCAGAGAATATATACTATTTAATTAGCTAACATCATCTAATCAGAAATGACCAGCAAATTACAAAGTGTTATTTTGTCATTTTGTGTGGGTACTGCTATCTATCAATTAAGTGTGCAGATTGTAATGATAAGTCATGAATTGTCAATAGTAGAATACTTCATCTGCTATTTGGGGTATGTTAGTCAGTTTTACTGTTAAAGCAAATTAGTGTTGTTATCATTATGTGCAGAATATAATGAAAAGGTTTTGTAGACTATTGAAATGAGGCAAAAAAAAACCCAAAAAACCCCAGATGTGTCTGTTTAAGGTTACATTAGATGGAAAAATAGGGTAGGTAGGTAGGTATAGATAAAATCATTTCATATAAACACTATTGGGAGAATTTTTTGACATTAATAGTTCTCATTTAAAAAAATGATATTTTAGTGGCATTTTATGAAAAAAAATCCAAATGAAATGTGCTAGGGCAGAAAAAATAGGGTAAGGAGGGTAACCTTAAACCAACATATTTTTTCCTTGCCCAAGTCCTTTTGGTCTGTAGCTGAGGTTTCTAAATTTATAAAAGACTTGACGAATGTGAATTATTAAGTAGTTTCGGTAAGGCCCTATTTTTGCTCCTGTATTCAGCGTTTTTGAAAGATTTGTTTTGGTCTATATTAGTTAGTTTATTTGAAAGGATAATGGTTGTAGTAAATACATCTCAGCCGATTTTAGTGATATCATGAGTGTTTTTGACCTAATAGCAGTCAAAATTAACACATATTAGTGAAATCTTTAATTTTGTTGCATTTTTACACATAATTTTGATGTTTTTTGCCTGAAACAGGAGTGACCGCTTCCATGTTTATCCAAAATATTGACATATATGTTGTATCTTACAGCACTACACAATATATATAAAGATCAAGAATGAACATGCATGCGGCCACATTCGTTTTTCACAAAAACCATCAAGATATGCTGAAATATTGAAATTTTATGGATTTTTCATCATTTAGGCAAATTTGTTGGGATACAATGAAGAGATGCTTTCTGTTTTTGGCCTAAATCTTACGGAACTAGCTAGTGTAAACACTTCTGTGTACAAAAATGATAAAAATCTTTATTTTGAACAATTTCATATATGTGGCCAAAATTGGGCATAACCAAACCATCTCCTTAATATAGCAATTATTTTTTTACAGACTCACTGATGTGGAGCGTAAGGCAGAACTTGCCACAAAAGGTCTTGAAGAAATTGCTAGTCGTATGTCAGACTTGGACAATGGGGTGGGACAAATGGACAGCTGGCTAACAGAATCCATTGACCTACTTAAAAATAGATCCAAGGGAAATAATCAAAAGGCTATCAAAGCTAAAGTTGATGTTTTGTATAATGAAAAACGTGAACGTGAGAGTGACATGGAAAATATCCGTGGTGCTGCTAAATCCATCATGGAGGATGACAGAGTTTGTGATGAGTTTGCTGTGAAAGAGAATCTTGGTGAAGTTGAAACAAAGTGGCATGAGCTGACAGAACATCTTGTCCAACAAGTATCATTAGAGGTTGGTACTGGTTAGATTATCAGGGTTGTCAGAGGCAAAAATAAAAACACACATTTATGGCCCCTACTATCAGTTGGAACCCTTAAGTAATCAGTTTTTTTGTCCATCTCATGTTGGCTTTGAAACTTTATACTTTTTGGAGTTAAAAACTGGCATGAATGTTATATAATCATCACCCACCCATGAGTCATACATTAGAAAGAAATAAACAAACATTACAGAAAATCTCACTTAAATTTGGATACCTTGGGTCAAATGTCTTCTCTATAACTTTCATTCGTTTTGGAGTTCAGTGATAACAGGTGATGTTTTTTTTCTATTGTTGAAAAATTAGTACCAGGTTGTCAGTTTTAAATTTTTGTTTGACAATTTTACCTTTATAGGCCTTAACAGAAATAGAAGGAATGCTGAAGTATTTGGACAAAGCAGAAAATGACATCAACACAGCAGAGCCTGTCAGTATAGACCCAGAAATACTCACTGTACAGCTGAAAGAACACCATGTAAGTCTGGGGAAATATCAGTAGGGTAAGAAAAGTTGTAGTTTTGCAGCAGGGTAGGGCTTTTATATTGATACCTGACCAAGGAGAGTCTGACAGTATATACCCAGAATTGTTCTCCCTCTGTTTAGTGAGAATTGTACTGTCCATTTCTCTGAGGGTACAATGTACCTTCATTTACTTTGTATTGTGCAATTTGTTCTTTATTTACATTTGATTTGTTGTTCCAGACATAAAAAAATTCCCTGACTGTTTGTACCTTTTGTATTGCAAATTACTTTTTCCTCATAAGTTCTGTTAAGTTTTAAAACTGTTCAGAAGGATTTATGATAGAGTTAATGGAGGTTTGATGAATTAAATTTAATTTTGAGGGGATTTTTTGTGTTTCAGTCTTTCAATGACGACTTGAATCAAAAAAGGAATGCAGTCAAAGAAATAATCAACAAGTGCAATCGCATGCTTCGTGAGACCACTAATGCACAGACTGACGAGATTAAGTCTCGCTTGGACAGTATTAGAGCACAGGCTGATATTGTATGCCAACTTAGTGCAGAAAGGTTAAGCCAACTGGAATCTGCTCTCCCATTGGCTACTCACTTTAGTGAGAACCAATCAGAAATTCAGGGCTGGCTTGATGAAATGGAGGCCGACATGAAAGCTCAGTCTTCACCAGGAGAAAATCTTGACCAGATCAAGAAACAGTATGAAAACGTCAAGGTAATAATTATCCTTCAAATACATTTCCTTTTCTTTTTGCATGAATTACTACGGGAAAAAAGACTTTGTCTTTAATAGCAATAGATAATCAAACTGTTTCTAAGAAAGGCTGTGACCTATTTTGATATAAATTTTCAGAGCATATATAACTTTAACCTTTGACCTTACAGATATCACAGCAGAAGGTGGATGACCACAAACCATTTATTGATGACCTCAATGCAACTGGACTTGAACTTATGGAACTGTGTGGTGATAGTGATGCAGGTGAAATTCAGAACAAATTACTGAGTCATAACGATCGTTACGCCAAGCTTAAATCTCTGTCACGTCAAAAAGCTAAGGACATGATCGATGCCAAGTCTAGAATGACACAGGAAGTGGGTGAAACACTTGACAACTTGCTTGATGATTTATCTCAGATAAACAGGAACTTGACAACAGCTAGCCCAATTCCTGCTAATCCTGACAAATTACGGGATGACCAACAGGAAGTAAAATTGATGCTTGATGATCTGGAAAGATATCGACCAATGATATTAAAGGCTGAAGATGAGGCTAAGAAAATGATATCTGCTGGTGTTGAGGATGATGCTGAAGGTAATAATTTAAATGGAAGAGAAATATACTAATACCTAAGAAGAATTGTTCAAATTATATTTTGGATCTAAACTTTTAAATATTTTAAACTCTGAAACTATCCTGATGTTTTTATGACTGTAAAAAGTGTGACTGGCCTTAAATTGTGAATTAGCTTAACACTTCAATTATGATTAAACATTTGACATTACCCATCAGAATTGTGACCAAGGCCAAATAAATGTTAAAGCCTTTTATAACAAATAAAAACGGAAGGGATTTATTTTAGTTGGTTTCTATTGCAAGCATTTTGAAGCCTTAACTTCTTGAAATACATTGTAGCTATGCTACTGCAATTTGTTATTAAAATTGCTGTATTGAAATATCATTCTTGACAAAATTGCAGTACTAATGCACACAATAATTTTGAAT
This sequence comes from Perna viridis, assembly GCA_037379345.1. Classification (NCBI taxonomy): domain Eukaryota; kingdom Metazoa; phylum Mollusca; class Bivalvia; order Mytilida; family Mytilidae; genus Perna; species Perna viridis. Next base: position 31,946,801 of record CM074523.1, read on the forward strand.
TTACAGTTAGAAGGAAAAGCTGAAAGACCAGTGTTACTTTGACAAATTGGAATCTTTTAGCCTAACTAAGAATAATGTTTTGGACCTCAGATCCTTCCTCATCTCCTGAGGGTGCTAAGAATAATAATTTGGACCTCAAATCCTTCCTCTTGAGGGTACCTCGTTAACCATATCAATTAAAGATAAGCACTAACTTTTTTTGTTAGGTAGTCCTCAAATTTATTTTGCAGCCCTGGCCATAAAACTTTTAAAAATTAATTTATATAGCCCAAAGGACTACCAATTTCAATTTCAATGAAATCATCTATCAAAATTCAATGAAATCATCTATCAAATTAAGTAGACAGCTCAGGACTACTGGACCACTGTAAGTAACAAATCCTGCCTCGTAATATTGAGAAAATATAACACTGGATATGAAAGAACTTAACATTCTAAAAAATTTCAGCTGATGATCTGAAAGAAAAAGTAACAGAAATTGCTACTCTAAACAATCAGATCAGAGAACAGGCTATGAGGCGGGAACAAGAACTGGACGATGCTCTACAGGTGGCAGAAAAATTCAATGATTTGTGTTCCGAAACCATGTCAAACCTCCGTGACCTAAAGGATAACTTACTGTCACAAGAGCCCCCTGGTGTTGATTCGCCAACAGTTCAGGAACAACAGAAAGAACTGAAGGTAAAATAGATATTTTGTTCATTGTATGCAATAGTAAGGAGTCATTTAGCCTTCAAAGCAGTATAACTTCTCTCCTAATGGTTAGTTATTAGGGGTGTATCATAAAAAGATATGAGGTACTGAGGGAAAGAACTTTTTCATCAGAAGAATCACCCAGAGAAGTTCTATTGATTTTTTTTTGTATTAAACTCTATGCTTTGTCAAGAGATCTGAACACTCACCCATATACAAAGAATAAAAGTGTCTCCCCCCATCTCTCATATGTTAACAGGAACAGCCTTTGTTGTCTCCATGGTAACATGTGAAAGAGACTACCTTGTTGAAAAAATTGCAACTTGTCTTTTCTGAAAGTATTACTGTAAGTATAAGATTTCTTGTTTTTATTTTTTGCTTTCTTCACAGTAGACAGATAAGATTGAAATATAGCACCTTCAAGACTATATTTTCTTATGATGATCGTGACAATAACATACAGTACTTAATCATCAAAGTTAAAACTTATTGAAGTATTTATCATATCATTAACTTTAGGAACTACGCAAGGAACTCGGCAAAGCTAAGCTTTCCTTGGAGGAATGTAGGCAGTTAGGTGACCAGTTAAGTAATGTTGTTGGGGAACCAGGTCTAATTGAAATCAGGAAACAGTTAGAGGACCTTGATCACTTAGCAGATGATGTGCAAGATGTCACAAAAGAGCGTGAAGATGACCTGAAAATTGCCCTTGGCCACACTGATAAGTTTCAGGAACTTATGGATGTAAGTCGATGTGGTGCATTACTTTAGAACAATTTGTTATTAGAACAGAAAAGTTTAATAATAATTCGTAGATACCAGTTTTGGTGGATTAGGGAAACACAAGTTTCTGGATTCTTGAATTCGTGGTTTTGAGGTTTTCATTATACACATCAATGGAAATCTCCTTATTGTTGGGAACCAAAATTTGTGGTTTGGCCTAACCATGAAAACCATGAAAATTGGTACCCCACGAACAAAATAGAATTTTCACAGTAGTTTTGTCTATGAACAAAAAAGAACAGACTACCAAACTACTTGGTGACTGATTGCAATTCCAGCATTACATCTGGGTCAGGTTTTAGCAAATAATCTCTAAACTGAGCATAATTTCAAATCATTTGTCAATTCAGCTTTCAACCAATCAGATTGCTTGAAATTGAAGATAGTGGTAAAAATTGTAATTATAAGGATTTGAATGAAAATTCTCAATTTTAAATCTTTCATGAAACCTAGGCCTGAGCAGACAAAAACTGAAATCTGATGATGTCTTAAAGTTGTGAATGTGTATGGTTCTCATACTTGTAAACCTTTGGAACAGTTTATATGGGAGATACTGATTTTCTTGAGTTTTCTTATTTTCAGTCTATAAATGCCTGGCTACCAATATCAGAACACAAGCTGGCAAACATGAAACCAATCTCTACAAATCCAGAAACACTAAAACAACAGATGGAAGAAATTAAGGTAGGAAAGGGGAGATAATTGTAGTCTGATATTTCAGATGTTGACATTGTGGTGTAAGTGATTTTATTGCACTGTATTTCGAAAAAAATAATTGCTAAATGTTTTTTAGATTGTTTTGTGTTTTTTTTTTCTTTCAGTAAAGTTTTTCTTAGGCTGCAAACTGTTAAAGGTTCTAAACCTGCTGAACTAACATAATTCTTACTTTTCTCTTTTTATCCCTTTTCAAATTGTTTTCCATACTTACATGTTCTTAATTCTTACTGATTCATGTCATCATGAAATTTCACTTTAAATTTGGAAATGTAAAATTTAACAAAGTTTCATTGATGTTATGTATATTAACGAAATAATGTTATTTTCTGGTATGAGGTAGTAAGTTCACACATGAGACTTTTTATGAAATTGTTCATTTTTTTTTATTGGCAGGGCGTAAACTGTTCATGCTATTGATTTATGGTTGTGTAGACATGAAACAAATTTATTTTAAGATGTAAACTCAAAAATAGATTATACACTATAATGGAACACATGGGTTTGAAGGGGGGTGGTATAAGAACGATGTATAATTTGTACAATGAAATGAACCACTTGTGTTTACAGGCATTTGCCGGAGATTTATATAATGAATCACAAGGGGTTTGTATTTATAGGTTTTCACTCAGTGTGTAGCACCCCCCTTTTTAGAGTGAAATGATGAACTAGTTGCATTAGAACATTGACTGTGGAGTCTTTCTTTAAGATTTTCTCTTCCAATCTGTTTCAAACTTTTGTCAGAACTGACATTTTGTAAATATTAGGTCTTTCTGTTCATATTTAAGATTTTAATCGAAGTCTTCAATATTTAAATTGTGAAAATAGATATGTGGCAAAAGGTAAAATCTATAAATTACTGTATTTTTTTACTTCTTAAGAAATACTGACAATTTAATTGTCAAAAATTCTAATGCAGCTAACTTGCCTGGAATTTGTTGAGTATATGAGTTATTGGCATGGAAGCTTTTGTTTATGCTTCAGATATAAACTTTTTTTCTGTATGAAAACCAGTGATTTGTTTTGAATAGTTCTGGCTACTTTTTGTTAAGCTTATGAAATTTCCATATAAGACCAACTTTATTTGTAGCTTTGGTTTTTTTTTAGTTTTTTGTTTGCACAGTTTAATCAGAAAGATTAAGAAATGTTCAAATTCTAATTTTAGTCACTATAAAGCACCGTGAAATAACATTAAGAAAGTAATTTTACAGTGTTTTTCTGTTAACCTAGACAAAACACTATTTTTTTCAATTCTTATTTTAGTTGTTTTTCTGGTTTATTTAAGAGGGACATTTGATTCTAGGCATTCACTTGCCTTGTAAGAACTTTGTAAAATTTGAAAAATGTGTAAATAATTTACCAAAATAGGTATGATTTTTTTTTGTTATGATAAGATCCAGGTGAGCATTTCTAGTTGTAAGAAGCCTTTTATTTTATTTATTTTTTGTTGTTTTTGTTTATCCTTCAGCATATGTGATGTTTTTTTTTATCCCTCATCATATGTTCATGTATCATCCATAATCTAACATGTCTTATAGTCTCATGTAATAATTTTCATTATATTTTTTTTTTATCCCATTTCTTTCAAACCTTTAGTTCCTAGTATTATTTCTACTAAAGTCCATGTTAAATATCTAATATTTCTGCTTTTCTAACTTTACATTAAATTTTCATAGGGGGATACAAAATATGAAATGGTGAAATCGGAAATTGACCACTATTTTGCAGACTTGGCTTGCATGTTGAGATCTAAAACCACTATTTGTTGATGTATTTTTTCACTGTAAATGCTTACTTCATGACAAAATATGCATGGAACTATGCATGTGAATATTACAAGTATATTCACAAAGCAAGAATCATGTATCAAGCATGTTTGCGCAGAGCATCCTGAACTTCACTGCTTTTATAGTAAATAGAAATGATATTTTTGCAGTAAAAAAAATTCTTGAAATCTAAAATTTCCCATTTTGTTCACATGTTTTTGTTCATTATAAAGTTTGACCGGTAAAATTTAAAGAAAAGTAAAGTATATTATACTTTTCTACACTATCAATATGCTGGAGAATTTGATATTGAATCAGATTCACATCCTCTTAGAAGGAATAAAATGAGTGTATTTCCAATCTAGCTGTGAGTGATTTATGCTATGTATGACCTACAGATAACAGTCATAGATTGAAAGTATTGAAAGACACACTTCCATCAAAAGAACAGAAGTATTATCTAAATAACCAAGTTGACATAAATATAACTTCTTTCAACGAGTGAACATCGTTTTCTTCATATCTACTCCTTATAAATCAGCCTTCTGTCTTTGTTATGTATAACTTAAACTCAAGTTTTAAATTTAATATGAAATGAAGGCTAATTATGCATTCTGTATTTTTCAGTTTAATAAATCTCAAGTCCATCCGCATGTAACAGAACTGCAGCAGTTAAACCAAGAGTTAGGGGCCTTGAAAGAGATGTCACCTGTGGCTGCCGATGCTCTGCAAAAACCTGTTCATGACATCAATACCAAATGGAAAGAGGTTCTAAAAGGAATCTCTGATAGAGAGGTAGGCAGTTAATGGGTACATCATATCTTGACCTACACTTAGAAATCAATTGTAAAGGAAAACTATTGACCAAACTTTACAACAAACGTGATGATTTTTCATTCAAAATTGTCAACTTTCCTTTCATCTGTGGCAACATCCCTTCAGCACCTGTGCATGGAGTGTTCATATCACAACTCATACGTTATGCCAGAGCTTGCCGAAACTACACAGACTTTTTGTATCGCACTAGAATTCTAACAAATAGGCTGGCTTTTGGAACAAGGTTATGTTGCTACAAGATTGAAGTCATCACTACAAAAGTTTTATGGTCGTCATCATGAACTCGTGGATCGTTATGGTGTATCCATCTGCGCCATGAAAACTGATTTTTCCACGTGTCATAGTTTTCCTTTCCTCTTTCTTCTACCCTGGGCTTGACTTTTTATGTGTTTCTAGAAAAGCAGAGGACCTATAGCCTACCGGTTCACCTGGTCCATGCTTCCAGTTTTTAGTAGAGTCCGAGTTGCTCATTTGCTTTTGTTACTTTGTATATATGATTTTATTTACTTTATTTTCTTTGTTGTGTATGTCTATTTTCCATGTCTAGTCTTTGTCCCTGGATTACATTCTTTTGATTACCGCTATAACCTTGGTTCCCTTGATTACTCTTTCACAAAGTTTATGTAAGACTTATGTGCACGTATTTCCCTATGATTAGTTAAGGATTTACGTGTATGCAAATCGTAAGAGTGCTTTGTGAAATGATGCCTTGAAATTGTTCTGTGGATTCACATGTTAATATAATTTCACAAAATCCAAATTTTACTATTACAATTCATCATTTTTACTCTATAATTACTACAAATTTTCCATTTTCTGCTTTAATTGTACAAAATCAGGTCTGAGTTTGAAATACCATCATCAGTCAGTTTAATTTTGGAGTAAATGACATATTTCTGGATCTGGGGAAAAAATTTTCAAAAAAATGTGTATTTTCAAAAAAATGTGTGCAATATACACAGAGGAGTAAGGTAAATGAAAAATATACGTTCCTAATTAGTTTTCATGAAGAGAGGCCAAGAACCAAGGAATTTATTTTGAATGGCCTAAAGTCAAGAACCAAGAAGTTTATTTTGAATGGCCTAATGTCAAGAACCAAGAAGTTTATTTTGAATGGCCTAAAGTTGCCTGCCTGATTCTTACAACTGTTTTATGATACTTGTTGTTGCAGTCAAAGATTAACACCATGCAGATGAAGATAGGAGAGGTAGAGGCAGGAATAGACAGTGCCATCAGCTCATTAGAGCAGGCTCAGGATGATCTGGACAACTTTGAAGAGTTAATTGCTGATCCTAAGTCTCTAGAAACACATATGAAAAAGCTACAGGTAAGTAACATTGTCTTATAGCAATTCTTAGTATTAGAGTATGTCGTTGGCTTCATTTTAGGTTTATATTCAATGGGATAGTTCTTCTTTTTTCATTAAGTTTGCTCATTAGAAAATAATGATTAAACTACAGGCTTTTCTAAACATGCTACATTAATAGACCAATTTTTCTGCTGAAAATTTTGCTAGCAAAGCAGACTATCATATTGTAAAGGGATAAAGAAATGTCTGGAAAAATTTATTGTCTGACAAAAATTTAGAAAATTTCAAACTATTTTTTTATAACTTAAAATTGAATTTAGATGAGTTTGAGACTTGTATTTACATTGTATTAATTTGGTCTTCCATCCACTTCCTGTTTGTCAATCATTCAAAGTTTAGGGGGTTATCTTGAGGGGGGGGAGTATTTTGATGGATGTAAAATTTGGCAATTTTTAGGCAAAAATGTAAATGAAAAATTTTGGAATTTCTTACTTTGCTTAGTGATGCACAAAGTACTTCAGCTCTGAGTAAATATTTTGTGGAATTTATTTTGGCGTTATGAGATAGACCGCTAAAAAACCACCAAAATTAGCATCTCGTGAAAAATGCCCACCATACAAATATTTCTTCTAAGGTAATTTACTATGAAATTAACAGGAATCAGATTGGAATGAACTTGCTAAAACTGATGTGCAAGTAATGGAAGCCAAGCTAAAAAATATTCAGGTATCCATAGAAACCAAATGTTGCCACGGTGATGGCTAACATGTGATTTAAAAAGAACACTTGTGTTGTTGCACTGCATGTATTATGTTTTAACGTAGAGGGAAAATGAAACAGAACTTAGTGTTCATGGTATTGTGGAATAATTAATTCACACAATGGAGTATGGTTGCACTTGTTGTTAACTGCAAGCATTGATTTCTTAGCAGAAAAGAGGGCTGAAATTTAATTTTGTAGTTTATTTCATATTTGGGTTTAACACTAAATTTGTTTGCAATTAAAGCTCACAATTCTAAGATTGAAAAACTGGGTGAGTTTACAATGTATTATCCTTTGTAAACAAAAGTTAATATTTCTTAGGGTTAAGGTTTAATTTATTGGATGGTTGGAGCTTTTGGTTTTTGCTGGAATTTCTTTCCATATTTTGTTCTTGAGGGTGCATGAATTCCTTTAGAAAATGTGATCTTTTTTTGGGTTATTTTCTACTTTTTGGTAACCATTGACATTTATATTTCTTGGAAAAAGAAGTAATGTTTGCAATTTCTATTTAAAAAAATTGCATGAAAATTTTCATACGTTGATTGTTTATTTTATAGCTAGGACGAAACATGATTGTGTTGAATATTGTGGGTACTTTTTATTGTGGTCATTAAACACAGAAAGGAGCAGCAAAATAAATGGTTTATTATTATAACCTCCCCCCTACAAATACAATTTCGGGGTACGTAGTTATACATGTCTGTCTTTTCACATATCCATTGGACAAATTTGGGCTGTATGATGCAAAGACCATTGTTTTTTTTTTTTCTCACCTATGCAATGAGTTTTTACATTTCTATCGCAGCTGTTGAACAGAGATCTGAAAATACAAGAACGAGTCTGCAAACAGCTCAGTGATGCTGTGGATGATATCATCGAGAAAGAGGAAGAAGAGAATCCAGTCCTTGTTGAGAAACGGGACACTATGAATGACCTCATGAGGGCAGCACAAGCCAATGCCAAGGACAAAGAGGCTAAAGTTCATGAGAACTTACGACAGGTCAAGAAGTATCTTGGTGATGTTGATGATATGTTAACATGGGTCACTGACCTACGGACTGAGCTGAAGGCATCTACGCCACTTGGAGCACTACCAGAGACTGCTAAGATTGAATATGAGAAAAGCATGGTATGTGTACAATAAATATATTTTAAAGCATCATGAAAACTATTTTTAACCCTACTCAACAATTGGGTTGTATATTGGAGTCACCTTGTTGGTATGTCCATCCGTCTGATTTTTGATACAATTATCTTGGCTCACAATGGATGGATTGATTTCAAATTTGGTGTGTTTCTTTATATTGATGGGGCGTACGTTGTAAACATTTTCGAGTGCTGTCTGATATCAATCCTGCTTCTTGACACTTTGCCATTTTTCACTATATGAAATGTTAGAGAAAATTTTCATCACAAAAATCTCAGCTCCCTATGGATGGATTGGTTTCAAATTTGGTATGTTACTTTGTATAGATGGGACAATTTTGATGTTGTCTGATATCAACTTCCTGTATGAGTGGGGGTTTCCCTACTAAGACAACATATGTAACCTACTGTGTTTTTTTTTGTTTATTTGTAGCGTTATTTGTTTTATTCTTTCAAACTATATTGCATTGAAGAAATTTTTTTTAGATTTTTTTAGATGTTTCAGTTTTATCTGTTGAAATAGATTGCTCTTGAACTAAAGGACTTGTATTTTAAACAGATTTTTGGTGTACACAAGTTAAAAATGCATTGAAATTTGGCATAAAAAGAATATGTCTGGTTTAGGGAGGTTTTCATTTTATTTGTTTTTTTTTATACTCCGCAAAATGAAGTGGCAATTTATTATGTGATACACACCAAATAATTGCATGTCTGTCTGCCTGTCTGTTCATTTGTCTCTCCATCTCCCAATGGTTTCCAGATGATAACTTGAGAAAGGATCAATTATTGCTTTGGAACACAATTTAGCACCATAAATTATAGGTTAAGTGTCAATTTTCAGCAAATCCAAAATTTGATTTTTAATAGCATTTAAAACATTTGCCTTTCCTCTTTTTCACAATTACCTAGTGGGGTATTACTGTATATGTTTCATGAATGCCATATTTTAGACAGGGTTAACTGCTATGCTCATTTTAATTTCTAGAAACGACAGGAAGAGCTTGCAAGTAAAAAGGAGCCGATCGAAGCTCTGATAGCCAAGGGAGAAGAAATTATGAGTAAATGTGCTCCTAATGAGTCACAACAGATATCTGAGAAACTCCGTAAACTGAAGGAACGAACGACTGATACTAGAAATAAGGCTGAGAAAAGAAAGGTTTGTACATTCATTCATTGTATGATACCTTAAGGTTTTAAAGTTTGTACTTAATAAATAAATTAAGACTTTGAAGGACAGAGCTATTTGCACTCTTTAACCACTGATGATATTACATGCCCATGTTTTTATGGATGATTTGGATGATGGGAGACAGTTCTTAACCTGCATTTAAAATTCATATATTCACTTCAGAATTACCAAAAATTTGGTATGTTTCATGTTTGAGACCACACAATTATACAGGATGTCCTTGATCTCCATTCCTATGAATAATGATGAAGGATGAATATATAATATTTATGAAGTTAATTTGATAGTATTATATAGGAAATAAACAGACAGACATACTTTTTGATAAACAGAAGCGTTATTTTACTACTGAAAATTCTAAAAATATTTTTCAAAGATAATATTTTCATTGTTTTGCAAGCATTGGTACAGATGGCAATTAAATTTACTTATCTACTTAAAAAAATTATTCTAGGAGAAACTTGATGAACACATGAGTAATGTGGATGAATTCCATGGTACTCTGAAGTCTTTCACCGATTGGTTAAACACAGCAGAAGTTGCCATGCGAGGATTCAAGTATCCCAGCAAGCTTGTAGATAAAGTCACCCTTCAAATAGAGGAACATGATCGATTACGAGCAGAATTTGACCAACATACTGAAAAAATGAACTTACTTGACCGAACAGGAAGTTATTTGAAATACTTTGGTCGTAAACAGGATACTATTTATATCAAGAATTTGTTGATTGGTATTCGTCTGCGGTGGAAGAAACTTCTCCGTAGAACAGATGAACGTGGTCGTTTGCTACAACAGGCTTACAGAGAAGACAAGCGGGTAGGTCAAAATCTGGGACACTTTAATTATTTTGCTCGATGATTAAGAACTAGGTAGCAACAAACAAAAACATAAAGGAAATAAAAAAAGAGAAGCAAACAAACAAACAAACTTTCTGTGAGTTTTAACCAATTGAAATCAATGTTACAAGCATTGGGATATGGGTAGTGGTTCAAGATTAGCAGGTTGGTAAAAAACACAATTACTAAGAGATAGCTAACTTGCATTCTTCTTTACCCTACTAACAATGATAAATGAACTATTTATATTTCAAAATCTTACATCTGCTCTTTCCCTTCAGTTCTATGATGCTTGGAGGAGTCTCTGTGATTGGTTGGATGAAAGTTCAAAGTTGATGTCAAAGTTCAACCATCCTCAAGGTGCTACTAAACAGAATATTGATGAACTAAAGGTCAGTATGCTTCAACTGTAACCTGATTTGATGTTATTTATCTGGTTTGCCTTTTTGAACTAAGTGTGTCATTTATTGCATTTTCCCCTAGTAGTACGCTTTTAATTTTTATTCAAGAGCTTCAAAATACTATTGAGAACAACTTACAGCTTTTATTTTTACCTAATTGTCACTATAGAACCAAAACAGTATTGTAAATTACAAATTTACTTCATCTATAGTTTTAGTTAGTTCTGTTTAAAGGTAATGTTGTGAACCTACTTGTTTTGGCAGCAATGTATTTTTTCTAAATTTGTAAGCAAGAAAAAAGACCATTGGCAGTGAATTACAGTGGATTCCTTTTAATCACTTAGCCTGTGTCAGAAAAAATATGCAGTTAAGAGAAATTATCATTTCATTGTAAAATACCTAATATTTTCAATGTTTAAGTGGGATGTGATCTTTTTTCAAATATGATTAGAATTCTGCCATAGTGCATGTCTAGTCAAAAGAAAGAAAAAATATTTTTGTAAAAAAAAAGTTCTTAAGAGAACTGAGGTATTTCTCTAACAATGTATTATCCATTTGGGTACATTTTTTAGTAAATTCTGAAAAATATTTATGCAATTGAGAGGAATTTTCAAATTTCTTGTCGTATGTTATGCACATAAAAGGAATCTTTTTCAAGGATAAAATTGGAAATGTTTTTGTTCTTTGAGTTTCTATGCAGTCATCAAGTATGTGATTAAGTGGAAACCACTGTACCACTAATTTGTTAAATTCATGTTAGACAACATCAAAAGTCACTGATTTCATTGATATCTTTTACCATAGAAACACATGTACAAATTTTTGATTACAATAGAATTTTTAGTAAAACAATATCTTGTAATTGAATGAAATTTTATATGTATAAATATAAATATGATATTGTATTATATAATAAATACAATAATGATTATTATATATATAATGTATCATATAAATATACTACAAGTACAAATATAGAATTCCAATTTCAGCTTGACCCTAAGGTACAATAGTGTGAAACAAACGAATCACAGAAAATCTCTTCACAAACTAAAATATAGAGTTTGCAGTGTGATCATAGTCTCATGGAACAATTTAAGTGGCTACTTGTATTAAATGTTAAAAAGCATTCATTTTTTTAAAAGATTTTTTCACTCAATCAAAAGCGTATATATTTCATTATCCTGGAATGTTGTTAATCTCTTTTTAATAAAAGTTTGTATATTTTTAGAAATTTATTTGTCTTGATTGTATTTGAAAAAGTGTCTAATTTCTATTTTTGGCTACATTAACTAATGACATGATCTTTAGTTTCATATGGAAAATAAGAAACCAAATTACCTTAAAAACTTTCTGTCTGATGTTTCAATATCTTTTTGAACAATCTTTAGATGTTAAGTTGATGTTTTTGATGATTTTTAGTGAACAGTTTTGTTAAAGGCCGACTTCATTTGTTCCTGGATCTTTTTCTTAAATGACACAGTAGACTGTCATATTTTTTTCGTACTTTGTAACTAAGATCTATAGTAAAAAAAATTAATGTGACATAACATTAAAACCTCATTTCTCTATAATGTATTTCTCCTTTCCCGGTATATCATAATATATTATTTTTATCATTAACACTTTAATATATTTTTAGATTTTTTTCCCTTTTGAATTTAATTTTTTTTAATGAATCTAAATGAAATGTTTAAATGTAAATAAACAGCAAACTTCTAAAATTCAATAGATAAACAAAATATCATTTAAAAAATATATATATATCAATCTGTGGCAAAACTAAAGTTAATTTCCTAAAAAAAATTGAAAATATCTTGTATTGTGTTGTTAGGTAGATTTCAGTATAAGTTGCCAAAGTTGATCTATACAAAAAAAACATGTTGTATACTCTTTGTCTAGGCTTTAGTAGTGAAAGGCACAAACTGATTTATCTAGCATTCAACTACCACAAAGAATTTTTCTCACAAACAGCATGAAACATTTACACCAAGAATTTTCACTCATGTGATTTTTATTAGAATGCACTATGGGAAACACACATGGAGGTACAGTCTTTAATGTGTGTGTGTGTGTGTGTTAGCTAGAGTAGATTGAGTGGTCTCCCTTGGCACAATACAGTGTGATCAGTGTGGACACAAATGCAATCTTCCAAAGCTTTTCAGTATATTTGGATTTTAGATGACGACAGTTAATATTTACAACTTTTATTCAAAAAATCAATTTTCAGTTACAAAACTGCTGTATTTATCCATAAATCACATGTATTTTTTTAAATTTGAAAATTAAATTTTAAAAAATCAGTAGTTTTAAAAATTGCTCATTGAATTGAAAAAAAAAACACAATTGCAGTTCTTAGACCCAGGTTGATATCTTTTTCCATTAGGTTTATGTTTTAAAAACTTAATAATGATTGATCTTGAATTGAATTTTAACAAACTTTTACTAGAAATTTGAAATGCCTTGGAAGATAGTAGTCAGATTTGCAGTGAATGAAACCCAGCCTAGAAATAAACAAAATCTGATTTTCTTTTAAACATGACATCAAAGGTGGTAACCAAGGTAATGATGTTGTTATGGAAACGGTCCGTGTATTGTTAGTCTTCACAGCATGTCACAGACTGTTTACTTTTCAATTATGTTTACTAGACATAAAGCTGTTCCTGCCATTTAGCAATTCTTCCTGCATAGGTTTTAGTTTCGGTGGTCTCATGGTAGCATGCTTGTCTTGAATGAGACATAGAGGAGATAGTGTGACTGGTTTGCTTCAAGTTAGAATAATGTATCCGAGTTTGGCGACATGCCTTTTTGTTGGTTATTCTTCTCTGAGCTAGCACAGTGAAATTCCGTCTCAGCATGGCAGAGTACTTAATGGTAGGGTCTGTTTTATTGATTAGATATTATTGTCCTCAAATGCATGAAATATCTGCCATGGGATGTAAAACCACATTCAAACCAATGCTCTCTTGTTTTATTTAACTATAAACCTTATAAAGAAGAATTGCTTTTTGACCAGAACAATTCTATGACCAGTAGAAAAGGCTTATAACATGGAGTATGGTATTTATACATATATCTGTAGATTTCCAGGTTGCTGTATCATTAGGATATGTTTTGGTTTTACTATTTATCCACCAATATATATTTCTTTTGATTTCTTTAGGATGGGGTGAGGTTCACTTCTTATTTCTTATTTTTCCCCCTCACAACATTGAACACTCCTCCACTGGTGCTTGACCGAGCTGTTGGAAACAGTTCTTACAAGGTGAAACAAGAAAAATGCTTCAAGATACATGTACACGTAAAAGCACATTGTCCTGTCAATCGTATAAAATAAACTAATGAATTCAAAAGTTTACTTCCATATAAAAGAAAAACAAATAATGTGATACAACCCTTTTGCATCACACCATGATGCCAATCTTATTTCACAGTCGCTATTGTCCTCTCATAACCATTATAAACCCAGATTGTGCTAGTAATGGCTGCCAATATTACAAAATATTGTAAGTATAGAAGTTATTGCATGCATTGATTTTTACAATTTTGTCTTTTTTTTTGCAAAACTGTGATTAAAAGTATTGCCATGTTGAGGGAAAATTGTATTCAGTGCTGCTGGAAATTCAATCATGCAAGTTAAAATCATTGCAATAAAAAACATTGCAGTGATTTCTGAAATTTAAATAGCTTTTGCACATAATCAGCCAGAATTCAAATCATTGAAGGCCAAGATAGTTTTTAGTTCAGAATTCATGATACCTTTGACCATTCACAAAACAACTTTCTTTCCAATTCATGGTGTCTCTTGACCTGTGTATAACCATAATGAACTTTTAAGAGGACAATAGGCCAATATTATGACAGGATATGACTTGTTATTGTAGCTTTATGGCATTATTGGTAGATTAAGTATATATTATGGTAGCTTAGAAAGTCAGCCATTTAATCTGGAAAATTGTACCATATGTTTTTGTATATTCGTATATTTTTTAGAACATATATCTGTATATTAGATTATTTATGGAAATACCTGTTTGTGTATATGGATACATATAAAATCATGATTTAGAAAATCATTTTAAAAGATCAGTTTTACTGTATATTTTGCCTTGGTCTGTTCTGGTCAACTGTTCTAAAGACCTCTAATGTTTTCTTAGTCACGCAACCTTTGTGTATTTGAAAAGCCTTTTGACCACTTTTTGTTATGACCAATATTATGACAGGAAATTATACCAAGCCTTAGACTATAGACCTGAATCATTAAAAGTTAGAGTACCCAAATAAAGGGACTGAAGTGCTGTAATAAAGTTGGGTCAAGAGGTCAGAAATTGATCTTTAGCTTTTTTAATGAATTGATATGAATAGCAGAAATTTTCAATTACAACTAGTCAACTTAGTTTTAATGAAAATAGAGAAGTACATGTTTCTAGTGAAAATTTAAAACGATTTTTTTAATATAGTTTTTTTTCCTATGGTTAATTATCATTGAAGATTTTTGACCAATGCACAGAGGACTAGATGTTGATATCTGTCCAGGGGTCTCTTGGTTGCTTACTAAGTATGCACTTTATTGCATGTTTAGCATTAAACATCAAGTTGCTTTCCCACAACTTTTGCAGACATGTATAGGAATAGTACCAACATACTAAGTTATAAAACACTCCTCAACTTTTACATTTTATAACATTTTGCTGAATAATCAAAATTA
Source organism: Perna viridis (assembly GCA_037379345.1). NCBI lineage: Eukaryota > Metazoa > Mollusca > Bivalvia > Mytilida > Mytilidae > Perna > Perna viridis. Next base: position 31,961,946 of record CM074523.1, read on the forward strand.
ATTACCGTAACAGAATTTTACAAGCAACAAAGAATAGCGAATGAAGGTTGTGAAGTAGAGAGTCTGTATACATAGTGAGAATTTCAAAGTTTATGGAAGGATTTAAAGTTGTGGTTTTCTTTGTCAAAGAAAAATTCTCTTTTAGAAACCCATAATTTACAAATCTTTATTTTAGGTAATTTATTGGTGTAACAAATTCATTCTTGATACACTTGAATAAAGTATCTTTCGTGAGGGGCTTGAGGGAGAATGAGTTGTGACATGGAATACTACAAGTAAATATCTTTAATGAGGGGTTAAAGGGTTAATGATATTTTAGAGCTATTTCATGGTATGGAGGTGCTAAACTGATTTTTTAAAACAAAAATAACTTAAACGCATGATACCAGTCTAAACTGAAACCTTTTTGGAGTATGGAATTTTATCAGAATTGATGTGTTTAGTTTTCATTGGTTCAAAATACAATTAAAGAGCAATAAAGGGAACCAAGATTCTAACAGAAATCAAAAGAATGTATATAAAATAATAACAATATATAAAACTGGTATATCTTGTATGTGTTGTTTAAGTAGGAAATTCAATTAGCAGTATTTGTAAGAATTCTCTAATATGTGCAGTGAAAATAATGTAATCCAAAGACCAAACATGGAAAACAGACATTCACAACAAAGAACATAAAATAACCAAAATAATACATACAAAGTGACCAATGTAAATGAGCAACTCTGACTCAACTAAAAACTGGCACCAGGTGCACCGGTAGGGTAAGCATCCTCTGTTTTTACAAAGGCATTTTATAAGTGTTTTGTTTAGACAGGTTTTCAGATTATGTGGGGTTTGGTTTAGGCAAGTTTTCAGATTATTCGTGGTTTGGTTTAGACAGGTTGATCTGTATTTATGGTGTGTACTTGATAGACTTCAAACTTTCTAAAACTAATTTCATTTTAATAACACAATAAATCAATATTTAAAATCCAAACATAAATAGACAAATCCTCTTCTTAAATGTGGTATGTTCTATTCTCAAGTGCAATGATCCTTAAGAATTTAATAACATTTTTATGGTAAAGATACATTGGTTTTTTTTAGTCCAGATCTTAATGATAACTCAAGATAATGAGCAACCTTACAACTGAGTTGCACTATTTAACGTTAGATTTGTAATGATCTTTGACAAGGAGTATGTCAACATTGTTAGTGTCACTGAGAATAAAGGAATGATACTGGATACCTAATTTTGATTCATTGGGAATAAAGGGAAGATACTTGATGCATGGTTGTGATTTTGTATAAGAAGGAAACTTTAAACCATATTGTACTATTTTGATAAGAAGGTCTTCTTTCTTTGTATAGGTTTGTTGTGTTCCCCAATCTTAAGCCTTCATATAGTGTAAACTATGTATTTTATCAGTATGTTGTTAAATTCTTGCTTTAAGTGTTGCTGTAAAAATCTAGCCTGAATTGTTCATCAGGTGCAATACTTTAATTTTTCACTTGACAATTGGTCTGATGTATATCTCTAATTCTGGATTGAATGAGGAATACTAAACTCCTAAAGCAATGCAGTGAATTGGTCAAGACATTCCAGGGTCATTTAAGCCTGCAGTAATTTTCCAGTTTGACACATTTCACTTTGAATAAATATCTACCTATGTTGAATTGACTTTTTCAATTAATCAATCAATCAGTTATTTGCATCATAATTTTTGGTTGCTCAATTTAATGGTAGCTTTACATTACAGCCCTTAAGTCTTACATCACAATTAGAAAATAAATAGCCAATCTCTGAAAGCTGAAACATTGCCTTAATCTTGCCCCTTTGCTATTTATAATCCCTTTGTTATATACCATTAAAGCAGAGGAATCTAAGATGTCACCATATCTTCTGAGCAGTTCGAGTGAAGTAGATTTAGCTAGTCATTCTGATATAACTAATATTATATGTGTTAAAACTTCAGCTTTTGGTGGGAGCCTCCCAATATTATATATTAACACTCCAGCTTTTGACAGGAGCCTCCCAAATTTTTAATTGGAAATTCAACAATATCCTGCTCAAGTCAAAGCAGGAGAGTTAGCAGAATTAACAGGAATATTTTCTGTTGTATATGAATTTTCAGCTTACTTTCTTGAAATTTACTTCTACTCTTGACAAAATGTATTGCAAAAAGAAGAACAAGGGAAATTGCCCACTTTGAGAAAATTTTGAAAGGGCGAATTCTCACTTTAGAATTTTTTAAGTTTAACATATTTGACTGGATTACTCTTGTGTTTGACTTATAAATTTTGATTTAATATCTAGTCATCTCCAATATATAAATCCCCTGTGGATTTCATTTTCTTCATCTTTAAGTAGATGGAGAAAGAAGCATATAATCTCTGAATTTTCAAATCCATTCAACTTGCATGAATTTAAAGTTTATTCAAGAGTCAAGTTTTCTACCCCATACAAAGCTATTTCATTGAGTTTTCTCAATGAACATTAGCATCACAAAATTACACACAGAGTAAAAATATTTCATATTTATGGCAAATTTTGTGCATGAGTAATCCTCAATTTGATTGGACAATAAGATAAAAAGATTTTGTAAACTGGCAGTTAGTGTAATAATATACAGTTGAAATTCAAACTTTCTGTTCAAGGATTTTGTAACATTTTTGCATTTTTCTGGAATTTTGATCTTTTAATTTTGTGGACATTTTACAATATTTTGGACTTAAGATCCAGGTGAGTGCAATAAATTGACCATAAGCATCTTGATTTCTTTTCTAGGTAAAATCTCATTAACAGGTGTTTTTCATCTCTGATTACCTGTATAGGTACATATGATACTTACCTCAACCTTTAAAGGACAAACGAAGAAAAGATAGCCATGTGATGACCTCAAAATTTTATTTCAATTGTAACTTAATTCTTCATTTATTGATAGATAATTGAAGGTTCGCTAAATTGTTTTCTTTTCAACAGTTCCAATGAATAGAAATCAGCTGTAAGGGAATATTTGACGATGTTGTCATCGATGCAGTGACTAAAGTATGCCTTTGAGGCTGTTGTCGTTATCAAGAAACAATTAAAGTCGTGGACATTTATGTGTTCATGGCTTACAATTTAATTTGTATTGCTTTATTTTATATATATATTTCAGTGGTGTTTTTTTTTAAATTACAATTTTTGGTTTGATAGAATCAGAGTTAGACATAGTAGCCTGTCCGCCAGCCCGATACTGGCTATTTTTTTGGCAGGGCTGGCTAATTATAGCAAAAATATACATAGCCATATAGTAAACATATTGAAAAATTGTATTCAGGACTGGCTAGAATTTGAGTGAGTTTTCTACCCTGATAGAACTAGGAGTGAACAAAGCTGCCATGAAAGTTGGGGAGACTCCCTAAGTTCACCTCATTTTTAGTGGTGTTCTGTATGGTTAGTGTTTGTATTTTTTAGTTCCAGTGTTTGTTTTTTTAGTAGGGTCTTTGCCTGTTGTGTGTTTTTATTCTCGGCATTGTGTTTTCAATGGATTTCTTTGTACACCCATTATTTAATAATTGATAGAGTATTTTGCAGATGTTTTTATTATGCTACATGTTTTCAATAGTGGTTGTTAAGTGACTTAGATTATTGTTGGGTTGATGCACATAGTAAAAAGAGTAGCTTGATAACTACAAGATTTCCATGCGTAGCCACTTGTCCCCTGCCACTGCATAAAAAAAAAGTGAATTGGAAATGTTCCGTACTTCCTGTAAAATTGTGGGGCAATATGATCAACAGCATAAGGTGACTAACAATCCTACAAAATATAAACAAAATCTGTTGTGTAGTTTCTGAGTGTGCAGGACAGACACATGAATGTAGTATACCAGTATTTTTATGTACCTTTTGAATATCGGGAGGTGGGGGGTGTAGGGGGACAATAATCACAAAGCAGGCTTTGTGTCACTTGAATAAAAAATTGGTGGTAGTATGCATGACCCTGAATTTTGAACACAACTTAGTATTATTTTTGCTCACAAAATAAATTTAGTTTCTTAAGATATATGTTTTAAATAGAAGGTCATTAGTTGGACAGATTGTGGGTGGTCAAATTTATTGTATTTGTTCAGAATTCTGAAACTCTCAATAGGGGTTGAAAAGAATTATTTAAGATTAAACCACAAGTTTATTAAATCAATATAAACATGTCTATGAATTAAAGCTCTGAATGGAATCAAACATTTCTGGTTGATTTTTATGCAACAAGTTTAGATTTAGTTTCGGCAGAATAAAACTTGTTACCTTGTATTATATTGCTACCCCACTCCTCCCACCCACCAATATCATATTTCTATGTCAATTCTGTACAACTTTGTGAACTGTTCAATGTACAATGAAACCTGTTTAAACAGAATCCTTTTGTACTATAGAAGTTTGAAATAGACAGGTTTTTGGTTTACATAGGTTTCACTTGTTTGCTTATCTCATGGATTCTTTTCTCTACATCTTCCATAGAAACTACTGGATTATCTCCCCTTTTAAAATGGATGTTCAAATACATTAACTATCAATCAGTTTCAATGTAAACTTTTATCAGTTTTTCTTACATTTCTGAGTTCAATCTTTTAATAACTAAGTTGAAATGATCTATACCGGAAGATACTGGTAAACTTATTTTAATCTTGATTTCATGTAATATACTTCTCATATTTTGTCTATAGTCAAGGCTTAAATTGAAGAAGTTAAAAATCAAGTTGAAATTCTTCAGGTGCAAAGCCTTTAAAATGACTATATAATTACAGGAAACTCTTTGTAACAATTTGAAAAGAGAGAATTTAAAACCTTGGTCTTGTGACTCCTTAAAAACTAACCTAATTTGTAAATTGTAGTCTTTTTGTGAATGACAAAATTTGTTGACAGAGTTTGTTAAACAAGTTACACTTTACTCAATGATTTTTCCTGCACTTTATCCCATTCTAGAACTTGTTTCAGTATAAGTGCATAGCATACATAGTAATATGCTAACTGCTTAAAAAAAATATGTCACTTACCAATACATGTACATGTAATATCAAACTTATGTTTTTCTACTTGATTCAGTTTACAGATGTCTTAGAAGGCATTTTCTTCATGATGGGGGTTATGCTATTTTAGAAAGTTGTTTTAGTGCAAGCTTTAAATGATTATTTTTTTTCCAGTTGGATCTGAAGTTTTATAGTTTTTATTAGACAATCTTCTGTATTGAGTGAATTTTGGAAATACTAAAACATATACAGTAGTTTTTTTTCTGTCCATGGCTGTGAAAAAAACTTGCTAAGTATGGAATTGTTTTTTTTAAACGTCCTAGCCCAAATACCTCTTGAATAAAATGGTTGGTGCCTAAGTCAATACAAGTAATACTAATTTAATGGAACTATTTGAGATATTTACCTGCATGAACTTTTGTCAGCAATTTCTAATATGTCCATATAAAGTTTTATACATGTGTATCTAATAACAGTGCTTTAAGACATATCATTAATTTCAAGTAGCTATGCTAAGTTACAATTTAAAGATAACTTTTACTATTATTTCTTTCTTTTCTGTATCTAAAGACATTGTATGTTCTGAAAAAAAATGTAAATATTTTTTTTTTTCAGAAATTTCAGCATCAGCTTGCTGGTAAACATCCTGCATTCTACTCTGCCACCCGTCTTGGCCGTAATTTGAAGGATCGGTGCACAAAAGCAGACCCTGAAAGAGAGGTTCTTCAACAGATGCTCGATGACCTAAAAAATAAATGGAATGCTGTTCGTTCTGTAATTTCTAAAAGGTAGGGTGAAAGTCAAATATGAAAGGTTAGATGTCAAGGTTAAATAGGAATGTGAAAGGTCATGTTGGCTTTAATTATAAAAGCAAATCTTGTGAGGTAGTTGTTTGAAAGATATGAAAATAGTTGGTTAAGGAGTTGTGTTGAGAGTTTGCAAGCATTTTCGCATTTTCAGTCTTTCCAAAGGTTTGTCAGACCATCGGATGTCACCAGTAAATATGTGACCGGACCGGTAAAAAAATCTGGACCACTAGACCGGAAGTCCGGAAAATTTCAGATATTAGTCATTATTGATTCAGGAAAACTTGGTTCAGTCCAGAAAATAGTATGTCATCACAGGACTGAATGTCTTGAAGAAAAAAAATTGAACCTTTGGAAAGACTGCAGTTTGCAAGAGTTTGAAGGGTACGATAGTAAACATGTATGATGAAAGAGGCAGAGCTGTTTCAAGATTTCAATGGTTACGGACACCAAGAAGGAGTAAAGACGTGACAGGAGCTGTCAAACCAAATAACCACAGTGTTGGGGGTTGGAGGTGGTGAGCATATCATGCAGCCGAGAAAAATTAAGATGACTATAGATTGAAGTCAATTAGTGGAAAATATCAAGTTCAAATACTTCAATGTATTAAAAACAAATTCATTACACCTTTAAATGAAAATTTAAAATTATGATTACAATCAATGTCACCACTCAGTAGTCCCTGTATGTCTCTCGTCAGTGATGCATGGGGACATACATTGTCTTTGATTCACCCTTACAACATTGTTATGTATTATTATATGGGACCCACCCTAAAGGTATGACAGATCAATGATAGCTGTCAAAACTTTCAACTTAATTGGAATGTGGGTAATCATGTAGTAATTATGTGTATTGGATGGGTTGAAATTGACATCTTTGATCAGTTGTAATTGAAATGTGTATTAATTGGGTGGGATAAAATTGACAATTTTGATTCTAGCAGTAAGTCTGTTGTAATTGGAATAAGAAGATTTTAAGCTGAGCAAGAAGAAAATGTTGTCAACTAAATGATATCTCCCAGAAGTTCAGATTAAACAGACAACTTGATCGTTGGAGAGAAGGTTGTCTCAGCCAAGATGTTGCTTTTTGTGAAAACCATCAAGCTTTACTAGGTGGAATAGAATCAGGCTGACATTAGCTGCAAAATGTCAGAAAGTGTTTGGATGTTCAAATTTACCAATCAAGAGTTATTGTCCTTTTTCACTTTAAAAAATTGTGATGTTGGTTGTATATATCACAGAACACCAGCTGAGTCATCAGAAATACTTTAAAATAGGATGCCACTGCTTCTCCACTAAGCACTCTGACGTCATATAGGAGATCGAATAGCAACTAGTAAGATTGACAGAGTCAGAATAGTGGCATAATGTGTCATTGTGGGGTGACATGCCTACATACAAACTATTGCTCCTGTGAGCTATCAAGCCAGCACATTAAAATTCAGGCTTATCACTTCAGACTAGTACAATAATGGGTCTCACTGATCAAGAGTTTTCATCCTGAAATGTGTGAAGTAACTAAACCAAAATCAATCAATCATTCAATCAATCAATCAAGATAGACTGAGTCACTTTATTGAGCTGTACTCTGCAGGCAAGCAGGGTCTGAATAGCTCTGAATAAGTTTAGTTCTATTGAGCTTCACTCAAACACTTATGGGATAAGGATTTACTGACCAGCTGTTGATTGAATTACAACAGGATTAGTGACTTCTGGATTAACATCAAACGGTGAGGGGGATTAAGATGATTGAAAGCTACATGTAGGTTGACAATAGACAAATGTATTATGTCTGCTACATGTGTTCTGTTTTGACCATAAAAAGTGGAGGGAAATATTGAACAACTCTATGAAAGGATTTGTACATCCAAACTCGGCTTGGACTGATAGTAAAACTAATTATTGTAACAATTTGACATCGTGTCAAACTGGTTTGCTTGGCACTTACCTCAAACTAACCATATCAGTTGTCATTCACAGACTTCTAAAATTATTCAATGGAGCAGGGTTTGACATCTACAGGTTAACAAAATATACATAGGCGTTAAGTATCCTGCTTAAAGAGTGCAGGAGTCTCCAGATATTTCATAAAAACATGCCCTGCAAAAGCTGGAGATTTGGCTGCACTGGGAAATTTATCTTGTTTTTTTTCAGCTTAAAATCATAATGAATTATTTCAATTCTTGTCAAATCATTCCGTCATAAAATTCAGCTTCCAGAAAAGGTCTTCTTTCAGAAATTCTTTTTGTGGATCCTGTTGGCTGACCTAGATACAAGTATAATTGCATCTGAGATTAATATTTAAAAATGTGAAGGTTTTAAACATTCTGTTTTAATCCATCATTTATATACAGTTGTCTCTGTAAATGTGTGAAGTATAAAAGTTAATGGTCCATTTGATGATGGCATATAGCTTTGATCACAAAAGAAATGTTCAGTGCCTTTCTTTTTGTCACTTAAATTCCCACTGTTTTTGTGACAGCCTTTCAGCAGTTACATTTTGGATTTTATATTTTGATTAAATACAGTCCCTCCACAAGAAATCAAAAACAGAAACCAGTGAAATTAAATAAAAGTAAAAAAAAAAACAAATAAAAGAAAAGATATATTACAAACATTATCAACCAGGGAGCATTCCTGAGGCTTACAGGCCATTATTGGTTAATATTTGTCCCCAAGATGTTCATTTTTTAAATTAAATCTAAATCTGAAAAGAACTGTCTTATGTAAGAGTTATGAAGTATGGATAATATTAATTTCAATTCAAAAAAATACATATGGGTTTATATTATATGTGATTTAGATCAGGAGTTTATGTTTGTTTATGGTGACAATGTTCATGTCAAAGACCCTTTATTTGTAGGTGATTTTCATCTTTTCCTAGCCTTATAATAATCCTAATTTGTTATGGTATTTTACACCTTTTAGACCAATTATTTTCTCCCAACTTAATCCACCAGTCCAATGACATGTCCAACTGCTCTAGATAATATCTCAACCCCCCTGCTTTTATCACCCAATCCCTAATCCCCCAAAAACAAACAACACCCTATGGCTTTGATCATAAACATATCAATGTGTATGGCTAGATTGTCACAATATAATACCTTAATTTGAGTAAAGAGTTTGATAAGGAGTGGGTGGCTACAGACAAGCCATATAGAATCACAGGATTTGTGAATAAATTCATATACAGATTCATAGAAATTAAAATTTGAATTAAAAAAGGAGAAAGTGAATTTTAAAGTGGGAATTGAAGGAATTTAACATCAATGGATGTTCTCCCAAGGTAAGTTTTACTCTGTTATGTTTACTTAAGCATGGAATTATGAACTCATTAATTATATATATTCAAATAAATGCATATTTCATGTATGAACATAAAATACCTGCACAAATCATAAATTACTTTATCAAAGCATGCCATCGTGTATTTAGCGCATTTCGGAGTAGCTGAACTGAAAATCGGATGTATAGTTCATTACACAATTCGAATTGAAGTGGCGATACTTTCCAACCGGCAAACTGAAATTCTGTTCCTCTGATTCATCAAATTTCACAAGGTTGATATTCACCAAAGGGGTCACTACTTTTCTTTTACTTTCTGAGTGGTCGAGCAGCGATATACCCAAATGCACTTTCAAAATGTGGAAGGGAAGCAAGTAAATCGAGGAGTGCAACGAGTAAATCATGCGTCCCGAATAATATAGTCATTAAACAGAAATGTAGGTTAGTTACAAAAAGATTGCAAGGTGCATGTGTGCACGAGCACTGTACAGTTTGTATTCAACAGTGTTAAATGTTCAGTAGTAGCTCATGTTTTCGACAAGGTAACTCTAGTCAAGTGTTATTAAATTTAAAACGGAGTGGAACTGTAAAATGACAACATAACGTCATAGATAGCTTGTACTCTCTAAATGCCTAATATTGCTTGTTGCCTGTTGTAGCGGCAAAAATTATACACCTTCCAAATATTTGTTTGCAGCGTTGTGCCCCGTAAAGTTTATAGTAGCTGGGTGTTAACGACTAATTATACTAAATGGACGCTTAGTGTCAGAAAAGAGCAGTTGGCGTCACACTTGTCAACGTAGTCAAACTTTTATCGCCCTTGTTTACAAAACAAATAATAACCAAGTTTGAAAGAAACTGGATTAGTAATAGGAGGTATTTGTACGTAGAAAAGTGAAATATTGGCGATAAAGTGGCTGAAATAGGTCACAATTTGTTGGCAAATTTACTTTATATTTGTAGACCGAAGCCTAAATGGAGACCTAAGATCGGGGCGTAAATAGCTTTATCATTCAAAAGTATTTATAAGCATGTATCAAGTTTCTAGCTCGCTGAACATCTTAGATGGGAAATTTATTATATATGATGTATATTGAAGATCTATGATCAAAGTTTAATAAACTTTTGAATTCTGGTGGTCCTGTTCAAATAAAACAGGTATCGAGTTCGGTATAATAAAAAATTGGCTGTCCTGAGCTTGTTCGTTATGCCAGTATTTGTCTTAGCGTACACATGTACTACTGCCTTTTCCCGTCGAACTCATCTCCTGTTCAAGCGTGAAATCTGTTGCTCCTTTAGCCTTAATTTTACACAAAATCAGCAAAATTTCGAACAAAAGAGGGTTCAAGCTCCGAAAATGGCTTCTGATTTCGTCCTCTTGAATCGAAGGCGCGTAGTCTGGTTTGGAATATTTTGGCGGTCTGTTGTCTTCGTGGCATCGTCTTCCTTCTTTTTATGGTTAATTGCCTGTGGCTTTGACATTTATAAACATTATAAATTTGACCTTGTTCGAAGATATAAAAAAATGCAGATTTTCATCTAACGTTGAGAAGTCCCTTCAGGAAATTCGTGCAAAACAATAAGAACTCGAATCAATCAAGATTAACAGAAAAAAAATTTAAACTACAATTTGTAGCCGATGACAAACATAAGATAACATGAACATTCTTGCCTGTTTAGATCCTGTACTTAACTGTTGTCATTGTGCTATTCGTTGGCAGTTTTTTTTCTATGGCACCTTGTTTGTTAAAAAAGCTGAATAAGTGGCGTTTAGCAGTCTGAAGGGTACCTCCTTTTGGTTGGGACGAAGGGCTTACACGTTGCCCGTTCGATTCGAAAGCTGTATTGATCGAGGGAGTATGAAAATTAGGAGATGAAAATAATAGATTCTAAGCAAAAACAAAAAATCTCTTCTGTCGGCCATGAGCTTGACCACCCCCCCCCCCCCTCTCGTGTTTAGTTGTTTACCTTTGTTCTTGCAAAAAAAAACTTACAATTTAATTCAACAAGATTATTTCATGCAATTTATTCTGACGATTGAATTTCGCGCTTTTAAGGCAGAAATATTGATAAATCTAAATAAGGCAACAGTGATTATGTGTGTCAGATTTTTACCTGATAACGGTATTGACGTGTGGCCAGGTAAAATGCTGTGTATTTTTGTTTGTGTTGTAATTTTTAACATTGAATGTTTATTACGAAAAAATGTTTACATAGTTTGAAATGTGGAAACGATAGTTGAGCATTCTTGCAAGTCATAAGGATATTTTTTCCTTTTGTCATTTTTATGTGATTTAAATGCAACATACGTAGACTTCACCTGACTTTTGTAGTTTTAAATTCGCGATCTGGGAGGATATATAATTTACTACTGTATATGCGGCCACGGAGAGTTTGCATAAATGATTTGAATGCAAGTAGATTTTTTTTCTACAGGAAAAATTCTCGCCTTTCAATACCACACAAAATACTGACGAAATTACGAACCGTTAGTAATACTTTCATGTCTACGGATTAGGAATTTGCGGTCGGAAAGGTATATACAAGTCAGTGTCATGTCTTGGATGCATTTAAAATTTATGTCAAAACATTTCTCCGTGTAAAAAATGTTAATAAATACATATATACCTGTGGAATTTAATATGTACGACTTATGAACAACATGGATGATAATCTAAATAAATCTGGAGGATCCCATCCCCGGGATGACGATCCCTGGGGTGAAAATGACCCGTGGGACCAAACGTTCATACCACGGTTCATGATGATGTCTCCGAGGTAAGGATACTCCGTAATTACAGGTCTTTATAGGTTGGATGTTATTTTATACTTGTTAAACTTTTTAAACAACAAACAATGATTTAAATATTTAGCTTAAGTACACAGAAATATGTTGTGGCATTTCATCTTGTTATGTTTCCCTGGTTTTCAGAGTTGCAGACGTTTTTTTTATTGAGCGTATGGAGTTGGTTTTCTTTGAGAAGAAATTTTTGTTGTGTTGAATTTTATATGATTTGACAGTACTTTGCATCATCTGCTGTGTGGGATTAACTGTGCACTCGATGATCGTCTGCCAAGCATCCGATTTAGTGAAAGTTGAACTTTTGTTCCTTTTGACACACCTTGTATATTTCCCACGACCTAGTCACATGTCTCAAATCAAATCAATTAGTCTATAAATATACAATACTCAACATTTAAATGGTACTTTCTCTCAAGTAAACAAAATTTGAGTAAGTTTGTGTACTCAATTAAATACAGAGTTATGCTACCTAATGTATCACTTATGAGATATTACTCTCTTGATTGGTTGGGGCAACTAGTCGGGATGATACCAGAAGAAACCTACCAATGGAGTGGAGTGAAATATGCATCTATATTACAATTCTAAAAAGCTTTTAAAAAAGATTGCAAAGTATTTCCAATTATTCATGATTACATTAAGCATTTATAATTTGTCTATTATAATTGAGACAGTTTGCAAGCACAAAGTGTTCTACCCTGCACATCTAAGCTAAATCCTATTTTTAACTCTACCTGTACCTTACTAAGGAAAAATATAACTGTTCTACATCCAATACAATAATGTATACATACATTGTATGTATTTGCTCAGTGTGAGCATTGGTCCTTAAAGCTACAACAGGCAGATTCAGGCGGGGTGTGGCAGACTTGCGCCACCTCTAAAATTTGCAAAGCATGGGTTGTCGGGTAGATTTAAGCGATTTTAGGTTAAGACTTTAATTTCTGGCTAATTTTACCACAAAAGATATCTACATTGCACTCACTTTAGAAGAATATTTCGAAAATTTAACCTAAAAAAAATTAACTCTGCCCTCCTCCTAATCTAAAACCCTGGATCCACCAATGAGCTACAACTACATGTACATTGTACTGTAGATACATGCAGTTGGTTATTTCAAGTATATACAGGGGCTGCTCTTGCTTCCAAAATTCTGTCGCCAGAAAAATTGGCAACTGCCATTTTATGTCGCCAATTTTCAGAAATTAGAGTTGTGGGGGTGGGCAAAAAACATAATAATTTTTTTTTAAGTATGTCAGTATTAAGTCCATTGATGAATTATCTTTGTCAATTCATCGAAATAACCTGTCCATTCATGACATACATGTACACAAGATTCACTTTTGATGCATGAATGAAGCAGGTTTTTAGCTCTAGTCTGTCACTTTCATATACATAAAATAATAAAGTACTACTCCAGAAACAGGTTTTTTATTTCTATCAAGGACTTTATTACTATTCTCACATAGTCCCTGATTTTTAAAGCATTTTCACCTTTGTCCTTCATGGTCTAATTTATCTTACAATATAATTTGATTTTTTTTTTAATTTACCAAACTTGATTCTTTTTTTTTCAAGTGATAAAATTTCAAACAAACTACATTTTGTACCATGGACCATTAATTGTGTCCCTGTTTAATTATCTTCACATGGCAAAAGTGTAAACAAATGTCATCTATTTTCTTTTATCAATTCTTTAATTTCTAAGTGTTTAGACACTTCCTGATGGGATAATCATTGTTAATTGGATTTGATTTATTCTGTTGTTAGGTAAGTCTGTTTCTGAATGTATCACATGTATAAACAGGGCTGTGAAGCTTGTATATATCATACTGATGTTTTACATGTATTTTTAGTCCTTTCTGCCAGGTTTATCATATGAATTGTATTTAAAAAACATAAAGAGATTCATTTTCATTTTTAAAAAATATTGAAAATTTCAATGTCAATTTTTATTTATTTTTCTAACTTAGCTGACTTAGATACAGGCTAGCAGTATCACTATTGTTATTTCTTATGCTTTTAAAATTGTAAAAAAAATGGAAAATTTTAGTATCTAATAATAGGTTTTCAGTAATGACATCTCACAGCAATGATTATGTGGAAATATTTACCTGTACATATAAATAAATTACTGCACACCTGGACACAGTCTAGATAACCACAGACTAGTTAATGTTTGGGGCCCCATCTAACATTACATAATATCTTGTACAATATCAAACAAGAACATTACAATGTAATAAATCAAACAGTGTAAACAAGTTATGAAGAAATTTTACTTCATCCAATACACAATATGGGACAGGGTGTTTTACTATTGAAGAATTTTGTAATATAATGCAAGTTATATATGCAAAACATTGTGTTAGACAAATTTTAAATGTGTGCAGAATTTAAAGGAACTCGGTACCTTTTTCTTTCATCTCTTATAGGAGAGTTCTTTGTGATGTCATCTGGATTTGGTGGGCAAAACATCCATTGAGTGGTACGGGGCATCAATTTTAAATCATCACAACTTTTTTGTTTTTTTTAAGATAATTAAAAAAAATCTTTTGGTTCACAACACTGCCAATAATACTCTTTTTATTCACCGAATTTTAAAATAAATATTCAGTAATTAGACTATGTGAGCATAAAAAATTCAAAATAATTTTTAATGAAAATAGAGGTTTACGTATAAATATCACTTCAAATTTATTTTTTAAGTAAAAGAGTAAAAAATTCACATACAAAACATAATTACTTTATCTAAATGAAACATTTTACAAAATTGAATGTAAAATTACTAAGTTATGAAGTTTTGAAAATTGGGATTCTAATTATGAAATTGTCATTTGTTTATTTGCCAACCAATTTGACACTTAACGATATGCAAATAAGTGAATATGACATCACTAATGAGATTAGCGAACTCTTCTATTTGGAAGTCCAAAACCCTGAATTAGATACATTTTCCTGGATTTGCATAAGTAAACAATATTCACTTAATTTTAAGTATCCGAGTCAATTTACTCTATCAACAGTAGTAACCATTTGATTTTCTTAAAAAGTTTGTTTCAGGAAAATGTGGAAAAAATAATATGACTAATCACTGGAGAGAGAGAAAAAAGTTTGTTTTAAAAAAAATCACAAAAAATAAATCATGTTCTCTATGTGAAAGATGCTATGCATTAGTTGGATGACAAACAAGTTTGTTTTCAATATATAGTGAATGGTTTTTGGTTGGCCCTGGAAAAAATTACAACTTAATTTTGTTCAAGGGAAAAAATGTTTGTCTCAGAAAATCCATAGTCCTCCCTAGAGAATCCAATGTTTGATGCCCTACATGCCCATGAGTACGGTGCTAGTACCATTTGATGTAGTGGCTAAGTAGAGGACATTAGTGATATGGCACTCCTTGAAAGTTGGTTCATTAAACTTGTACTTTAATTTAGGAATAAATTGTTTTTTTTTTTTTCATTGAGTTGGCACAAGTCTTGCTTCACCCATAATTTGTTCTGTATGTTCTTTGGTGTATGTTTAGCGGTAGTTGGTATTCAGTATTTGGGGGTGTGGTGTGTGGGGAGATTGAGGATCTGAAAACCAAGATACTTTTTTTTGCCTAGGTTCCGTGAATTGTTATATTGAATAAAGTAATTGGGCTGGGACAGAGATTCAGAGTACATTGTACATGTATGTGGTCATTTAATTTGGGTAGTGTTTATTATGTTAAGTCCCAGTTTAATTTAGCCTGTTACATGTAGTTAAATGATAGATTTTGGTGAATTATCATGTTTCATGCCCCAAATCTAAGTTCAACCTCCCCACAATTACAATAATTACAGGCATTGTGGCTTAAATCATATTTAATTAATCCCAGTACATGCAATAAAACAGCCCATTGTATAAAACATTCATGTATCTGCTATTCTGCAATCGATTGTACGGAACATATGTTGGAAATCCATTGATTGGAAAATGAGCCATCAAGTTTAAACACTTGGAAACATGTGGATCAGTGTGAGGCATCAAAGTAATGATTGTATTTGGTTTCTTAGTCATTAAAATGTGACTTGATTTCATTCAAAATATGGGTGTGGCTTCATATGTAAATTAGTTATTAATCTAAGAGGTACCCTAGGGGGTTTTGTTATGAAATTGAAATAAGTGATAATTGATTGATATAAATTGTTTCAATTGAAAATTGTCACCTTAAGATAGGATGAATTTGCCATATATTGACAATTTTAGATAATAAAACAATTAACATTCTGTTACAATGACAAATTGTTTCCAGGTCAATTAACCAGTCAAAGCCTCCAGGCTTTTTTCCGTACAAGACGTGTAGGCCCATGCTAATATCATTATGACAAACATATATGTAACTCATTGAGTCTATATTTAGTAGATTTATCACATTCAGTATTGGGTTTTCTCCATCATGTTGTATTCACAAATGAGTTTTTATTATGGCCCTTGACATCAAATTGGTACAAATCTTGCTTCATGCTTTTGACCACATGAGTTGTTAGGATTAAACATCTTTATCATCTACTTCATTTCAACTCTTGTGGATTACTGATAAAAGGAAGAATTTTGTGGGTGTGTCTTTTGACAAGATTTGTTTTGAAGAAGGAAAAGTAAAACTGGATTTTCTGAATTGATAAAGAGAAATCATTGAAAGTTTTAACACTTGATTTGGAGCATATTTTATTTGTAATACTTTGAATCAGGAATAACATTGCATTTGGATTTTTCACTTTGCCTTGACATATATATTCCTGTTTACAAGTCTGACCCTCTGTTAACGGAAAACATAGAATGAGAGTATTGAAAGACATGTTTAACGACATGAGAAAACGTTCAGATGACGATGGCGGTAGTGCAAGTGATTCAGCTAATGCAAAGAAAAAAAGTGGTCAGGCTAAAACCCAGCCAACAGATGAATTTCCCAGCTGGACTGTAAATAACTTGAGAAAACGTTGGGATAAAGGAGATGAAGGACATGATATTAGTTTGAAAAAGCATACAAGTTTTGTTGTGGGTGGAAAACCTAGTTCTCCTCGAAAACAGTGGAATATTAAGAGTGGTACAAGTGTGAATGCTTTAATTAGAAAATCTGTAGATGAGGATGGTGATTGTTTGAATGAGGAGGAGGATTTAAAACCTCTGAGGAGTGTTACTAAATTTGAGGATGATTCTAAGTAATTATTTTGTGTCATTGCTTCAATGTTGTAGTAAACTATTTTCTAAATTTATAAGTTCAGTTATATTTTGACATTTACTATTAATCAACAGCTTGATTAATAAGGGGAAAACTTTTACTTCTATTATTTTCTTTAGCTTAGTACTGAAATAAATACAATGGTTAAATTAATCTATATGCATGCATGTACAGAGTTTGTGACTTAAGTTATCAGTCCTACATGTATACATGTAATAGTGACTTATAAGAATTGATGAGGGTTGGAGGACATGGATAAAAGTCTATTATATTGAAAAAAAAATTAAAATGAAGCTTATAGTTAGTAGAGGGAAAGGTTTGTTGGAAGGGCTATGTACATGTATCCATGTATTTAGGGATGTAGAACCTTACTAGTAGGCAATATTTATTTCATATTTCGATAATTTTTTTTTCAGTCAAAATAAGCTGGACGAAGCACTGTTAACGTCGGGGAGGGTGGCTGATGCCCTGACCTCGTTATTGGAATGGTTGGGCAAGGCAGAGGCAACATTAGCCGAGGACCAGCCAGTGCTGGGTGACCTTGACACCATTAACATGCTGGTGGAACAGCATAAAGTAAGTTGTGAAGTGAGAACAAAAGATAAACAAAGAGTACTGTAAAAAACCTCAAAATGCAGCTCAATTTGCAAAATAAACATTTTAAGAAAGCCACCATAAACTCTGTAATCGATAAAGGAGATTCAGATTGACAATCTCACGCTGGTAAAGATTCACAGAGTAAATAAGGAACTTTTAGATCATGTCAGTTTTTAGTTTTATTCTAAATGATATTGACTATGTTAGGGAAGAAAGTGATTTAAAGATATTATGAACGTACTTATATATATTACCTGAATGATCAAATTCATGGAAAATTGGAAATTAGGATAACAACAAAATTACATAACAATAATCTGATCCATAATCAAGTCAAGTCCAAAATAAATCTGACAAAATAGATATTACACCACTGGAGCAGCTGGTACCACAATGGTGCTGACTTGATACATGCATTTCAAACAAAGTGGTGGGTCAAATCTAGGTTTTACAGCATGCTAAACCTCCCATAGTAAACATAGACAATTAATTAGCTCTACCATAGAAGAGAATAAAGCAAATTAGAAAGATATAATCCAAAAAGATTCCTTGTTAAATCTATATGCAAATTGTGACCAGATTTGAAAGGAAAAACATCTTCATAGACCTACTACATGTATTTTTGAAAAAAATTTGAATCCCACTGCAAAAAAAATTAAATGTATAGACTTTGAGTCATCATACTGTTTTGTAATTTGATAGTAAGGGGCAGTTGACTTTACAGTAACTAACAAAACAGCAATAGTTATAGCTGATACTTTGAACTCTATAAATTGATATTCATAGAAGTACAGAAAGCTTTAAGATAGCATCAAAATTTGTATGAAATGAAATCTTATTTGGACAAAAATTAAAAAAGCCTTTACTTTGATTCATAAAAGGTATTTGTTTTAGCATTTTCTTAATGTTAGCCCAGAGTTATTGTTTATTGTACACCAAAACATACCTAGTACTAACATGTGATATGTTTATGATAACAAAGTGAATATTTGATGTAGTTCCCTATTCTTTTTGATTAATGGATGAATGTGATGCATACATGATGTGTAAACAATACACATTAAACACCTGGCTGAGCAGACATATTACATGTACTTGTACCAGTGGAAACTACAACATTGTCAATGCTAAATTTAGTTTTTAGTTATGGTCACATGTTGGTAGACCAATTTGTTAAGTATAGGTATCGCTCAGTTTCAAAAGTAGATTTTTTAGGCTACAGTCAACTCGATCAAGTTTAACCATTAATTCAATCAAATATTTAATGTGGTAAGAAAACATTCCCTCCATTATAACTCTCACCCCCTCTCACTTACTTGCATGATATGGCATAAGAAAACCAGTTCTTTTTACTCCCACTTTCCATCCCCCTTAATTATTTCCGCTACATCTCAACATCATCAATCCAACCTCCCCAACTCATGTCGACAGAGCCTTTTTTTTTTATCAAAATAAATGTTTATTTACATGTATTTAGCTTTGTGTGTAATACACTTTCAGTTTTGATAAAAATCAATTTAAATGTATGTAGCTGATTCAACACAATCATGTCAATCGTTTGCTTGTATTCAGACCTAAAAAGTTAAATATTGAAGTTGAAAGTATAAGAATTCAACTTGACTGGGATCTTTTAATATTAGTAATTAATTAAAGTAGAATATCTTAGAAGTACAAAAAAGTTGATAGACAAGTGTGTTTGGGGGTTGTGTATGTACATACTGCAAAACTTTCTGAATATTGAATTAAGTTTGTTTTTAATTAAATGTAAAGCAATGTTCCTTTTGAGGCCTTTGCTCTTGTATAGTTAATAATTATACTGACCAGCACACATGTGATAGTCTATTTGATGGCTATGAGGTAGCTTGCAGATTTAATGATCAATTGAAGAATATATGATATACAATACTGGTCTACAATACTTAAGATATAGATTTATGACACATGTGGATAAACCTGTCAGATGAAGAATTAAAAGTTGTGACAAAATCTATTATTCATTGTTAAAGTCTTCATAAGAATAAGAATATGTCATCAAAGAGGTGACAAGTGTCAGAATAATACTTAAAACAGATCAGAAAATATTCCACAAAAGTTATAAATTGCATACTGGTATAAAATCCATAGGACTAAGCGTTTTCCATACATCTAAGTGGCCGTTTTAGATTTGAAAAAAAACCTAAATAACAATGTGTGTTTCTTTAAATAGTTATTTGCTTGTATACCAACTTCAATACTGTCAAAACTGCCCCCCCCCCACCAAAAAAAAAACCTGTGTTAAACAGGCCCATGGTATGCCACTGTTTGTTTGTAGCACTAGGTAACAACCATTTCATTCCTCATTCCACATTCCAGTGACTACAGCAAAATATGTAATATTCATTAAAAAAATATCTGACTGTCTTTTACAGCTTACACATTGTCCATCTTTAGGGACCCTGATAAGCAAACAAATACCTAACTTTTCTTAAAAGTTCTCTTTCTATTATTGAATATGCTTATTCTCTTAATTGAAAACCATGTTAGATTATTTTTTCTATATTACCAGGCTATGCAACAGGAATTGGGTGCTAGAGAGCAGACGGTAGCTGCTATGAAGGCTGCTGGGAATGTAACCACAGCAGCTCTTGAAGAGCTAGAGACCACATGGGACAGAGTCAACCATCTGAGTGATATAAGGGAGGTCAAACTCAGGGAATCTCTCAAAATGGTGAGTTGTCTCCCCTTACCAATTATGTACTCCTTTTTTTTAAATACATTTCTAAATGTACTATACAACATGATTGAAAATTTATGGGTTGGTAGTATATTGAAATCACCTTGAATCACTTTATCTGTTCATCATTCTGTCTCAATTGTTCTGTTACTACATGTATCTCAGCTCCCAATGATTTGATTTGTGGCTTACTATGGAGGAGGCATATGGAAGTGATTTTGGTTGCTGTCTGATATAAACTTCTAGTGAAGAGTAAAGGTTGCACCAAGGACAACAGCATGCTGTCAAATTTATGTTTTCCAAGGATCTTTTATGGCCTATTTATGGTCAGAATTATATAACAACAAGAAATGATGTGTTATTGTGGAGACCTTGACATCATCTCTTTATGGTATTGATCAGATTACATTAACATTAGCATTATGTTCACTATCTGATTTTGTTTTCAAGGCTGAAGAGTTCCAGGAAGTAGTCCAGGTCATGAGAGAGTTTTTACCACAAGCAGAATCAGAATTAAAATACAAGACTCTCCCTGATGATGAAATGGCTATCATACAGCTTATAGAGAAACATGAGGTATTGTCATGTTTATTTTACTAAGGATTTTCAGTCATTGCATTATGCAAGCTGTTATTTTTATAATTGAAAAATGGATACAATAAAACTTGTAATAAAACACAAAATATATTATTCAGTATCATGCATACTAGTATTACAGAAGTCCTCAAATGATCTGACGCAGTATGCAACTGATATAGCTAAAAAAACTTATATACTACCTTAGAATTATCATTTGATGCAACACTATTGGCTTTGAAAATGGATGCATAGTGCTGCTTTTCTATTTAACTACATGTTTGGTTTTCAGCTAATCATCTGATGCAATTGAAACCATAGAGGTAAAATTTAAAACACACATTTCTCTCACTTTACAGAAATTCCAAGAAGATTTACGGAACCACCAGACTTGCGTGGATAAGATCAGGATGTTAGCTGAAGAAATATTACAGAACTGTCATCCTAACGCCTTGAGATTTGTCAAATACTACCTCACTATAACCCAAACACGATGGGATCAGGTGGGTGTTTTTCATAGAAAATTTTATGAATATCTTCTACCAAAGCAAATTTTTAGTCAGTCATTTATCACATGTACATATAAAAATAGTTATTTTGTAACATTCAGTTTACTGGTTAGCATGTTGCAGATTTTTCTCTCAATGCTATACCATTAGGACTTATGAGAGGGATGTAAACTCATTAGTCTGTCAAAAAATAACAAGAAAACTCATTACTCAGATTATGGTACAGCTTCATCCACAAGATAGTTTACCACTGTTTTAGTGTTTTATGTGAAATAAAGTTAATCTCTTACAAGGGATGCCATAGTGTACATTGTCATTATTGTTAAAGAATACAGAATTTGTCATTATGTAATGTTTCATTCAGTTGTTGCAAAAAGCCAAGACAAAAGAAGAACGACTTCAAGATGCCTTACGTAACATACAGGGTAACGCTGCCTTGGTTGAGGAATTACTGGCCTGGCTTACAGAAGCTTATGTCCTCCTGTCAACCAAAGAGAAAGATCCAATTCCTGATGATCTGAATACTGTGGAAACATTGTATAAAGAACATGTGGTATGTATGGTTGCCTTAATATTCTGAAGACTAAAATTTTACAAATGACCTTAAAAAAATTATACCTGTATCAACTGAAAATAAATATTATTTGCATTTTGAACATTTCTTCCATTTTAAATTAAGTGATTTCCAATATGTTATTGACAGTTTTTCATTTTCTTTGGTTGTGTATATTGACATTTGAATTGGCCTGGAAAGAATATTTTTACCTTTGTTGACAGAGAAAATTATCCATCTATGATGAATTTTAGACAGAATTAATGCACTTCATATTTTTATTTTTTTAAGGAATTTCATGAGGATATTTCTAGTAAGAATGCTGATGTAGAAAGATTGACCAAAATAATAACAGTAGAACCAAAATCACCAGGCAGACATTATGGAAGGTATATATAGATTGAGGAGAGAAATAAACACAAAGCATATTTTTGTTCCCCATTGCTACGAGGACTGGGACATGGAAATACAGGTGTCTGTCCGGTTGCATTTATGGACGCAACTCCTTAGAAACCACTTAACGAACTTTGTTCCAATTTTGTAGAATTGTTAGCTACTTTTTGTAGTTGATCATATTGTGACAACATTTTGATTTGACAAATTGTACTAGAGTAATGAGACTTTTACACTTCAACTGTTTTTGTGGGGAGAGGGGACATATGGCTACGAGTTTCTTGTTATTTTGAAAAGGATAGATATAACAAAGAAGTAGAATTGAATAAAAAATGCAAGTCAAAGGAATATTAATTGTTCAGAAAAAAGGAACAGTATAGGAACTGAAAGAACTGGTATAGCACAATAAACATATGGTTGGACTAGTTCTCATTGGCATGATGTATCTGCCAAAGGACAAAAAAAATCTTTATCAATCAATAAATTATCTTTGTCTAGATCAATAGTTTGAATGAAATATGTGTTTTCCCACAAAATCATGCTATTTGAACAATGACAGTATTGTGTGATAAAGACTTAGAAGATATTTTTTTGGAATTTCAGTAATATGAAGCTGAATGAGTATGATCCTAGTTATAATCCTAGAGTTTTAACATTACAAAATAAATGGAGAGTTGTATGGAGGATGTCATTAGATAGAAAGAAAAATCTGCAAGATGCTTTAGATAATTTATTAGAAGTAAGTCTTAAATTGTAAATAAAAATACACAAAAAACTATCATAAATAAGCATTACCAAATTGAAAATTACAAGGCCTGAGCTGGTTTCATTAAAAAGTCTGAAATTGAAATTTTTCTTAAAAAATCTTTCAGCAACTTTGATTCTATCAAATCAGAATTCAAATCTCATATTGAAATGCAAGTACAATTTTTCACTTGAATCCAAAAGAATGTACCACAGAGGGAGATAATTTTGATAGAACTCGGAATTATTTTTTAATGCACAAAATTTCAGTCATCTGTACTATCTTTGAAATGTGATAAGGTTATTTATGTTTGATAAAGTCAAGTTAATTTTATATTACAGTTATTTTTTTTAATTTTTTTATTTATGATTATGAATTTACTGAACTGAATCAATATTTGAATTATGTTGAGAATAGCTTGTGTTTACTGATTGTTTTACAGTTGGAGAACTTTAAAAGTTTTGATTTTAATGTGTGGAAACAACGATATTTACATTGGATAAAAGTGAAAAAGATGAGAATAACTGATTTCTTCCGTCGTCAAGATAAGGATGGGGATGGATATCTGTCTCGAGATGAATTTGTTAACGGAATGTTACAGTCAGGTAATTTTCTGAATCAATTTACAGGATAAGTATTATTTATTGATGGACTTGTTACAACTGCTGAATTATCATACTATTTGTTTTTTTAAATGAGGTGGAGTTATTTTTTAAACACATTTTATAGACCAACCTGGAAAACGTATCTTCCTTTTTTATCAATCTACATCCCATGATTAACTTGTCATAAGATTCTATTAAGGGAATGACTACCAAAAGGAGGCAAATGATGACTATAAAATTGTGAATTATCTCAGCTAGCAAAAAACTCCTTTTAAGAAAGTGATCACAAGACTTCAGATAGATTAAATCCCCAGATCATGTTCTTTGAATTAATCTATTTTGTACAGCCTCATTAGGCCATACAAAGTTATTTTTTTGGCTCTCTGACTCTTTGTTTATAAACTAAAGTGGAGGATTTCTTAACATGTTTTAATGTCCCAAACAAATAACTTGTTTACAACCAAATAAAAAGATGGGGAAATTTTGATTGACACATATTTGTATTGTATGTATATATGGGTACTAAAGCAGTTTCAGATGTGACAAGAGTGGGCCTAAGAACCTAGGAATTGTCTTTAGCTGGCCTTAGTAGAATTATCCTTTTATGAATATTTACAAAGTTCATGATCATATTATTTTTTTTGCAGGATTTACAACAAATAAAACAGAATTGAATGCTGTATTTGATATATTTGACAAAGACAATAAATATTACATGGAATATAGTGAATTTATAGAAGCTCTCAAACCAGACAGACATGTAAGTTTATGTGTGTGGTGAATTTATAAAAGCTCTCAATTCAGACAGACGTGTAAGTTTATGTGTGTAGTGAATTTATAGAAGCTCTGAAACCAGACAGAAGTGTAAGTTTATGTATATGTGGATTAAAATGAATACAATTTAGTTTTTTTGAATATTGGATATAGTTGGTAGAGACAATGGTCTTTTTGTCTATACAACTTACAAGGTGTATAGAACCTTATTTTTGTCACTGTTAATAGTTTGAATTTTGAAATATCAAGAAAAAATGCGACTTGTTTCATATATTAAATGAAATTCCCAATTAAAAGATTTAGTTAAAGCTAGCGCCACTCGGGCTTGGGACTTGTTTAGCATACATGACTCCAATCATGACACGCAGTTGTGAAAACAAGCGGATGCTCAATTCAAGATGACACGGGAACGGCGACATATATAGTATGCGTTCGGATAATTAGCCAGACAGTGATCAGAGAAGACGACACAGGGCATGGGACTAAAGTCGGAAAAAAAGCAGCAAAAACAAGTTGAATGATTTCTAATTTACAGAATGCAGTACACAAAAATGTCATTTAATGGATATTACATTCTGATTTCAACATGTAATCTGTTTTGTTTTTTTTTTTCTTTAAATTTAGTATTCAATTTTGGTGTAACAAGGTCAAAAAACAATGATTCAAACTCCATTCATTTTGCTATCTCAAGATAAGCTTATGTTTAACTGGAGAAACTCTATAGTTATGGATCTCTAAACAACAAATCTTTTTTTTCTATTTGCAGCAAAAAACAAGGTTAAAGAGTGGTAAGAAACAGATGACAGACTCAGAACTGATCGAGGATCAGATAGAAAAAGAAGTATCAACTTGTCAATGTAGAAATCCATTCCATGCCCAGAGAATCAGTGAAGGAAAATACAGGGTATTTACTGCGTCTATATTAATCTGACTGTTAAAGTCAATTAAGAACTCAGTGCAGCTCAAGTATAAAACTGAAGTAGAAATTGTGAAATCTTTATAAAGGCCAAGCCACTTAGTTGTTTAAATTTTGAGTTCTTAATTAGAATAAATTATTATCACATAGAGTGGTTTATTGCCTGCATGAATGAGGAGATATCTATAACCGTTTTTGAAGCCCACAAATCTAATAGAAAAAAAATTTAGTTTACAGACTGGATTTTAGTCTGCTTTAGGGCAAAATTCCACTTTTTCAAATTTGGATTTTACTGTTATGATTTTTTTTAACGTAAATTCACTTCCAATTCTTATAATTTTCACTTTATTTTTTAATCTTGTAAAATCAGGTCTGAGTTTATAACCAGTAAATATTATTTACAAATGAAAACCCTTCGAATTTAAGCCAATTTGTTCTGACTGTAGAATCAATTTGGTAATTCAGAATTATTATTTTTATTTTAGTTTGGTGAAAAACAAAATATTCGATTGGTTAGGTTCCTGAACAGTACCGTAATGGTCCGAGTTGGCGGTGGTTGGGTCACACTTGATGAATTCTTGGAAACCAATGACCCATGTCGAGGTATGTTTAAGTTCAGAATGCCATTATTAGTATTCATTAAAGTACAAAAATGTTTAATAGAAAAGAAATGCTTGCAAACTATTTATTTTCAATACTCATGAAATGATTTCAAAAAAATAAAATCTTGATACTTTGAATTTTACTTATTCATTAATGTCTTGAGTTTTTATGTTTGTAAATAATATTATATAGTAATTTAGTGTGTTTTAACAGAGATTTTGGGAAAAATTATTTTAATCTTTAATGTCATTTTTCAATATCCAACACATTTTTTGTCAAATGAAATACTTTTAAACTCTTTAGAAATACTTTACTCATGAATGTGTTATTTTTAGCTGAAGTGTAAATACATAATTGATATATCATATGTAATTGTTTCAACTACAAAATTATGTGCAATTTCTCAAACTCTTTAACTCTTTATTGATAACGAAATTTAGGTAAGAAAATTTTAACCTTAAAATTATTTATTTTTATCAAACATTGAATCAAAATGTTGTTTTTAGCCTCAATTCCAAGTTGTGAGACTCATTTTCTAGACAAGTCTCAATTTCATTTGTGCCTCATTATGGAGTTTTGGAATTTCAATAACTTCAGCCTCTATTTCATCTTCATTTTGTGTCACTTTGGTTATGGTAAATGATGGGTTTCATGAGTTTGAGATAATGTACATATGTATATGGTGTAGGCAAGAATTACTCAAGAACAAAAATGCTTCTGTATATATCTTGCTTTTATGCCAATATGGTCACAGTTCTATACAAACATGAAAAAAAAATCATCCATTTGTGGTGATGGTGATTCGTTACTAGATATGGAAATTTTGTTCATATTATGAGTTTTAATTTGACAGGCCAAGTTCAATATGTTTATTCCACAAATTGTAAGTACCGGAACAAATTCTGGAATGACTATGTTCAGGTGTTGGATTATGAATTTATAAGATTTTATATACTTCTTTTGATGGTAGAACTGTGAAATGTCTTTTTTTCTTTAATCATTATGGCAAATTGATGAAAAAAAAATTGATTTGTTCATGTTATAATAAAGTAAAATATATAATCAGTTTAAGACTTGCATCTTTTTTTTTTGGTGCAGTGGACTACATGCGCTGATTCTGGAATCTTTCCATTTCATTTTAATTGTATACTAGAGATTTATTTAATCTTTTCTTCTTTTTGCTTTAAAATATTCTTGCTAAATCCTAAAGTACTACATGTAGTTTCATTGTAGAGGGTATAATCTTCGTTGTTTTCGATACAAATTATTTTTAAAATAGTAAATGTAAACTATAGTGAACCTTCACAGTTTTGCTACTCACAAGTCGTTACAAATATTTGTGCATCTTGAATAATGAATGAAAAGTCTATTTATAAGTTATTAATCAATATTCTATTTTTATCTAATGGGTTTTTTTTCTGAGCTAATTTGCATGCTATTTTTGGAATGATTCATTTTCTCTTCAGCTAAGGGAAGAACTAACATAGAACTTCGAGATTCAATTCAAACCAACGGACGACAGGAAGGGTTCCGCTCACGTTCAAATAGCGGAACAATTGGGTATAAATCTAGACTTAACGATACCGGATACGCTTCATCGATCTCCTCAGGTACAACACACAGCAGTTTTAGTTTGTCACCCTCGACACTGAGTTCTGCAGTTATTCATTATTGCTTTGGTTTGGACATGATTTTCAGACAGTTTGAATTTCGGTGGCTAGTTTTTGTAGTGTAGCAGTATTGAACTGTATAATTCACATCATTGTAAATTATTGAAGAATTTCTCTTCCAAATTAATAGATTTTCCATGAATTGATGTGTATTTTATAGGTCTCTCTTTATTTTTTGGCTTAATATGAAGACCTTATATCACAATTTCATTCTTTCCAGCTTCAGATGAAACTTTTAAGATAAAAAAATTAAATTTCGTCCTCTTTGGAATAATTTTTTTTTTCTGCATTGATGCCAAAAATTTATTTTACATATATTGATTTCCATTGAAAACATGTCTCAAGTGTCCAATATGTAGAAGTAACAACAGAAAACACACAAACAGAACGTTTATACACAATTTAACATCATGAACATGTGACCAAGATATTATATAGCATGCTGTAACCAGCAGTGGCATATTAAAAAGACCAAGAGCAAACAGAAAAGGGGGAGGGTAATTTGTTTGACTTAAGTTTCCCCAAGTACTTTTTTTTATTCAAAAAAGAACAAAAAATTTATTGAATAAGTTTATAAATTTATTTAATATTATGGTCTGAAATTATGATTTTTCAACTGGTATAGAATGTTTTGAGGAATTTAAGTGTTAAAAATGTCTTTCTCTTATTTTAAAAGTTTCTGGTAGATAGCTAAATGCCTATTTATATCATTTCAAGTGAGATTTTCTCCTCATTTGAGCTATTAAGTACCAGTAGTTTTCTCTAGATTTTAGGTTCATTCTGTAGCAAGCTGCCAATTTAGAATAGCTGGTCTTTTTACTATGCTTAAATAATATAATTATGTTACATTAACTGAATACTATACTATTCAATAACAAGAATTAAAAAGCAATGAGTATGTTTTTGAGGTATTTGAAAATTGAATCAGCAATCTTCATGTAAGGAATACCATAAAGCCAGTAATTTTGGCAGGAGATAATTTTAGCATATTCAAGTGATCCGTCTGAAAAATTCCACAAAATATTTACTCTATGCTTCATTACTTATTGTACCACATTGCATCACTTGAAGTTTGATGTATCAACATTTTTTGTAGGCCTTTTTTCAATCAAAATCACTAAATTTTACACCTGCCAAAATAATCTACCATATGGTATTTTGTTACATGACAGTTTCGTCCCAAATTTTCCTGACCTCAAGAACATACTCAATACATAAAATATAGGCTCAATAGTTTGAAGTGGCAATATATATATATATATATGCTAATGGTTTTATTTACTGTGGATTCTGAATATATTCAAAGAAAATTGTTATCTTGGCTTATTAGGAATATTTCCCACCTTCGTGGCAAGTAAGATCAAAACTGAATTTCTTCTGCTTTTCCAAAACATGATTTTTCTGTGAAGGTTCTTTGAATATAGTAACCTTTGAATTTTTCAATTTGTGGTATGTTTGTTGGTCGTGTGAAATTAGATCTCTTAGATAAAATACACAATACAAAGGCATGTATAGTGGCAGATTCTTTGGAAGAGTAATTGAATAAGTTGTTGGGAAAAAAATTAAGACAGAATGGTTAAGGACTATAGTCATACTTGTTTGGCTGCAGATTTTTAAAAACAAACATCTCATATAGGTTTAATTGGAATCAGTATCTTCTAAAGTCATGAAAGCAGATTTCTACAATATTGTAATGAATCCACAGTAGTTTGCAAGATAACGTTCATCAAAGCACCAATTATATATTTTGTGTTTTGTACTTGCTTCTTTTTAGCTGGAAGTTCAGGCGATCATTCGTTAAGAAGGAGTAGGGTAGCAACATCTATGGTAAATTTAACGGGTGTCGGAAATCCGCCCCCAAGATCAGCGCTACGAAAAAATCCTGATTTCGGTATGTTTATCTGTATGGAAATTAAGGGGTGAAAAGACCTCTGAAAGGATTTGAGAAATAAGAGGTCACATTGAAGAGGGAGAGTTTTAAGTAGACAGAAAAGCTATTGAGGATTGGTAGCAAGTTGTAAGTTGCGATGATAGGAGCAAGTTTCAGAATTTAGGTGTTGAACTTTGAGTCCATACAAACCATTGTTTTTTATTTTATATCATACATGTTTTTGACACTGTATTTTACTTACATCAGACTAACCCATACCTTTTAACCATCACTATTAAGAGCATGATCACTCTTAATGTGCATTTTTGATTGTTTCATCTGGTTTTATGGTGGTTCGGGTACTATGCTGTTATTACAGCTCAATTTTTTTATTTTTTACTTGTAAAAAACACAGAAGATAGCTATCAAAGATTTGTGACATTTACCATGAAACTTTTGCCAATTTTTCTATTATCAAGACAAGATTTATTTCTTCTGTGTTTTAATAAAGTTCTGGTTAGTGAAATCTTGATTTTACCTTTACATTCTTTCTTTTTTTCACACTCCCTAAAGTGCCAATTTTAGCTTCTTTGTTTGTCTCTGATTATTTCTGCATTATTCTGAGTATATTTTAACAGTTGGCAAAATACATGAAATTTAAAATTGAATACAGCTTTGCCATCCTTCATTTCCTAATTAATCTTGTAAATTACAGTGAGTAAAATAGTTGATTTCTCATAATAGAATTGGTCTTCCCTTGATTAAATGATTTTACCTGATGATATGTCTTAGACTATTGATAAGGTGATTTAAAATATCTGTATTCTGTAGATATTTGAAGCTATGTCCGATAAAATGGTTAAATCTCTTTCTGAACTGTCCATTTAAGGAAGTAGACCTAAGGTAAAGGGACACAACTCATACAAATCATTGGAATGTTTGTTTTCAGCATTTTACATCAATCTCATGTAAGCATCTAAGTAACTTGGATTGATTTCATTCTGTTTCAAATGAAAGCTTGATAAGCTGTGAAATTGAATATGATGCAAACATCCCTGATCACGAGAGTTGTGTCCCTTACCCTTGGTCTACCTACTTAACTACCAAAATCAGTTTATCAGGTAATGCTTATTGAATGAAGGAAAGATCAAATTGATCACCTGAAGTTAAATATTATACTTGCTGTAATATTGAGCTGCAGTAGCTGTAAATATTTAAGCCAATAAGGCATTTGCTTAACTTAAAAGTAGCTTCCTTCTTATGTCCTTATGTTACTATTTTTCTATTTCTAGCATTGCAGTAATTTCAGTTATTAGCTAGCTTATCTAATTGGCTTCACATTCCCTATTGCTAAATAATGCATTAGGAAACATTTTTTCCCCTCAATTCAATAGTTTTTAAATGGACTGAAATTTAAGATGGCTGAAATAATTTAAGCAGCAGTTTAAAAACATGCTATTCAAGGGGAGTAACTATTGGCAATACCAATGTGTTGTACAGTTGAAGGACTCTAGAGGTCGTGATGCACTATTAGAAAACAGTCCATGTTGTAGTTGAAAGTTTCCTTTGTGTTGAAGGATGTTTTTGGTTCAAATGTCTGTGATATTATTTTGAAAGGGCTTTTAACTCCAGTTCAGAAGAGATCACGATTTTTGTTGATGAATTCTTGAAAAGTGGATTTTAAAAAGGAACAGTTACGTTTAATTTTTTTCATTACTTGTAAATGATTTTTAGTTTTCTTGAAATCTGCAGAAATTTTTGACTTGATTTTTTTTTCATAATTTAGGGTCAACTGGAAGTCTTCAAAGGACCAAAAGACTGAGTAATTCATCATCAAATATTCATTCAACGCCACCTAGGACATCAAGAACAAACTTAAATAACTCATATAATTCACGAACACCAAACATTCAACGATCAACTACACCTCAACCAATACCAACTTATACAGCAAGAGCAAGAACACCGACACCACGCTCAACATCAACAACACGATATCCACCACCTCCTCCTCCCAAGACATCAACACCCACACGGTCTGGTAGGACCACACCTACTTTTTCTGGAGGTAGAACGACGCCATCTGGACGTACAACACCGACAGCGATGACAAATGGAGTTGGAGGAACGAGGAGATTACCGACTACACCCAAAACACCACGGTGATATTTGCATGAACAATTTTAGTGACTTTAATTATTCTTGAGTGCCAGTCATTTTAACGTTCTATGCCACCAATGATGTTTTCAGAACATGAATGAATATAAATAAATCTTAAGATAGATGTCCAAATTGCATTTTGTAAAATCAGGAAAGTTTTCTATGAATATAAACATCATGGGTTTCCTTTGCGTGTATATTCCTTTGTTAAGGAGTTGAATACTATAAGGGAATATGGTAATCAATGTAATCATTGGTAATCACTTAGTCAATATTAATTTTTCTTTTATGTATTGTTTCAACTGTCTTGGAACTTTTTCAAATTTCGAGCTTTTTTCGAAACTCTTTCGATGAAAAGTTTTAAAAGATGGACAAAATTTTTTTCATTTATTTTTGTTTTTTTAAATTATTTTTTTGTGTGATGTTTATTATGATTAATTTTTATGATAAGTTTTGAATTTTACTATTTTTCAAATTTTCTTCAGTTTTCAGGTTGTGATAGAAAAAAATTTTAAACCTTTATATTGAGTATTTATATGGACCAGTGTCTATATTTAGTTGTCTCCTAGGAAATATTGACCAAATATCTCAATTTTTTTCTGCATTTTATTAAGTTTTTCTTGAGTTCCAGCTACTGGTAATTACATGATAAATAACTTAAATTTTGTAATTTAGTAAATTTGTGGTAAACGTGCAAAGCAAACAAATGTGATTTAGAAATAAAAATTTAGTTTCGGGTTTTAAAGGAACTTTCAAGCAAAATCAGTGAAGCCATCTTATAATTTTTTTCTTTATTTTCTTTCCATGCAAATAAAGTTGAGAAATTTGGTACATCCATATGACTTGATCCATTAGTGAAGTGAGAAACAATATAGCAATGATAATAGGAAATATTATTCTGAATATTTATTTAGGGTACAAGAATTATTAAAGGTGTTGGTATGCATGCATTTGTGTCTAAATGTAATTTTTATTGTATGTATGTAAAGTCCATTTCATAAAAGCGATATATATATATATATATGTTTGGAAATGTCTTCTTATTCAAACTCTGGGTGAGTTTTTCTTTTGGAAGGAGGGGGGGTAATTTAATGTTGGTGGCAGA
Source organism: Perna viridis (assembly GCA_037379345.1). Lineage (NCBI taxonomy): Eukaryota > Metazoa > Mollusca > Bivalvia > Mytilida > Mytilidae > Perna > Perna viridis. The sequence goes on from CM074523.1 coordinate 31,994,832, forward strand.
CAAATTGCAGAAAAAGATGAATAACTCAATTTTATCTTCATAAATATTTCAAATGATTTAATTTTTGCATTCCAACTTTGATCACGAATATAGTAAAAATTAAATCACTGCGAAAATAACCACTTATATGGTATATACGAAAGACAGGTTTTATGAAATTGACTTTAGTTTTTACCAGCATTGAATGTGTTGAATGTGTTGTTATTTGTTGCTGTTAGTGAGATATATATTTTAAACTATAATGATATTAATGCAAGTTACACTACAGTTCATATGAAACCTGTCTTTATCACTTGTCTGTGTGGACTCATTAAACAAAAATACACATATAATGAGAACAAAGTGGAGTGGTCATTTTGTAAAATTTCATCTTGACTTTGCATCACTGTTTATTTTTATGTTATCAAGATAAAATTTTCATATGATTGATCAAGGCGAAAATGTTACCATTCCATTTGTCCACCATGGGCGAGTGACAATGATACTTTCTACTAGAACTGCAGTGTATTATAGTCAGTGTTCGGAAGTATACACTTATCAAAACATATCATGATTCACATCAAATACTTGACGTCTTTCTACATGCTTTTGTTTTATTTGTTGACAGCAGACTTGTTAAATTTTTATATTGAACTTTTTATATTTGTGCTCATCAATTTGCTTTTCTAACATTCCAGTTTTATACAAGATTTTTGACTGGGTCAGATTTTTCTTTCTATGTATCAGTAACTCATTAATTTGAGAGGGTTTTAATTTATTGTGAACTTTGAACATTATTAGTAATGGAATACAATTAGCTAGCCATTAGTTGTTTTGAGAACTACATTCATTATTATGTTGTTACCTTATGCATATCAAAATGGTATCAAAATGTGCCGATCGCCATTAAAAAATCACGTTCTTCATGCATGTATATGAATTAGTATTTTGTATAGACATTTTCATTTTTTTTGTCGGCCATTTTGTTACTGTGGCAACTATCATGTGTACATATCAAAGGATAAAAAATTTTTATCCATTAAAAGCCAATAAATACAACTTGATTATAAAAATATGTTGTTTTGTTTCTAATGTAATTTACTCCTAAAAAAATAATTTTGGTGTGAAATCATAAAATGTTCCTTGCATAATGCTGTCTGGTATTTGTGACATTTTGGTTTAAGTGGTACAATAACATCATTATTCAAGTGACAAAGAACATGTACGAGACCAGAATAAAACAATTTTCAATCCACCACATCATTCCATGCCTCTAGCCTTTGTCAATCTTGTATGATTTTGTATTTTGGATGTCTTTTTTTCATAAGTTAGGGTGAATTGTAATACTAGAATCACTGAACTGGTAGTAGTATATTTATTGTTTCTGGGGCCAGTTAAATGCAGGCTTCAGGTGTGGGGAATTACTTTCTATTCAATAACAATTCAGACTGCCTTTGGCATTTTTCTTTATTATATGGCAGGTTTTATGTGATACTCTTGGTAAAGTTGTGTGTCCATCCATCTATCTGTCCCCCAATGGTTTCCAGTTAAGTCAAGAATGGATCTTTTTTTTTAAAAAAAATTGTTAAGCACCATAAAATACAGTTGAAGATAGATTTTTTGCAAAATCTGAAATGCAAATTTGAACATTTTGCCATCCCCATTTGTTCACCATTACATGGTGGGGTATCATATAATGTTCTATTAATGCCCAGTTTTTTTACAGTTTGGTAGAGTTGTCTCTGACACAATCCCTGTTGTCTGTTTCTTCTTAAAAATGAAAATACAAAAAAAATAAATAACCTTACCTGTGACCAATGAAACTTTTTTGAAAATACCAGTATTTCTAAATACCAGGTAGGGATGAAAATAGTATTTCTAAATAGGGACCTAAGATCTAACACAAAGTTGCACGCATGCTAGGAATACAATCACTCATAGAAGTTCAATATAGTTGATATCGGACAGCATAAAAAAATTGCCTTTAGCATAAACACCATCTATCCAAAGCCTCGTACCAATTTTGAAATTGATTTATCATGCGGCAACCAGGAATTTTTTGAAAAAAATCACTTACAATGTATGCCCGATCTATGTAATGCAATATCCAAATCTGAAACCAATCCATCACTTGGGAACAGTTAATTTTCACAGGGTGTGACTTCTAGCTTATTTTGGTGGTCTGCCTAAAAACACCAAAAGAATTTCCACAAAATGTTAAATCTTGGCTTAAGAACTAAGTGCACCACACAGCATCTGCAAAAATTAGAAAAATAAAAAAAATTGTGAACTCTTTTGCCTCAAAATCACTAAATTTTACACCAGTCAAAATAACCCACCATACGGTAACTGTGATGAACAAGATGAGTCCCATCAAAAATAAAGCAACTACAAGAAGTTTGGACCTAATAATAGACTGTTTATATCTACATTTCCAGAAGAGATACACCTCAAATATTTACCATTTGAAAGCTTTAAAGATGCATCCAGTGGAAAATAAAACAAAGGTTAAAGTTCAAAGTTTATTTCATAGAACAAAATCAAAATAGTGATAATACAAAGGTAATATCATAATGCTATAAAAAATATTTGTCACTTATAAATACAAAACTTTTGGGTTTTGTTTCACAACTAAAAAGCCCCAACAAGCATAGACAATTAAAGTACACATGTAATTCTACATGCAGCACACGAAAAACAAAGCTTGTTATGGTACATAACACTAAGATTGGTGTAGATACCACACACCCCCCCCCCCCAAAAAAAAAAAAAAAAAAAAAAAATTATGACTCCACTTTTTTATTAAAGGGATCCCAATTTTATTTTGTATTCAAACCAAAATGTGTCTTGCACACCAAGGCATGCATTGGAAAATTGAAAATGTCCTTCTATTATAAAAATGAGGAGAAAGATAAATGGAGTCTAATGGATTGGAAATGTATTGAACTCCAAAAAAATAGGAACACGACAGGTATACAGTGATAATTATTGGAACGAAGCATGGAGTCATCATGAAATACTTTATCAATCACATGAACATGAAGTTGATATTAAATTTAATCAGCAATTTTTTTAATTCTGACTGAACTCAATACTTTGTAAATGACAAAGTTTCCATGTACCCGAATAGTAGATAAGAACCCATTCTCGTGAAACAACAGTCATGTGACAAGACTTGTATACCCTATTACATGTATATTCTAAAGCCCATATATTTGTGTTCAATGTACACAGAGACAAATTTAAAAAAAAAAATGAAAACACACACAAAAAAAACTTCACTTCATTCACAAACAGAAAGCAGTACAGAGTGTGAATAAAAAACATCTCATGAAATAAAATAATTTATATCCCAAATTTTAACGAACATCTAACAATTCAATTCAAATACTGATGGTTAAAATCTTTGAGATGATTTTAACAGGATACAGATTCCTTCAATTAACTGAAACAAACAAATGATTATACCATAATAAATAAATGCCCTATTTGCATTTTAGGGAATTTGTCAATTATCTCCCCTTTGAGTATTCTACAATGACATGGATGAACCAGAAATACATTGTATTTTGAGCTTTTATAGCTGTTATGGATTTCAACTACATGTCCTGGACCCTGTCTCATAATAAAGGTCTCAAATTGAGAATTTCTTAAAATCCTTGAACTCCTTTTTTATCTTTAGATTCACTTCAAGAGATCAGAATGGTTGAAATGAAGTTGAGCAAGGAATTAAGAAAAATCCTAATTTGATTTATTTTTATGAAACCAGGTCCTATAATATTATCTAGCTATTATCTAGCTACAATGCTAACTACTTAGACAATATATTTAAAACAATGATGGATTACTGTCTTGAATTTAGTACATTACTAGTCCTCTAACTTCAATATTCTTATTTTTTTAATATTTTTTCTAGAACTGTTGTTTTTCAAAAGCTAAAAATTGTTCCTTCAAATTTTTTTAAAAACCAAGTTTTATGTTAAAATAAGAAAATAAAAACAACATTCAAACAAAATGGAAACAAAAAGACCAAAAACAAAAAAAACAAAAAAAAACAAACTGGTAACAATTTTTTGTTGTTGAAATACTATTTTCTAGCAAAATAGACCTAAAAAAAAACTTTCAAAGTGATTACTGTGAAAGTACTTGTATTCATGGGGTACCAATGTTTGTGGATTTTGAGGTTGACTCATACCAGGATATCTAAGTTCCAAAAAAATACATATTTTGCTTTTATTTGTACTGTGGGAAATATCAAACCATGAATTTAAGAACCCATGATTTGTCTGCAATCCATAAAAATTGATATCCATGAATAAAAGTACTTTCACAGCAGTTCATTTATGGAGGTAGACCTAGGGTAAGAGACATAACTCTGGGAATCAGTTATATGCTTGTATCATATTCATTTTCACAAAAGCCTATAAAGCTTTCATTTGAAACAGAATAAAATCAGTCCAAGTTACTTTGAAGCTTACATGAGATTGATGTAAAATGCTGAAGACAAATATTCCAATGATTTGTAAGAGTTGTGTCCCTTACTCTAGATCTACCTCCTAAGATAAAGAAGCAGACAAAGTTTACGAGTTAATTAAACCTAGCTCAGTCATTAGAACAATGTATTATATAGATAGCAGTGATTTACTGAATGTTCCCAGTGTAATTTTTTTTCGATAATTCACACTGAAATAAATTCGGTAATCTTACTCTCACGTTTTCTCCCACCAAAAAGTCACAACACGAATATCAATCCGCCATTCACAAAATTTTAAATAAATGTTGAAAATAACAATGAATAATGCAGGAAATCTATATAATAAAATAGGATAATCAATTGGTTATCATGAATAACCAAAATAAAATCACTCATGCCAAGAACACAAAGATATAACTTGTGCACAGAACAAGTTTCGCACACTCGTTAAATCTAAGCGTTCTTCGGTACTCGTGATCATATTTTAGTTATTCACTCTTTCCAATTAATTATCCACTCTATCTAAAAGTTATCCATCAGAAACTTATATAATTTGACCCATGAACAACTTGTAGAAGTTGTACTAGACTTTTGCAGTGGATAAACTTTGTCCAGCAGATAAATCTTTAGAAAACTAGGCCCCGATAATGCAAACTATACAAGCTACACAGCAGACGAAGATTTAAACAACTGGGTCTTGTCTGATAAAATTCCAGGCAGGCTCTGAATAGTGTGTAACATTCTAACCTCACTTAAGATGTTGCAGACAGTACTCTCTGAAATTTCTTCATTCATTTAATTGTCAGGAAAAGTGAATGATTTTACATGGTGATATCCAATTATCAAAAGACTTCCGATTTGAATATCATCAGGGACTTTAAAAGGGGTGCCCGTCTGCAGCGGTTGGCAAAAAAAGGAAAGAAAAGCTGCTGGATTGAGCTTGAAATATCCAAGTTATGTATTACAGTGCTGGGTAAAGGGAATATAGTTTCAGAACTTCCTGTATCCTGCTTATAAATATGTAAAAAGTGATAATATCATTTTACACTTGTTTTAAGTTTAGAGAAAAAAATATAAGTTCACAAACGTCATTAAAATTGTACAAATGTAAATCTCCCAATGAGAAAAATATTTTAAAATGAGACAAAGCTATAACTAGGAAGTTTCCATTAATTCCTTCAATTTCACATAGTCCAATAAAATGTAACATACTTGAGATTTTAAGGTTAAAAAAAACTAAAAATTGTTCATATGTAAATCTGCCAATAAGAAAAAAAAACTAATGAGACAAAGCCATAACCCAGACGTTTTGTTAATTCCTTATTTTCACAATGTCTCATAAAATGTAAATTTTTTTAGAAATGTTTCTCTTTTCTTTAGAATTGCATCTCTTCTTTAAATACATTTGTACCTGCCAAGCAAAAACATTAATCACCAATGTATCTGCAAAGCAAAACAACTTATCACTGACGGACTTGCCAAGCCAAAAAACTTACCACCGATGTATCTGCTAAGCCAAACAATTTACCACCGATGTATCAGCTAAGCCAAACCATTTACCACTGAATCTTTGCCAGATAATGTACTCTAGAGTAACATCTCTTTCCTTAAATATTTGCACAGCAAAACAATTCATCATTTATTTCCTATGTACTTCCAAATGTACCAGGCTTTACAGCCAATGATTTTCGTGTAAAAAGAACTTCATTGCTATAGCAAAGATCCATATCAACATTTACTTATAATGTTTAAAGAATATTCCTCCATTTTCTGGAATTATTGAGCAACATCAAGCCAACAACAACATGTACAATTAATTCTTCAGTTCTAAAGCCACAGATGAAATATAAAAAAATCCTCTCTTATCTTTTTTCCTATAAATGAATAATTTAGTGGGGTAAGATACTTTTTATCATTTTTGACCAATTTTGAAAGGAATAAAAATTCAATTTTTCTTCAATGGTTTTCATGGAAACCAAAAAAATTAATCTTGAATGATCTACGCAAAACTTTCAATGTTTATAAATCTTGATACAAATATCTAAGCATTTACCCTGAGCAAAGAATGCTACAAACTAAATTATCAACCATTTGATTCATATAGGAGAATTCTATCAAATTTATGATGGCCACAAGTCAAAATATTTATCTTCAACATCTTAAAAGCCATATTAAATATTTATAAGTAGAAGACAGATAGAAAATTTTATCTTCTTCATACAAGAGATAGAACCTCGAAGCCAAAATAAAATATTTCTTTTTCAATTTAAATTCCTTATTAGATCAAGACTTAAGTTTCAGAGTCTAAGATATTAAAGTGAAACTTGTCTAAACCAAACCCTGAAGAATCTGAAAACCTGTATAAACAAAACCCTGAATAATCCAAAAACCTTTTTAAACCAAACCTTAAATGATCTGAAAACCTGTCTAAATCAAACCCTGAATAATCTGAAAACTTGTCTCAACTAAACCCTGTATAATCTGAAAACCTGTCTAAACCAGATACTTTTTAATGTCCCTTTCTATCAGTTTAAATGTATTATTAACCTTCGAAAGTCAAACATCTGTCTAAACAGAACCAATTATAAAGCACAAACAGGGTTTAGTTCATACAGGTTTCATTGTAATTTAAAAATAATAGAGACAGCTTATCCCTTTATAATCAGATGGTCATCACTTCAACATAAAATTAAAACAAATTATAAACTACTAATGTATGCCCACAAAAGGCAATTATTCAATCAATACAGCACTTATACAAAAACAGAAATATGAAATCTCACATTAAAACTGCTTACAAATAAATTTAAACATTAAAATTTTATTGTGAACTTTAAACTTAAAAACAAATTTTCAAATCAAACTTAATTAAAATATAACTTAAAACATTATAATTCAATTGGCAAGTCTAAAACCAGAAATCTTTTAAGCACAGTTAAAAAACACTACTTTAAATTAAAATGACAATATAAATATAAAAAATACATCATCATAACTAGTTACAGTCATCACTACACTACGGTCCTGGTGTATTCTGACATTTCCACCAAATACAGTGGGTAAAGTAGGACATTGCAATCAATCTTTCCACTGAGGTCAGTAGAAATGACACAATACACGCAGGTTATGGTGAAGAATTTCAAGTGTGAAAACAGAATTTCCTCTGCAACATGATCTACTGGTATAAAAAAACAATGACTGGATTTCTACTGTGGATAACACTGCATTTCTCTGGAATGCTTGTTGTGAGCAAAGTCACCTCCCTTCCTACAGGAGGATTATTTCTTTCAACTACCAGCATCAGTTGCTTGGTTCAGGTTCAGGTGGAGGGTCAGGATCCTGCATATTTAGGTCAAGATCTGGATTACTGAAGAACTGAAAATACAGAAAAAAAAATACAAGAAATTGTAATATACTTTATCTGAGAAGCCCTGAAAGACAAAATACTTGCAAAAAAATAATTGCCTGAGATAAAGCATGAATATGAGGAAAACTTATCTAATTATTTGTTTCTTTTTCCTTCTCTGATATATTTTTAGGCTGCCTTATTACCCATTTTTATCTCAATAAAAACCAAAGAACCTAAATAATATTTTTTTTTCTGGCTATGATCAATGTAAACAGCTATTTTTAGAGACAGTAAAAAGGAAGAAAGAAATGCCACCCAAGCTCATTGATGTTCATGAAAAATGGCCCAAGAACCTTGAATGACCTTGAAGGACACATATCTTACGTAGCACTCCAACTAAGAATCATGAAAAGTGACAGTGAATTAAGAAAGACAGTCTTAAATCTATTTATGTTAATTACCTCCTAACACCAGATAGAATGGAATGAATAATGATACATTTCTTTATATAGACCCATAAAGCAACTTAATTACAACAATAAATGTGTGTAGCCTTAAAAATCAACTGTTGATGTTTGATTTAATGACTGTAATGGAGTGAAAGTCCTTCGTGTTCTCTAAGCATTAGATTGTTTATAATGTTTATAAATGAATACAGTGAAACCTGTGTAAACCAAACCCTGAAGAACCTGAAAACCTGTCTAAATCAGCCACTGTTTAAAGTCCCTTAACCTCAGTTCCAATGTTTTTTATAACCTTGGTAAACCAAACACCTGTCTGAACCATACCATGTTTCACCCACTGCCTGATTTTTACAGGGTCTGACACTTATAGTCTGAAAGAGGTTTGATTTAGACAGATTTTACTGTATATTTTCGTAATATCAAGAATGTGTAGAAATAGCTCAAAATAGAGTGTAACCTTTATGAGATTATCAATTCCAAACAGGTAACCATCTTCATGGTTGCCTAGCGACCAAGGGTCACGATGGGTCAGGTTTGTTTCTGTCATCAACATGGTTTTAGTGAAGTCTATGAGCCAGGCACCACAGTTATTATTGCTATCAAATATAATCAGTATAGAACTGCCAATCATCTGAAAAAATATTGTAAAAGAACAATTAAAACAGAGGTGGAACTCATCTTCAATTTCAAATTAACATTATTATCACATCATCCAAATATAGAATAATCTACAGTTAATGAAGATTGCATGTATTATTTACCTATCAGTCTTGCAATTTTATCATTTTAGCAAAAAACACAGTTTTAGTATTTATGGTTTTAAGTAAAAAATCCGCATAAATATTTATTATAATTATATTGCATTTTCCATTTCAGTCTGTGCATCAAACGAAGCCGCCACATCAGGCCTAAGAGCTCTGTTCAAGGGATGATATTAATCGAAGAATGATGCAAGGGAAGACATAGTTCAAAGCAACAGCATTATCTTTTTAAAACATATTTGAATCATTACAGAAAAAAAACTCTAGATGACTATTTCTGATCATAAAAACAAACATGTGAAAAAAGGAGAGCACACATAGATGGTGCAAGCATTTTTGAGTTATTGTCTGAAAACTGAAATCACCCCATTTTTTAAGAACAAATATCCATAATTCCTAAAACAAAAAGTGGAATTTTTCTCCCCCCCCCCCCAAAAAAAAAAAATTGAAGGAGTTGCACACTACAGTATTACAATTTTCAAAGAGAAGACTTGATTACAAAAATTACCTCATGTGACATAAAAAATTTAGAAGCCTCAAAGGCATCTCTCATTTCTTTCATCCTTTCACTGAGTTTGGTTCTTACTAATGAATTCCTCTTGATAAATTTAATCAAAATCTGTTCCACCTAAAATAGATGATATAAATTGGATTAATATATTTCATGTATGTACTTCTACCTCTACCATGTGAAAATCATGTGATAATCATGTGACCAGTAAATACAAACAACTTATTTTACCCCTGAAACAACCAATCATCATCACTATTGTTGGAGAAGCTTTGAATACAAATCTTCTTTAACTGGCTATAGTGATTGTATCACTGTGTGTAATGAAGGCATAGAGTCAACAAATCACAAGAACTAGTTTTATAATTCTCATATAATTGTTCATGGGGTATCAATTTTCTTGGTTTATTTTTTGAAAACTACCAAAAATAGGATCACAAGAAAAAAGAAATTTCCCATTCTTTTGTAAGTTGGATTTATCAAATCCATGAATTAAAAAATCTACGAACTAACATTTTCCCCTCAACCTCAAATATTGGTACTCATGAATAAAAGTACTTTGACAGCAGATTGTAATGGACACTTAATAGAGTGATGGTTGGGTATTGGCCTGGATTTAAACCCAGATATCCTCTCTCACTAAACCTTACAGGAGGTATTTAGACAGACCCAAACATTTTCACTCAGACAACACTGCACCATTAATTGTTAATGCATCCATTAATGAGACTTCTATTGATGACATAAATACAGTTCTTTGTTTTTGTTGATAAAAAATGTATCATTTTACTGTCACCTTGTTTGCTGTGAACAATTAATCAACTGTTGATATTCTATATGGTTTATAGAAATAAAATAAAATAAAATAGATAATACCAGTTCTAGGGCTTGATTTAATTAAATTATATTATAATTTATTATTTTATGCAAAATATGTTTATATTCTAAATTGATTTGTCTCCAAGGCAAATATCAGTCGCATATGTCAAGTGAAGGTGTAGACATGGTTCTGATGCTTTATGACAATTCATATTTTTTGTGGTAGGAAAATGCTTGTTTCCCTCCCTTCTTTCCTTTTATGTTGGTACTATGGAAAAATGAACAAACTGCAGAGCACAATTTGCAGTCAAAATTCATAGAAAACTCTGAACAATCAATATAAATAAACACAGCCTCTGTGTACAAAGCCAAATATTGTTCACATGAAATTCTCATGATCCAGGCTTCACATGAAATTCACATGAACCTCATGTGAAATTAACATGATACTCCTGTGAAATTCACTTGACATGAATTTCATGTGAAAAATTCACATTAAATTAACATGAAGGCTCATTATAGCAAAATTCATGGATCACAAATTTCATTTGTTCAATGCAGGTGAAAATCGTACAAAATAATTTTGCATGTGTATTTCACTTCAATGTGTGAATTCATTACTTGTCATTACAAATTCAAAATTCATTCACAAAATAGATGAGGAGACTGACATTTAGAGAAGTACATGTAATCTTTGTTTTGTATAGATGTGAAAAGTTCATTGTTGATATTAAATACCCTTCAATAATAGTAAGGGACATCATTATACAAATATGTTTGTGTAAGATGAGAGACATTCGTTTCTGACAGTGTCATGTGTTAGTTTGATATCAGATATTATTTCTTTACATTTTAAAAACATCAATAATGCTAGTAGATCCAACCCAGTCATATTTTTGTTTTAAATGACAGAGCCAGTGAAGATTTAAAGCTTTTTTTATTTAACATATACACGAAAGGCAGAAAATTCAACAATTAACTGAGGTATATATGGGAAAGCTATTATTCCTCGTCATCAACAAGCAATAAATAGTATTCAACCTTCAGATCCTATAAAATTGTGTTGTTTCAAAAATGTCCCATCATACCTGTAAACCTTTTGGAACAGTTTCATGTGCAAGATTCTCCACCACCGACACTGTCTCATGTGGAAGATTTTTTCATTACAACATATTTTTTAAAGTAAAAATTCAATTATTTAGTATTTTTCACAGAAAAAATATAGTAATTCTAACCAACTCTCCCAAAAATTTTACATTTTTAACTGGGAATTCTAAATTTGTTATTGATTTTGAGGGAGTCTCTGCCCTAGTGTGGGAGGGTTAACAGGTATGCCTCCTATTAAAAAACAGTTTCTATACCCCATCCAGTTACAGAAGTAACTTGTAACAAAATCATCTTTGTATAATTACTTAGAGATATTAAATCTATTAATACCAACGATGTCCTTGTTTAATCCTTATCATAATTTAATGGCTCTGATTTATGTCTACTGGACATTTCTCTAGATTCCTGTTTTTATCTTGATTTGAGAACACATGAAAATTAACACTTCAAAGATACAATTAAATTAAAATGATGTTGATTACAAAGGTTGTCAATTTCATAGGTTTTCCATTTCATAGATCGTAAATTTCAAAGGCTGACACTTTCAATACTCCATCCAGTTATGAAAAGACTTGACTTAAGAGAAAATAAGGACTACAGAAGCTATAAATACTTGGAGGTATAAAACCTATAAGTTGTAATGTAGACAAAGCTTTATCATAATTTAATGTCTAATGGACACTAACCTCAGCTTTCTGACAACATATGAAAAATTAACACCTTTAAAATAAACTTCAAAAATATAGAAATTAAATTGAAATAAAGGTTGTCTATGACGTACCTGTTCCTTTGTTTTTACTTTCTTTAAGTTGGTCACTGGAGGTTCTCCTGCAAACTGTACAATAAACAGAACAATAAAGTATGAGTCCAGATAAAGATCAAGCAGGTGGAGATACACCTTAAATATTTCAAATGCAAAAATGTATGGAACACACCTAGAAAACAATCTTTGTACAATTGAAGCTGGTGAGATAGCATGGGGAAGGGGATATTCTTATACTGATTATACATGTATCAAGAATAAAAATCAACCGAAAAATTAAAGATCTATGGCAACACCACCTGCACAAAATCCAGCGCCCTAGACCACTCGGCCAGCTAGGCTATTTTAAAATATAGCTTTCTCTGGCCGGATCATTCCTCTTCGTAGGATTCACATGATCTACCCACATGCCAAATATCAAAAGCCCACATCGAAAGACAACAATAGATGAATCCTGGTTAATTTTTTTGTTTTTCAGGGGCAATAGCTGTAACAAGGAGTTGTCTGATAATTTATCATAAGGATCATTCAAGGTATTGCCTGAAAACCACTAAAAACATCATCTTTTGCCTTTCAACAGCAATAATTCTAACAAGGAGTCATCCGACACCTTTGATCCCCGTAAACTTTTGAAGGCCTTATAATAAGGATCATTTCAACAACTGACAGAATTTGGCTAAACCTTATGGTTTTGGAGATATATATATATTATTCTATTTTTAGTAACAGCAGCCATGTTTTTCCACAGATCAAAAATCCCTAAACCATTTCTACACAGAATACCCCAAAGAACATTCATACTAAGTTAGGTTCTAATTAGTCAAGTAGTGTCAGAGGAGAAGATTTTTGAAAGAAATACATTAAAAGTAGTGATAATATGTCAAAATAGGGCAACATGGCTTCTCAGATTAAAACAATTTGACCACAGATAGTCCTCATGATGAACACTTTTACCCAGTCAGAATTTGGCTTAACCTAATGGTTATGGAAATATATGAAAAAAATTACTGTCTGACCCTTATGTTCAATTTTTAGTAATGGCAGCCAAGTTTTTTCGATTGATAAAAATTCTCCACATCAGTTCACTGCTGAAATCCCCAAGGAACATTCATTTGGTTTCTTTTGGTCAAATAGTGTCAGAGGAGAAGAATTTTGAAAAATTGTTAATGACGACAACAGACGACAACAACGAAAACGAAGGCTTAGTGATGGAATAGCTCATATGGCCTTCGGTTAGGTGAGTTAAAAAAGCAACAACCTGGACATCAGTTTGTAACAGACAGACGGAGGGATGCATGCACAGATAGTAGTGCCTCTATACATGTCAGTTACTGGTACATTGAACTTCCTGCATTTGAAAAATAATCTGTGAAATTCACAGCAACTCAATTTTTTTTTCACAAGTAAACTGTAGAATTACTAGCCTGTGTTAAAATGTAATTCTAAAATATTCACTTTGATGTATGAAAGAAGATTCAAGTATGAAGTACGTCATAAATCTGTTCCCAAACTTCACAGAAAATAAATAAAGGAATGCTTACTCGTAAAGCCTCTATTCTGAAGCCAAATTCAGCAGTTGAACTTTCCTGCTCTCTGAACTGAAACAGAAAAATGTAAATAATAAAAATTTTCTGTGAAATTTTCAGTTTCAGGCTCAATTCACATAATTTCATCTACAATAAAGTTTATTATCAAAAGACAAGCTATCTTACTGATGTATAGAAATCTCTAATTACCATTTTCCTAGTTCTAAAAGCATTTCTTTTTTTTTTCACATTTTTCAGTTTTATGCTCAAATCAATCTAACTATTATCTATGATAAAACATTTTAGCTACATGAAAATTAAAGGACAATCAATCTCATTAACGTATAGAAAATCTCCCATTATCAATGCATTCTTTTTTCACGAGACATTACCCTTCATCATGTTTGTAAAGAGCTAACTAACTATTACACCCTAATTTTCCCAATTATCCTCACAATTTTTCCTAAGCTTTCCGTATCATTGCTTTAATAAGACTTTTTATTAAATAACCTGCTTTCATTTTGGAAATTCATCTCATTATCAGAACAGAATAGGGAGATAATGATTTGAAATGTGATTTATAACAAAACTAGTTAATATGGTTCAATTCAATCCAATCAGAATGGATTACAGCCCATCAACAGACATAGATTCAAATACCTATAACATTAAACAACACTGGAAGAATTGCAAAATACATGTATGTCCAAAAAATACATGAAATAATATTTTTTTCCAACTTTTTCCGAAAACCACACTCTTTGTAAGAATCTAAAGGGAAACATAATTAACATATAAGTTTTCAATTTACAATTTTTTTCAATTCAATGAAGAAGTTGGTTCAGTAAGGGCAAAATTGGCCCCAAAAACAAAATCATGAAGAAAATTTTATGTTGTTTCTCCAGCTCTTTAATGAGTTGATTTGATTGGTTTATGGTCATATATGTCAGTTACATCTTATGTAAAAATAACTTGAGTCAACAGAATCAGTTCCACACAAAAACCATCTTAAAAATTGCAGAAAAGTTAAAAGTTAAAGGTTTTTGTAGAAGTTACATAATTGCATACTGTTATTTCTGGAATAACATCATAAATCTTGTCTTATATTCAGTGTTTATGATCATTTTACTATATTACAACCTAGAAATCAGTTTTAATCAAATTTTCAAACATGCCCAAGTTATGAGACCAAAAGGGAACCTTACTGAACTTTCTCCTTCATCCTAAACACAGGTGCTCACTGTTTTCCTATGCATGTGAACAACATATTACAAACATATAAATTTTAAGGTGTTTTTCAACCATATGATAAACAAATGTCACAATTTAAATTGTGATCAGGTGAATTTTCTATAGGAAGTTTTTCCTTAAATATCTGGAGCCAAAGAAAGTGGACACAGTTAGTTTGCATATAGGAGAACATTTTAGAGGAATGAACAGTCAGACACAGATCAAGGAGTACTTTGGTAGAGTTTGGTTATTAAGTATAAGTATTTGTAAGAATCAGGCAAAATTGAAAAATCAGAACTATGCATGCCAAAACCCTACCGATCTCACAATATGATTTCATTCAAGGAGGCTTTCTTTATTTGAAAAGACCATTATTTGATCTCTGCATCATTAGATTTGCTCAGAAACTTTTCAATAGAATCTTGATGTTTTTGACAGAGTTATCTACTCTTGAAATATTCATTTTCAGTGCATTTCAATGAAATTGTAACTCAATGGTCCAATATGATATGGAATACCTTATTAGTTTTCCTTGATTCTGATGGTGCAAATAGTCAAATTACACTATCAAAATGATGGTTTTTTTCTTACTATGTTTCATCTACTGCCTGATTCTTACAGGGACTGACACATAATAATCCTATAAGTACCTGCATATATCTTAATTTAGTTATTGCTTGCTGGTCCCGTTCATTCTCAGTGGGAGCACAGGGATCTATGGCAATCATTTTTTCATACAGATCTTTTCTTAAAACTGGGTTCTTTACTTCTGACTCTAAAAATGTCCTGTAAAAATGTCGTAAGAAAATTATCATGATGAAAATTCATCATGGTTCAACAAATTGAAAATTAAACCAAAAACTTCTTCTACTGAGATTGTCATCCTATGATACTATAACCCATACAGTATGATATACCTGACCAAAAAGACAGCAATGAAATCACTTATGTAAATCTATATAAAGCCACATTTAAAATTGTAGCTTCCAAAATTTTGTGATGAAAAATTTCTCTTTCATTCAATATGGTGAAAATCACACTAAAACCTTAAGTACTGCAAGTTTAACATGTTTTTCATGTTCGTCCGAAGAAATAGATATTTTTTTCAAAACTGAAAATCATATATTGCAATACGAGCTAGCATGTAAGCATGTGTCATTCAGACATTTAATCCTCCCATTTTTTATAACCAATATCAAAATTGTAAGCAATAGCATCATCATTTGTAAATCTGTTATTTAAGTTTGTGAATAACAATATCCTTCAAATAAAGTAGGATGACCTTTTTAAAAATATGGGAATAGATAATAACACTAGCCTTGAACCTAACAAAAATTTAAACCTGCAAAAACAATGTCATTGACCCTTCATATATTACAGCGAGTAAAATAGTTAACTTCAAGAAATATAGTTGGTTTACCTTGATTAAATGACTATAACCTTATGAAATGTCATAGGTAGTTAACTGGACAATACACACTAAATTACCAAAGGATGTAAATCAGGTGATTGTCATTTAATCAAGGGAAGTCAAACTCTATATTCCCTGAAGCTAACAGTATTACTCGCTGTAATATGTCTTTGGTCATTGTACATTAACCTGCTGGGTTAAAGTTAACAGTAAAATATACATCTTATTCAGAATTTAACTACATAATATCTGGTTACCTATATTTTTTTTAAATTACTGATGTATTAGACCTTGGGAAACAAAAAAGACCACACACACTGACAAAAAATAACAAGACAGCCTTCACAGTAATAGGTTATTCACAGGATGGTTTGGAGACTTTTTTTAAAGTTGAAAATACTGGCCTGTATTTAGAATTTTTATATGCCTACTAGCATTTCTACCAGCATCAGGCTTCATTACACATACAGTGATTCTTGTCTAAACCAAACCTATGATAAACTGGTAACCTGTGGAAATATCTTCAGAAGTCATACCAGTTACAATTCTGTAAACAGAGAAATATCTCAACCTGAAAGGGGTCAGTTTAAACAGGTTTCACTGTATATTGAAAAAAGTTGAAATTCTGACTTAAATTTACAGACATTTTTTTTTCAGATTGTATACTTTCTATTCATTACTTTATACATACCTGGTACCTATTTTGATATCCATTATGTTTGGGTTGTCAAAATGTTGCAATAGATCTTCCATTTCTATAAAAACTGATAAGAAGTTAAGGAATATAAAGAGAATAGGTATGCTGTATATGTCAAAGAGACAACAACCCCACCTGGATGAAAATGTCAGCCTAAGGCCACCAATGAAAGACAAGGAAACTCCAACATCACAGAGCAGGCTGCAGCTGGCCCCAAAACATCATTACACACAGGTACAGCAAAAGAGTTTCCCCTACATACTCAAGTAATATAAAAATAAACTAAAGGTGAAAACAAAGCAGAGGCCAGAAATTTTTGACTTGGGACAGGCACAAAAAATGTTTCAGGATTAAAGTACTTTGGCGTGATCACAATCCTCCCCCTTTAAAATCTGGCCACTGTGGAAGAGTAATCAAGGGAACCAAGGTTATAGCAGTAATCAAAAGAATGTAATCCAGACATGGAAAACAGACATAAACAACAAAGAACATAAAGTAACTAAAACCATACACACAAAGCAACAAAAGCAAATGAGCAACTCGGACTCCACTAAAAACTGGGAGAAAAAATATAACACAATCAATACAGGATACATATATGTTGACCTCCCTACAATAGATATTGACCCCTACTTCTGTTTAGAGTAAATATGGACCCCAGCTTCTGTTCTCTTGAGAATAATTATATGGTCATATCATAATCAGGTTTTTTCCTTTATGTTTAAATCTTGTAATCATTTCTTTTGATTAATTCAAAACTCTTGTTTATTTTCCTGACCACCAGATCCTTGACTATAATCAAGAATTGATCATATCATCAAAAGGCCATCATAAAAAAAATACTAATGATCACAAAACCCAGACTTCAAAGCTGTCAATGCCATTAGGAAATAAGATGTAACCTAAAACAAAACAAGTAATTCAATACCGAACTGTTTATACAGTCTTTCACTAAATTAATATTCTGACTTAGTCTATAAGTGGTCATTAAATAACTGACATTGGAATAATACAGTGAAACCTAACTACACCATACCCCTTTTATACTGTAGAGTTTGTTTGGTTTAGATAAGTATCTGGTTTATTAAAGTTCAAAATAGTCACATAAACTGACACTTAGGGATTCAACGTGTCTGGTATGAAAGAGGTTTCATTCAGGGTTTGGTTGACAGGTTTTACTGTATCAAAATATTAATCTTTCAGGAACTACTTCTTTGAATTTCATCTTTCATGATTTTGAAAGCATCATTCAAAGGGTAAAACCTGAGGATTCTGAAAATCTCATTTGAACAGAAAGTAGAATGGAGTTAGATCCTACATGTAGTGACTGAACAACTGACATAAACTTGAAATTTTTCACAGCAGTTTAATTTTCAGGATTAGAACTGCAACAAAAATAAACCAGCATCAATATTTTCTTCATAGAAAATTTCAATCATTCATTGTACAAAAAAATTGAATTAAGTAGCACTCCAGCTAAGAATCATGCAAAATGTGATACAAGGTTGGAAAGCCTACATATTTTTATTTTTGATATTTTGTGTAAAATGCTTTAGTAAACAGGAATCAACATTTGGTTTTTTATATAACCCGTGCTCATAGGAGAAAAAATTATATAGAATGCACTGTAGATTTCAAAATTAAGGGAGATAACTCTGTAAATGACACTCAAATACAATAGAATCTACTGGATTTTCAACGTTGATTATCTCCTAAGAGCAGATAGATCAGAAAGAATAATTACATATTTCATAATATACACTCATAAAACAACAATTACAAAAATAAAAATATGTAGCTTTTTTTGGGATGTATCACATTTTACAGATTTTGCATGATTCTTACAAAGACAGCTACTTAAGACTCTACAAAAGAGTATTAAATACAAAAACTACAAAAAACAAAAACAAAAATCACAAAATATTATCTGGTGTACAACATTTTTCCAATATAAATATAAATCTCATGAAATCAATGAACCTTTAGTGTCAGTCCCTGTAAGAATCAGGCAGTGGGTAAAACATGGTATGGAAAAACCCATCATTTTGATAGTGTAATTTGACTATTTGTACCATCAGATTCAAGGTAATAAGACAAGATTTTCCATATCATGCTGGACCATTGAGTTATGCACTGAAAATGAACATTTCAAGGGCAGACTACTCTGTCAAAAACCTAATTTTTCTAAGACTCTATTGAAAAATTTCTGCATAGAGCCTGTGATGCAGAGATCAAATAATGGTCTTTTCAAATAGAGAAAGTATCCTTGAGTGATATCACATTGTCAGATCGTTGGGTTTTTGACATGCATGTCTCCGATTTTTCCAAATTGCCTGATTCTTACAAATACTTACACTTAACAGCTTCTATTCACATGGTTAGAATCCTCACCTTTGTTGCAAAATGTGGATTGTGCAAAATTTGGGCAAAAATAAGCAAACACCAGAGTGAGACTCTTTTTATAAATTTCTGATCTGTCCCTGAAACATGAGATTGCCATCATAGGATGTAAACAGATTTTAAATGTGAATAAAATTTTTTACAGTTATTTCTACCAGCATCAATGTCCTGACAGGAAAATATAAAGCTGAAATAGGAAATACATGTAATTGAATATTCTTAATCTATTCTTGTTGTATCATTGATCAACTGTGAACAAAACAGACAGAACTGGCAGAAAAAAAAACTAAAACTTCCCTTTAAAGTTAAATGGATGAGATTTTTAGGTCAAGGTGTAAAACTTAAATCTCTGTGTTATCACTTAATAGTTTTTTTGTCTGGTAAACAATTGATTATCAACATCATGTTTCAACAAATTGTCAACATGAACTAGTCATAATATAGTCTAATCCTATCTTTTCCATATATTTCTAAGTATTAGGCAGGGCGTGATGCACCAAACTTATCAAAACAAAACCATCTCAACTAATACATGTATTTCTACATACTAGGCAGGATGTGATGTACAGAAAAACTTTACCTTCAGAACTAAGTACCAGGCAATGAATGATGTTCACCAAACTTGTGAAAACCAACCTATTCCACTTGTACATGTATGTTCATGTATTCTAAATACTAAGCAGGGGTGATGTACACTAAAAAAAATGTCAAAACGAACCATCCTAACTTATACATATTTTTCTAAGTAATCAGCATAAGATCAAGCAATAACAACACTGACCTTCACAAGCCAACTCTCCAAGGTGGCAAGTGATAATTTCCCGACTTTGAATGCCCTAGACAATACAATTTTATTTATCCAGAACATCCCATAATATATCTACCAAACTGATCCTTTATGTATTAAGCTAAACCAAGCTGGCTAGTCAAATTTCAATTTGGTGAGTTTGAACTGGACAATAATGAGAAGAAAAAGAAAGGTTTCACACACTGATCGTGTAGATGTACTTCTAAGTACTAGGCAGGGTTTGATGTATAGAATCTTGTCCAGAGTAATCTTCATAACATGTACATGCACTTTATTAAGTTAACCAACATATACTTCAAAGTACCAGGCAGGATGAGTATTTCTTTCCAACTTGTACAACTTGCATTTTTATGTAACTGGCAGAGTTTGATATATAGAGAAATATTCAAAACATGTACATGTACACCAAAAATGCCACAAACAACATTCCAAACTTGTACATGTATTTCTAAGTACTAGGCAGAGTGTGATATCAGTGTACAGAGAAACTTGTCAAGAGCAGTCTTCAAACTCTATAAGTACACCAAACACAATATTGGACCCCATACTAAAGTTGCATACCAAACATCTGATGACTGTGACTTGTAGTTGCTGAGAAAAATGTTCTGAAAATATTTCCCAAGCTTGCCCACCCATCCAACCGACATCATGAGTGCTAAAAAAACGAATATAAATGGCCTTAGGATTTTGTGTTAATTTTAGCTTATTCGGCATTAAGATTACTGATAGACAAATATCACATAATCAACACCAAATTAAACAAAAATAATAACATTCCGGTAATAAAACTTTTTATGTTTCAATTATTATGACGATTATTATGTACTGTAATAAATCTGTGTGACAACACCTAACAATACAACAGTATTATCACAATATTAGCCTGTTCCTCAGTTCTCATGAAGTTATCTGATTAAGGAAGGGCTACTATTTATGGCAGGTGAACATGAAGTTTCATGCATTAACATGCTCCTTATACTCCAACTAATACTGTTATCCCGTGAAGACATCAGACATCAACTTCAAATCAGTTACAACATATGCCCGATCAATATGACTCGTTGGGTATCTTAACACGTGAACATGAGCAAAACAACCAACACAGAGCTCTTTGAGAACACACAATGAACACAGCACTATAAGGTCAATAATAATCTAGACACAACAGACCGTGGACATATCAAGCTCAGCAGTCCGTTATGGCCATATAAATACTACCTCAATAGTGACGCCATAATTGTGTCTTCCTAAACAGCTCTGCGTTCTTTATCACTCTGGTCTGTTGTGTTCAGATACTTGGCATATATACAGCCATAACAAATAAGAAATCAATCCATTCACCTGGAGACAAGATAATTGAAACAAAACTTGGACAGATGGAACAATGAACAAATGACCGACAAGATGACTCAAATATGCCATCCATGTTACCAAAAATCTCCGATGTCAAACATATTTCTCATGGAAAAACCTAAACAGCTAAATTAAAAGCCACACAGTATTTTTTTTCTTCATATTTTGAAATTACTTACTATATATATATCTGATTTGTCAAAGAAACTAGAGTAAACTTTGAGTAAAGTATTCTAAAGGATACCCCCTACTCCCCTCCCCATCCCATAGGTTCATGAGGTTGATAGAAAATATACTTTATGTTAGCATCATTAAATCCCAGTCATTCTGATACATATACAGGAACAGGAGTTGTACATCATTGTCATCAACAATGAAATAATATGATAAACAATATTAAAAGTATCATTTAATTCCATTCAGGAGTTTCAGAGGAAATGACATGCTAACCCCAGCCCTTTTCCAAAACTAGAGGAGATTATCCTTAACCACTTGAGTGGATTTACACTCACTTTACACTTTACAGTTGGATACTATTTTATTGCATGAACCTGACTTTTATAACCTTCCTTCATACACATACATGTAGGCATTTGATGAATAACATTCCAGTCAAAATTTAATCAAATTCCATTGGGTGGTTTAGAAGAGTTGAGGTGATGAGGTTATAACATGTAAAACCCTGAGACTTACTTGTCTGAATTACACCTAGCAATTTGATGCGGTGAAAAGTGAATTAGTGATATGATATTGTGTGAAGTCCTGTTGAAAGAAAAATACATGTACAAATAATTCTAGGATAAATTTTAATCAGAATAATTAAAAATGTGACAGACAAAGTAACAGACCAACTCAGGAATCTGATCAGACTTCTGTGGATAATGTCATTGTTTAATTAAGAAATAAATTATCTAAACTCCATTTTATCAGTCTTATACCCCAGGCTGACCATTTATGTCACATCATTTTACCCTGAGCAATAGTCATACTACTTATCGACTATAGTATCTCCATATTTCTTAAAAGATGCAGTTGTATTGCATGACATGGCAACTGTTAATGAGCTAAAATTTGGTTGGGACTTAAGTAAAATTGGGAAAAACTTATCTATGGTGATGGAACTAAGATTTTTATACCTCTACGACATTGGTCAGATGTTTATTAAAGTTTTACCACAGCTGTGGTCTAATGACCATTCACAATGTTAACTTATAACCATGAATCTGACTTTAATCAGTGAACATTTACCATCATCTCTGTTTTATTTTTATAGCATCATGATTGTTCAATAATTGTTTTTTAATGTCAGCTAGCTGGTTTGAATGAGTTTTAAAGTGTCATGAACTACTCATTAAGAGTAGACCTACTTAGGAAGAAAAAGTGGAATTTCTCAATTGGTTCACAAGCTAAATAGTCTTCTTGAATTGATCAAGTAGAATAATTCCAGCCAAGTATTCAACCCAAAGATATTGATCATTATTGAGTTCATTACAGACAGACGGACAGCTAGCAACACAAGATAAACCTTGTGACAGACAGACAGACAGACAGACAATCAAATAGCTTTTGCCTAATCAAGATCATTCGACAAGTTTAACAATATTTAAAAGCAGGTGTTCCAATTGATTTTGTAAAAGCACAAATCTTTTTAAGCTCCTTATCAAAATAAGCTGAAACATCACATGCAAAGAATGAAGGAAAGCTTTCATAAATTTCAATTGATTTTCTTTAAGTCTACAATCAATACATTTACTTTTATGTTTGAAATGAAATAATATCTTAATAATACTAAATATTGCAAGTTCAGTGAAACTTCTTTTGTACAAATGAAAATAGAAAACTTCAAACATTTCAAAGATGTTTAATCTTAAAATGTCTGTATTCTCTACCTAATCTACAATTCTATTGCATACAAATAAGTGATATGTAAACTGGCGGATCCAGAGATTTTGAAAAGAAGGGTTTCCTGGCTACTTTTGCTAATATTGTTGTAAACATCCACTCATATGTCCCATCTGTATAATGCTACATATATTGTTGTAAACATCCACTCCTATGTCCCACCTTTATAATGCTACATGTATTGTTGTAAACATCCACTCCTATGCCCCATCTATATAATGCTACATGTATTGTTGTAAACATCCACTCCTATGCCCCACCTTTATAATGCTACATGTATTGTTGTAAACATCCACTCCTATGCACCACCTTTGTAATGGTACATGTATTGTTGTAAACATCTACTCCTATGTCCCAGATATATAATGTTATATGCATTGTTGTAAACATCCACTCCTATGTCCCATCTATATAACTTTTCATGCTTGGAAGTAATGGCCAACTTGAGAAACAGTAAAAGTACTTAAAAAGTAGTCAGTGAAAGGGTTGAAGATCCAGGACCCAGCTTGACAAAACAACAAAGGTCCAAGGTAAACTGTTGAGGGTCATATGACACAAATGAATTTGAACCCCTCAGCCCTGATAGGACAAATGTCCAAGGTAAACTGTTGAGGGTCCTATGACACAAATTAATTTGAACTCCTCAGCCCTGATAGGACAAAGATCCAAGGTAAACTGTTGAGGGTCCTATGACACAAATTAATTTGAACTCCTCAGCCCTGATAGGACAAAGATCCAAAATAAACTGTTGAGGGTCCTATGACACAAATTAATTTGAACCCCTCAGCCCTGATAGGGCAAAGGTCCGAGGTAAACTGTTGAAGGTCCTACATCTATGACACAAATTAATTTGACCTCTATGCCCTGATAGGACAAATGTCCAAGGTAAACTGTTGAGGGTCCTATGACACAAATTAATTTGAACCTCTATGCCCTGATAGGATAAAGGTCCAAGGTAAACTGTTGAGGGTCCTATATCCATGACACAAATTAATTTGAACTCCTAAGCCCTGATAGGACAAATGAACCCTGATTCTATGACACCTCAACACTTTATCTTTTTTGGGAAAATTTTATGTGATTTGTTATACTGTGAAAGTACTATTGTTCATGGGGGACCAATTTTTGTGGTTTTTGTGGGGTGCCAATTTTGGTGGTTTTCATGGGTGAGCCAGACTATAAAATTTGGTTCCAAATGAAAAGAAATTCCCACTGATGTATACATTTAAAACCTGAAAACCACGAATTAAAGAATCAACAAACTTATGTATCTTTCCTAATCCACAAAAATTGGTATCCATGAATTAAGGACTTTCACAATAATCCTTTTGATTGGTTATTTCTCTTGGTACCATGAAGTCATTCACTTAAAATGATTCACAGTCCTAAATTCAAATAATTCCAAACTAAATAAGGTTTAGATAAAAGAACACGTGTTTTTTTTATTAGGCTGGAAACGATTTGAAATAATTATAATGATAGTTTTATAAATTTTATGACCAAGTCATCCTTGCATACACAACTTTGGGACAGCTTACACTTGTTTACGAAGCATAAACTACCCAACAGTTGGTTACTTCACATAATTTGGTCAAAAATGAACTCTCCTTTAATGATTCAACAGAACTCTCCTTTAATGATTCAACAGAACTCTCCTTTAATGATTCAACAGGGTGACTATTGATTTTTTCCTATTTCACTTCTAGCAGTTAGCGACTATAGATATTGTCAGATTTCATGTCAGATCAAATAATTTTCATTAAAGAATTACATTAATATTTTTGTACCATTGTGTACTAGTCCCAGAGGGTATATCATTATCAGTTCTCATCAATGTAAAATGTTCATATTAAAAATTCATTGAGATTATATAAGGCGAACTAAATATAATATTTTGGTTCTCAGGTCACCGTCTCCTTTAAAGGGTGCCTTAATAAGTTTCATACCCATATTTATTTAAAAACTTCCCCCTCTGAATTTTTGGGGGCTTGTGAAGGATATAAAATGCATCCTTATGAATTAAGGCCAAATAAAAAAATGTCCCCTTTCCCTAAATTGGTTTTTTATGAAAATTTGGGACAAAAAGCAAAAAATATCTTTCAATGGCCTAAGACCAGTACAGTTAGTTCAGAATATAACACATGCATTTGATAATGAAACAGAATATTGTTCCCAACACATAATGTCAATATATATCAAATATTTCCTAATCAAATTTGGCAATGATTTTCAAACAATAAATACATAGTCCTTCAGCTTCAACCAGATCCAATCATATAATTATAAAACACCACTTTTTATCAATTAAGACTTTGTTTAACAAGTGCAAACCATAATGTATTTGTATTGGCATACACTTGCCAATTAATTTCAAATCCCATACTTTTCCCTTCGACCTTTTGACCTTATATATCAAAGTAATATTAGATATTCATGAGGAATATGTATGTCTCTGGTTTGTTAAAAAATCCATTGGAATGACAGAGTAAATGACAGGACATGACAGCCAGTAGCATTCACATATCCCTTCACACTTTCATAGGTGTGGATGATCAAAAACTGTGAGAAACTCTAAAAAGAAAAATCACAGATTTTAGTATTTTAGATTTTAGAGGAACTATAAAAAGATGGTGTTGGAAGCCTTTCAAACACAAAATTAGGTTAAAAGCATCTAAAATGAGAAATTGTAGCCATTGTATGGAACAATATGCCTATAAAGGATACAATCGCCATTGTATTCCACCTCTCTGTAAAACATAGGAACAATACTGTGAGCCACATCTTCCATTAATGCTTCATAAGCTTTGGTTTCTGTGTTATCTTTTGTGATTCTCTTCTTCCATATTGTGTTTGGCCCTGCTGGTGCAAATGACCCTGACAAAATAACAGGACAAATATAAGTTACAGTGTATCATTAGTGACAAACATATAGATTTATAAAAATAGATGAATACTTTGAAATAGAAACAGCAGTTATCATATTTAAAATGGGCTTGAAATGACCCTTAAGTCCCCAAACCTACCTATTCACAGGTACATGTATACTTTTAAATTGAAACAACATGACCTACAATAGACCTGACAGATCACACATAAATGCTTCTGTCTCATTCATTTGTTTAAAATAACCACATTCTAGCTACTTAACTGATGTGAAAAGCAATCAACATTCTTATACTTAATCAGATTTTCTCATCTTTCTTCTGATTAAAATTTACAAAATCTACATAATCTTTTCTCAAGTTTATAACTATCATTACATTTTCAATCTGAAATATTAAAAAAAATGAAAAAAGGACATCTAAGTAATATAAAGAAATGTTTCAGATTTTTTAACAGGTTATACAAAATAACCTTATTCACAACACTTCAAGGTTCACCACACTTCAAGGTTTATGAAATGACAAACTAGCCTGAACCAGGTTATTTCTTGTATAACCTGATCAAAATTTAGAAACATCCTCATAATTTGACTGCTAGTAGATTCCAGATAAGTTTTCCTTTCAAATCAAAACAATATTTTGTCTGGGATTATTTGAATGTCTACTGTGGACCAAACTTGACTGATGTCACAATACCAGACCATCTTATATAAAATAATCTGGTTTGCCTAGATAAAATCAACCAATCAGAAGGCTTGTTACTTATCAAATTTAACTATTATCAAATGGTAACCTCCTACACTGCAAAAACATAAACTATGCATATGAAACAAGAGGCTCCCAGGAGCCTGAATCGCTCACCTGGTTCATTTTTTGCTTTTCAATGGCAATAACTCAACAAGACATTGTCCAACAATTTTGACTCCATGAAGACTTTGGCAGGACTTATCATGAGGATCATTTCATCAATCGAAAGTTTCATTCTATCTATTATAATTTTCAAGATATTGACTGATAACTGCAAAAATGTAATTTTTTGCCTTTCAAGGGCAATAACTTATATGGAGTCGTCTGACAACTTGAATCCCTGGAGACTTTTGTAGGCCTTATAATAAGAATTATTTCAGCAATTGAAAGTTTCATTCTATCTATCATAGTTTTCAAGATGTAGGCTGAAAACTGTAAAAAAAAAAAAGAAGTAATTTTTCACCTCTCAAGGGCAATAACCCTTACATGGAGTTGTCTGACAACTTTGATCCCTGAAGACTTTTGTAGGCCTTATAATAAGGATATTTCAGCAACTGAAAAATATTGGCCAAACCTAAGGGTTTTGGAGATATATGCAAAAAACTACTGTACAACCCCTATGTTCTATTTTTAGTAATGGCGGCGATGTTTTTTAACCAATAAAAAATCCAAACGGTCATTTTGTTAAGGATACCCTAAAAAAAAAAAAAAAAAAAAAAAAAAAACCAACTTTCATTGAATTCTGTATAGAAGTTTCAAAGGAGAAGATTTTTGAAAGTAACAACATCAAAAACAGCAAAAACGTCCAAAAAAGGCAATAACTCCAACATGGGTCAGGTCTCACTAACCACTTCTAACGTTTCCATTACTTTACATTTCACAAAAGTAATTTTCAAAGTTTCACTGTGAATTCCCAGGACAAATGACATCTTTAAGTTGCATACTGTTGCGAAGCTTGGAAAATAAGGCTTCCAAAATCATTATGCTAATGGTACGATGATTGTAGAAATTCTTCACAAAATTTACTTGAATAAATAATACTGAAAATCCACATCCTTACCTTTTCTGTTAACTGACAGCATGGAGGCAAATTACTCACACATGTAAGCAATATTCATACACTTTTGTAGTTAATTACATATATGATTTTAAAGTACACAGTACACATTCTCAGCTTTATTTTGACTACTTTTAATCATAATACATACAAATAATGCACTTACAATGCATATGTCTAGGTTCAGTGTGTTTTTGGTACTACATAGGGGGGCGGCCATTTGACCTGGAAGTGGTTAAAGAGACCTCTACAGATTTTCACCACAATTTGATCAGAGATAGATCTCATCATGCTGAATATTTTAACCTTGTCAGAATTTAGCTAAACCTAACGGTTTTGGAGATATATGCAAAAATCTGCTGTCTGACCCCTATATTCTATTTTTAGTAATGGTGGCCATGTTTTTTAACCGATCAAAAATCCAAACGGTCATTTTGTTTAGGATAACCTACAAAGAAAAAACTTTCATTGAATTCTGTATAGTGGTTTTCGAAAAGAAGATTTTTGAAAGTAATAACATCAAAAACAGCGAAAAATGTCCAAAAAGGGCAGTAACTACAACATGGATCAACAGCTTTTCACCAAAATTTGACCACAGATGGATCTCATCATGCTAATTACTTTAACCCACCTCAGAATTTGGCTAAACCTATCAGTTTTGGAGATATATGCAAAAATCTGCTATCTGACCCCTCTGTTCAATTTTTAGTTTTTTAATCGATCAAAAATCCAAACAGTCATTTTGTGCAGGATACTCTAAGAAACAGTCATTATAAGTTTCATGCAAATCTATTCAATAGTTTCAGAGGAGAAGATGTTTGAAGAAATCGTTAATGACAACGACGACAACAGACGCAAAGTGACATCTGAATATAGCTGAAATATTGCTGCTTGGACATTAAACCCCAACAAACAAACAAAACAAACAAAAATGTTGATTCCAACATAACTTGAAAGAGTAATCAAGGGAACTAAAATTCTAAAGAAAATCAAAAGAATGTAATCCAGGGACTAAGATTAGACATGGAAACAGACAAACACAACAAAGAACATAAAATAACTAAAATAACAGGTTATTGAAAACAACAAATGGGATTGTGCTGAGAATCCACCTGAATTTGGAATATATAGTACCAAACAATTGTGCAGATTCCCTTTCCTAAATACATACCAGACTGTATCCATGTATTATTTCTGTTTTACTCACCAGGATGGCCAGTTAACTGTATCCATGTATTATTTCTGTTTTACTCACCAGGATGGCCAGTTAACTGTATCCATGTATTATTTCTGTTTTACTCACCAGGATGGCCAGCTATGTGTATCCATGTATTATTTCTGTTTAACTCACCAGGATGGCCAGCTATGTGTATCCATGTATTATTTTTGTTTTACTCACCAGGATGACCAGCTAGCTGTATCCATGTACAGTGGAGCCTCTGAAAACCGGCTGCCCATGGGACCAAAGAAATCGGCCGGTTTTCAGAGGTGCCGGTTTTCGGAGGTTCCGGAAATTTTCGTATCCATTCCGTATATGGATACCGGAAGTACAATGTTATTGATCTTGTGATCGATCCGATCCTATTGATGATTATCTGATTGCACTGTTTGTATGTTTCTACACACATTCTTTGATAGGTATTTGTGTATGTTAGTGTTCAAATCAAGAATAAACGTAAAAGTTGTATTGTTGTTTTTAATTAAAGAGTAATCGTACTGTTCAGTATTTTTATATTGTTGACAGTTTAGTGATGCGTGGCGTAGTTTATTGACATTGTCTTTGATCTGTGTAAAGTTTTTAAGGTAAACTAGTCACCGATGCCTTTGTTGACTAAAAATACTAAAAGATGAAGATGTGACTGAGAAACTAAAGAAACAAATCAAAAGTGAAATAAAAATGTCTCTAAACCAAAAACCCGACTAAATACCAAGGTATCATGACAATGAATCCATATAGACAGTATTTTACCCTTCTCACATCAGATCGTTCAAATTGTCATGTTTACTTTTGTTACCAAATCTAAATTTCTTCAAATTGTCATTGTTATCATAATTTGCAAGATATTCTGATTTTCTCTTTAAAATATCGGAAACGGTCGTTTTTCCTACACCGAATTTTTCACTTAACGATTTCTGAGATGGTTTTGGAAAACTTTCAGATTCTTTGATTAAATTAATTTTGTCTTCTAGCGTTAATTCAATACGACGACGTTTAGCCGGCGGTTTTGACATTTTAGCAGTAATTTTAGATTAAACCAGAAGCAATGCAAATTTCAGAATGATTTGAAAATTGTAACACCGGCTATTTAAGGAAAACCATTTTCAAGCCATAACTTTAATTTCATTTACTCATTTTACAATAGAACACAAGCGGTCAGCACAATCTATTTTGAAGTTTTCATTTTCTGTTTTTAATAGAACACAAGCGGTCGGCACAACATATTTTGAAGTTTTCATTTTCTGTTTTTACAGTATCGTTTGAAAATGTGGTTATCAAAACAATTTTTAAATTTAACATTTGTTAAAAAGTTAATTACATATAGGATCATGGTTATTGCCCTCATTATCTGTGATAATTAATGAATAAAAGAGTGTCACTCCTTGTTAATGCCAATCAAGATCGGTGTTAGCCTTTTGAAGTACTGATTTATTGATCTTACCGTGATTGACATGTTTACAACATGTTACACGGCTCATTGATTTGACTTGTCGGCAAACTTTTCACCGGTTTTCGGAAGTTAATTTTTACAAAGAAATGGGTTTTGGGACCGCATTTTGCAGCCGATGTTCGGAATTCAGAGGGGCCGGTTTAGGGAGGAAATTTTTACTTAATTATATAGGGGAAAATTCTGGACCAAAACTAAATGATCGGTTTTCGGAGGATTCCGGTTTTCAGAGGGGCCAGTTTAGGGGAGTTCCACTGTATTATTTCTGTTTTACTCACCTGGATGGCCAGCTAACTGTACCCATGTACTCTTTCTGTTTTACACACCAGGATGACCAGCTAGCTGTATCCATGTATTATTTTTGTTTTATTCACCAGGATGACCAGCTAGCTGTATCCATGTACTCTTTCTGTTTTACTCACCAGGATGGCCAACTAACTGTACCCATGTACTCTTTCTGTTTTACTCACCAGGATGGCCAGCTATGTGTATCCATGTATTATTTCTGTTTTAATTACTAGGATGACCAGCTATCTGTATCCATGTACTCTTTTCGTTTTACTCACCAGGATGGCCAGCTAACTGTATCCATGTATTCTTTCTATTTTTCACCAAGGCATCACTGGCAGGTGCTGTAAGGTCCAATGTTGTCTGAAATGAAAAATAAATTAAGGAATTAAGATCATATAATTACAATTACATAATAAATCTATATAATATAACCTTGTGGATTTCCATTTTAAATTACCAGAATACCAATTATATATATTGCAAATTTTGATATGCCGCACTGTAACATGTGTTTCAAGGATTAACCTCTCATCAGCAGCATTAGAATCAAATACAAAGGACAATCTTCATGAACTGTATACAAAACTAAAACTATCAAAATAGAAAGAAGTCTTTGAAACAGCTTTTATGCATTGGCACAATACAATGTATTTACTATAAAACAAAAGTTGAAGGGTCAATCATTGTACTGACTCCCTAAACTTCATACTTTGTTCATGCAATTAATGTAGACATCAATGAAGGTTGATTTAGAATGTGCTTTTTGTACTCATTTGAATACTGATAAAACCATGGCATAAAATTCCCTGTCAATGTCACATTAAAACTGCTCCACATGAATAGTGAAATAATATGATCAAAAATACGGTTTCCAACCACCACCTGCTTCTTACAATAACTGGTACTAGTACAAACTATTGGGTGCAGAGAAAGAACCAGAAATTCATTTTTTTTTAAAAGGAGTAATCTAGAAATTAATAGAAGTGAATTTAATCATTAGCTCATTTTGCCCAAAATTTGCTTTGAATTCACTTTATTATTAAAAAAGGGGCTCCAAAGCCACAGTGATAACTCTTAAGACAAACAGTAAAGCTGTTCATACACAAGAAAAAGTATTTCACATGGTTTTCATATTAAATTCATGTGGAATTCACATGAACATTCCATGAAGTTTGATTTGCCTGACATAAAAAAGCTTGAGATATTGCAGTATGTTTTTATAATCAATCTGTGTGTGGATAATTTCTTGTCCACTTATTGCATCAATACATTGAAAATTCTGATAGCTTGCACAGAGCTTGGAATGTTAAAATTTATGAAGCACTCCAGCTAAGAATCATGCAAAATGTGACACATGGGTTGAAAGCCTAAATATTTTTTTTATTTTTGATATTGCCTTTAAAATGCTTAAGTTAACAGAAAGTAACATTTCCATATAACTCTTTTTCACAAGAGATATAAATTATACAGAATGCACTGAATACTTTTTTCATTTCAATTTTTTTTTATTTTTGTATATATTTCTCACAATGTACTATAAAAGTTTCCTGTTTTTGCTGTGACCAAAATAAACATAAACTCATTTATATAACATCTCACATAATGAAAAACTAACCATTGTTTCAAACTGCAAAAAAACATTGATACCATTAATTTGTTAATATAAGGAGGTAGACCTAGGGTAAGGGACACAACCCATACAAATCATCAGAACCTTGGTATTCAGCATTTTACATCAATGTCATGTAAGCATCAAAGTAACTTAGATTAATTTCATTCTATGTCAAATGAACGCTTGATAGCCTATGGTGAAATTGAATATGATACAAAAGAGTTATCAAGGGAACCAAGGTTATAGCGGTAATCAAAAGAATGTAATCCAGGGATAAAGACCAGACATGGAAAACAGACATACACAACAAAGAACATAAAGTAACTAAAATCATACATACAAAGTAACAAAAGTAAATGAGCAACTCGGACTCCACTAAAAATTGGGAGCATGGACCAGGTGCACCGGTAGGGTAAGCGTCCTCTGCTTTTCTAAAAACACCTGCCGAGTTGCTCATAAAAAGTCAAGTCCGGGGTAGACAAATGAGGGAAGGAAAACTATGACCCGTTGAATAAATCAGTTTTCATGGTGCTGATGGATACACCATAACGATCCACGAGTTCATGATAACGGCCATAAAACTTCTGTAGTGATGACTTCAATCTTGTAGCAACATATCAATGACTTCATGAGTTATGTCCCTTACCCTAACTCTATCTCCATAAAGAGTCTTCCAAATTTGATATCCATGAATATATAAGGAGAATGGACATGGTGAATATGTCAGAGAGCCAACAAACCCACCAGGATGAAAAAGGTCAGCTCAAGGCCACCCATATGAGTCTTCAATGAACGAGGAAACCCTCACATGACAGGACAGGCAGCAACTGGCCTCGAAACATTATACACAGGTACATCAAAATAGTTGCTTCTATATACCTGTACTCTTTCAACATAAAGTAAACTGAAAGTGAAAACCAACCAGAAAATTCCTTACTTTGGACAGTATGTTCATTTTAAAGAATCTGCAAAAATTAGCAAATGGGAAAATGTACCCAGCAATACTTATCTGTCCAAAAAAAAAATAGAAATAAAAATCGCAATAATTAAAATATCTTAAGTATATGTAATAGTAAAATAAGCCACTTACAGAAATTTATATCCAATAAATCTCAACAAAAAGAGGAAATTAATGGAAAACAACCAACTTCAATCTATTTTTTCTAGAACAGATTGAGTCATATAAACTATGAAAACTTACATTATTCATTGCACATTTCAAGTGGATTAAAGCCAAATTGAGATAAACTCCATGCTGGGTGTTTTATAAAGCTCTTGTAGATAATACCCCTAAAAAATTAGCAAGCAAACAAAGTTTTCTTACAGCATTTGGAGATTTAGACACAATTCCTTTCAGACAAACATGCTTATTGTTTTTTTCTATCGATGTAGGTGACATTGTAAACCTTTTAAACAAACACAATATCATTCTAAACTTTACCAACTGCTAATAACTTTGTTTTCCATTTATTAAATCACGAACTTCAAAAGTAAGACAAAACAAATTCAAACTTAGTGTAATTTGTAAAAACATTTCAAACTGACTTTTTTAATTCTAGAAGAAAAACATCATTAAAATTCAGTCCTTTAAGCTTGTAGAGACAGAATGGTGAAGAGTTATAATATGGCTATTTACACCAGCACCTCTAACATTCTACCTTTCATTTTAAGGTAAAAGATATGGTATAACAGAGATTCAAATCAAGAAAGAGCTTGTTGCTTTGGGTGGGTTGAATGCTGGAAATCCTATTTCCCCCTCCAATTAATGCCTTCAAAATTAAAGAATAGTTCAGCGTTTAACAAGATGTTCTGAGACAAAATATTTATTAACAAAGAATTCAGTTTTAATACATCAAGCAAATTTTTAATTTCCTGCATGGTTTCATGTGTGTCCTGAGACAAATAAAGAATGACTATAGTCATGTCATTATATCTTGTCAATGAACAGAAAACTTGTTCCTTTTACTACCAAGCGATTGGTATACTACAGATTTCATTTGACACAAAACATGGTATCATTTTAAAAATCAAGTAATGATTATACATAGTGGGTTTATGTAAACATATCTATCAAACTCAAAATAAAGATGATAATGCATGACCATGTGTTTCTAGGCAATTATCATAAAATTAAAGTACTACATGGTGATGATGTGCAGGGGTTGATAAAACACATGAAGCTTATACATTAAAAATGACAATAATAAATGAACTCATTATCCTTTTACGCAGTAAAAATAAATGACACATTTATCAAAAAATATCAATATGCTGCAGTTGAGAAAAAGCAAACTGGAAATTCTGTACATTTTTTTACACCCAACTTTTAACCCCACACCCAAAAAAAAAAAATTTTGACAAAGGATAAGAATTTGACCAGAATTAAAGTTGTCCTTTTCTGGCCCCTTTTTCCATTATGGTTCAAGTCACAACCCCCAAAATCAATCCCTGCATTCCTTTGATAGCAAGGTGACTTACGGTACGATCATATAAAGATCTACAAACAAGGTTATACTTGAATTATCTTTTGAAAATGACAAAAAAAATAATTTGTAAAACTAACCTAATAATGCCGGCATGGATAAGGGGTAAAGTTAGATTACAAAAGACAAAGAAAATGTAACCCCCTTGAAGGCTTGACTAAACCCCTTAGAGGGGTAAGTTCAATTTTTTTTAAATTATTTTCTTTAATCCAAAATTATTCAAAATTCAAAGCAGAAATACTGTGAGCAAGCAATAAAGGAAAATAGTCCCGGTTTCAAATAGGCTTGTTGAACAAAAACAAGTCCCTGAACAGTAATTAAATTCCTTCATGCACACCTACATATGATGCCCAACCTTCCTATAAATTTCATCAAAATCCCTTTAGCAGCCTAGAAGGGGTTTCACCTACAAGGTTTTAACATGTTGAACCCTAAAATCTGATTATCTACCTTTGGAGTCCTTCACTGCCAATTATGTTTCTTTGTGCAAATTTATACAAGATACCAAACCTTCCTATAAATACCTTGCTAATACTTAAACTCAAATTAAGCGTTGGAACACAAAATGTCTACAAACATCAGACAGCCACAGCATGATACCATTATAACATTGCAAAAATTTATGGTCATATAATCAAAGGAGAAATACTTTATAGATAGTTCTAATATATACTTTATCTATGTATGTTTATGGTAAATGAAAATCTATCCTTTTGATGTCGTCAAAGTAGATTTGCCCGACATTTGTTATGACAAAACATGCCATGAAAAAGTCATCCTAATGACAATAATATACAAATTTTAAGAACATATTACTTAAACTAGCCTTCTCATTATTCAAGTTTTAATTCATAACAACTTCTGGTTAATTAAAATTCTGCAGAAGAATCACAATTAAAACTTAAGTGTTTTTCTTTGTAAGAATCAGGCAATGGGTGAATTATTGTGGAATAATTTAACTTCAGAAGTAACACACTTTCTGTTTGGATAAAAAAAAATTACCATCATTTCAAAGACCAAATTTGGTAAATGATTGCCAAGTCATCAACCATTTTAATGGCTTACTTAATGAATTTTGGTACTTAATTAAATTATATGGAATGACTGTTATATTTTTGCGGTCTATTTGAAATAACCTTAATGCCTGTTGTACACACTTGTAAAAAACCTGCTACACAGGTTATTTGTTGTGTAGTACATGATTGAGGTAATTTCTTCATAACTGGTAACTGGTCAAACTGGGAGTCTCAGCTTGTTCAAACAGATTTCCATTGCTTCATTTTCAATACAATGTGTAATTATCAACCAACATTGTCAAGTATAAGAGTTTTTTAAATTCTGATCTTGACTTTTTTAGGTAATGCTATGCGCGGACCAAAGGCCTTATCATTTTTAATTCTAGGTTATACAAGACTCATACTTTTCTGGACTTGTATCACCATCATATATTTGGTGTCTTCTGTAAGTATTTAATAAAAACATCCATGTGAAATATTCTAATGTTAGGAAATACTGATGAAAGAATGGCTAAGTTCAACATGCTTAAATTGTATGAAGAAAATTACTGAATTTTTTCATAACAAAAGATGCACATCTACAATATGTATATAATCATTGTGCAAAGTTTGAATAATATTCTTTAAGTAATTTTTTTGTTACAGATTACACAAAGGAATTACCCCTCATTTTGTTGATTTTTGTCCAGAATTTGGCAAAAAATTATCAATTTATAATCTGAATCCCCCTTTTTTCAAATTTTCTGGATCAGAACCCCAGTCTTAATAGACATTTAGATTTTCACTTCCCCTGAGATATCTCATAATCTCTCTATTTTGATAAATATATTGCATGCATATATTGTTTGTTGTTTTTTTTTCCCGGACATCAATGTCTGTTTATACTGTTTTACACAGACAATAATATTGACCATATAAACCAATGAAGTAGATCCAATATTATATGTACAAAACAATTGGTGTGACCCAAATTAACAACTAATATATCATGATACATTAACACAATTATTGAGGATACTGGACAACAATGTGGAGCTAACCAATACACAATATAATCATAAATAGGAAAATTCCAAAGAATGTTTTCATGTTTTTTAACACATGGAAACATATCTTTAGGCCTGTTCTTTATCTTGACCTGAAAGCTATTTTTTTTATAACATTTTTTGCAGTTTAAAAATAAAATCCCTGACTTGACAAAAACTTAAACCAATGAAAATGTTCCAAATTTCTTGCAGATTTTAAGACTCGTTATGTATATCAGTTTTAATTGCTTTGATTTTTGTAAGTAAATGTGTGTAATTAGTTATGATATTTAATTACCAAAATTTCAGTAAATACTAAACCTCTTAAGAACTATATAAGAAATGTATATAATTCCCAATTATGACCAGTAATTATGCATAATTACTGATATTTTCCAAAGTTTTTCTAAAAATTTATCCATTTAATTTAAGTTTGGGTAACTGTGTGTAACAAAGGCATGAATACTAGGTGCCAAATGAAGAATAAATTGACTCAATATGATAAATAATGATTAATTTCACTTCAAGTTCTTCATGACATTTAACAGATTTTACTGTTTATTTTATCTCTTTAAGATTGAAGTGGACAGTTAATAAATTAATGAACTACAATGAACAGTCATGGATCATACTCAATAAAGTTAAAAGAGGAAAATTGATTGACCCAACAGTGACCAATCATTAAGATTTGTTGTTTCCAAACAAAGACACTTTTTATGACTCAAATTTACAGCATGGTAATCCAGATTTGTTTTTAAAATCCTGTTCCACAACTACCACTCTTATCAAACGTCAGGAGGCTGTTGCATGACCGGCACCGTACCTGTACTACACTGAGTTTAATGCAAATCATACACTGAATCAAGTTTATTACAACAAATGTATGGTATAAATAGCTGTCGAAAACTGCAGGACCTACTGGGACTGAGGACCAATATTGACAGAATCAGCCACTGGGAACTGACTCATTTCTGATTTCCGTTATTATACACAATTCCTACTTAATATTTTAATAGTTACATCTAATTTCTAAACTTGCCAGTTAAAAATATACATATTTACTGAAATTTTCAGTAATTATATATAATGCCTAATTATAGACTTTAACTGTACATACATGTCAAAATGGAGTCAGCTGACATTCATTGAAGGTGACCAGTCTTATGGATGTTTCTTTCCTTTTAAAGTCATAACATTAACCAAGCGTTAGTTGTGTCTAAACTCTGCATGGGACACATAAAACAGCAACTAAAGTTAAAATCTAATAAAAAGATCTTAAATGAGCATGTTGGTAATAGTTCATGTTCCCATACATACAAAGTTCATGTTCCCATACATACAAAGTTCCTTTACCTTTTAAAGGTTAATTTATGAATACCAAAAAATCTAAATTCCACATGATGTGTCAATCCATCCAAGGAACAATATATAAAGGCCATCAATACCATCTAAGATCATTTTAGCTTCCTATCATTCTCAAAAATTTGAAGAAAATCAATAAAACAAAAGGGGTGCTATCCAGGTGATCACTGACAAACCAAAATCTTTCTTTTTTATTCAAGTCCCTCCCCTGAAAAAAAAACAACCTTGATGATTTATATGAAACTCAATCTGATTAAATATTTGTTGGCTACTATGAAGATCAAAAAGAAAAAAAAAATACTTGTAAATGTCCAAGGGACCAACACATAGAAACACAGGTCAAAGAATGATTTAAAATACCACCATTTTGTGTGGGGTACAAAAAAAAAAGTCATACTCATACTGAAGTCAATGGACCTGTTAAGTACCAGTCCATATAAAATTCAGACACTGTTTATGATACAGGTGATTCATGGTATAGAAAAACCCTCCAAATAAGCAATGTTTTGTCAGTCTTCAGTAACAATAGTCCTTTCTGTATTTAGATCTGTACTTTTAAGAAAACCTTACATTCATAACACACCAAAACAACCAAATCAAAACAAATCAAGAAAGATAACTCTTACAAAGTGATAATTCCAAGTACAATTTAAATAATTTTATCTTAAAAGCACAACACCCAAATGAAAAACTAAGAATGGTTATGTGGTCTGTAACTGATTATGAATTAGGAACAAAAGTGACTTTGGTGGGTATTTGACATGCATGAATCACCTTCTGTCTGATTTGTATAAAGACAGATACTTAATACAACATTTACAGAGTGGTTTCTATAAAATTAAAACCAGTTATTACAAGGCAGGCATAATACATTAGCGCAATTAGATCATTCAAAGATCGTAGTTCGTCCATAGATCTGTAATTAATAAGGTATATGGTTCATCTAAAAATTATCTGATAATAATAATTATCTAGAACTATTCAGAAATTGCATTCTATGTAGAATGTCCTAATAAATGTTATATCCAAGATGGAAAGACAGTTTAATTGAATTTATTGAATATCTCCAGCAATTTTTCAAAGCAGATCATTTTAGACAGCTATTGTTCAAATTTCACTTTTTTATCATGAGATAAATTGATTTGTTTAATGATAAATGAAAATGAGGAGGTAATCAACCAACTTGCAAACTTCATATATTTATCTACATAAGTAAGAAATTATCAAAAAAATTCCTGTAATAATCATGTTCCTGTGCAATAATGTCAGAAAAAATTTATTTTCATTTTAATTGTTTCATCTGTAATTGCATTATATATATGTATGTTGTATATGCCAGAAATGGCGGATGATTGGTTTTAATAAATTATTCTATTCTATTCTGTTATAGCCAATATTTTTCTATTAACTTTCCAAACACCTTTACTAACTAATGAAAAAAAAAATAATGACACATAAAAATGTAAATGAATAAACTAAGTTAATCTGTTACTTCAATCATTTATCAATAAATTTGAATTCAATTTTCTGAATCTGTATGGGATGAGAAAGTATTGCACAAACTTCATCATTTCGAAGACTAAAATCCTTTGCTTCATCTTCCTTTAACTTTCTTTACTACTCTGTTCACGCCCCCTCATGCCTTATAATTTAGGTTACATACCACCAATTCAACAAATGAGCATTTGGAACATACGCAAAAATAGTCTTACCCAGAAATTACCCCTGTTCCTCATAATGCTGTGAAAAAAGTTCTCATTTTATTTTAAAAATTTAAAGAGTTTCAGAGAGGAAAAACATTTCTGTACATTTTATAGGTGTATTTTGCTTCTTGTGATGTGAAGCCTAATCTCCATAATGATTTCTGAATATACCCCTATCTTGTGAAAACACTGGGATTTCCTGTGCTATTTATAGACCCTTCACTTCCGGTGACCAGTACTGCACTGCAAGTCTGTTAACCCCACATGCCATTTTGAGGATTGTGAGCTGAAATATGTAGAACCATGCTGATATATAGTCCTCTGCAGGTTAAAGTTAAGGTAAAGTCCAGAGGAGCCATTGAATATTGTGAAATTAGCATAGAAGCCTATGGGAAGTGGAATTAGTGGTTTCTATAAACATCCAATAAACATTTATCAAGCTCCGCCAGACGTTTGTTTCCTCCCTTACTGCTGCAGACAGGCTTTTCGAAATTCTCGGGCGTTAATCAAATCTTAAGTCGGTTAACAATTGAACAATGTCGCGTAAAATCATCTCCTTTTCCCCCACTTGGTAAGGTTCTTGCATTTTCTGAGATGACTCGCTGCAGCGTCTAGTGAATTTCTAAAGTCAGACGCTGTTCAGAGCTTGAGAAGTCATGGCAAGGAGATATGACAAATCAAAATAATTATAACAGGACCTGTAATTTCAGGTCTACGTTAATTACAGATATTTTTTATAATATACTGCTTATATCAAAATTTGAAAAAAATATCCAGGCATGATCCAGAAAGCTTGGACAGGGACGGGTTTCAAACTATTCTTTGCTTCTTTTGCCCAAATTCTAAATGTGTGCCCAAAATGAAAAAAAAATACCACCAAAAACGTAGGGGCTTTCAATCCTCCGGAATGCCACCTTTGATGCATGTTTTTGAGAATTTACAACATTTTTTTCCAAAAAGTACATATCCCTCCCCCTTCTAAAATCAAATTGTTGCTGTCTTTATGAATGGACATTTTCACCTCGTTAAATATGATTTACGACCAAACCAGGGAAAAACATGTCCGGAACATGTACTTCACTTTACAGTAATCATTATAGTCATTAATTGGTAATAATAGTTCTGTGTCTGTAAAAGACCATGATCATTATGATGTGAATTAGGGCCTATTAGCCAGATG
This sequence comes from Perna viridis, assembly GCA_037379345.1. Classification (NCBI taxonomy): domain Eukaryota; kingdom Metazoa; phylum Mollusca; class Bivalvia; order Mytilida; family Mytilidae; genus Perna; species Perna viridis. The sequence continues at coordinate 32,036,410 of CM074523.1, forward strand.
TCATCCAGTTCAAGGGTATTCGTGTCAAGTAAGATGGATGAAGTCCAGCGGTTTGTTTGTTCTGGAAACGGTAATAACTACACAACAGCGGCTAACCCCACAGTTTTAGGTTTCGGTTTTTTCTGGCGCGTTTTTGCCAATTTACGGTCATGTTCTGTCTGTGGCACTTAAAAATTACCCTGAACTGAATGAAAATTTTACTTGAAATGTATTTAGCAATATGAGAGAAACCAAGGCCATAATACATGCGTAAGGGGATAGACACGGTATTCACTTTCAATTTGCGCCACACTTGAAAAAATTATTTCATGCAACGAAAAATTTATGGCTGAGTAACTCCGAAAACATAACCGAAAACAGGAAGTTGCACCCAACCGATGTCGTGGTACCCAATTGGACATAAACGTGTAGTAGTAAAATATTTTAATTCATGGGAAGCTGTTATTGATTTTAGTACGGGTTTATAGAACGCTATCTTGCAAGGATCTAACCCTAAACAGACGAACATACCGTCCATATATTCCAGTTTTTTCCAATTCTCCAAGTTTGAACCACTGGCACAGTTTAACATCCCATGGTTTTATTGCCTTAACAATGCAACAAGAAATGACAGATCTTTCTAATTCCAAAATTTTAAACCATATAATTATATAAATACTGTAGATGTTGGTATGCTGTACACGTGTTTCAAGTAGTAACCTAATTTATTGAAATTCAAGATTCAAAAGTAAAATAAGTTGTATACATGTACTAGAAGCACTCAAAACCAAAAATATCGAAATAGGATGTCAACTCCGTCACCGATATTGTAGTACAATCCCTAATTCCAGGAACGAAGCTTCAGTATTTTTAGGGTTTCAAGTCTGACTACAGGGTTGGTTATAATAACTATGGTCCACCAGCAGTGGCATCGTCCCAGTGGTTTATTTCTAAATTTAAAAATACCACTCATGTAAAAATTGCAAATTTCGGTATGCTACACGTGTTTCAAGGAGAAACAGTCGACTGTTTCTAATTATACAATTAAGATAGCTAATTCAGATGAAAATATGCGACCCCAAATACAAATGTACATACTTGGAAAAAGCAGTCGATTTTTTTTTCGCCAGTATGAAGTTAAAGCGTTTGATTGATTAACAGAAGTCATCTACGTCAATTGAGATACACATTTTGTATCTTCCCGTTTATCAATTCACACAGGTCAAAATATTGTTATCCTTCCTGTATAAAAAAGCAGCTTACGGGCATCTTAACACAGGCTTTTGTGTAGAGAAAATTATGAGATAAATCCCGCTAAAATAACCTCTATAAAGGGTTTCCCCATTACCCATTGAGCTCCTAATAACCTCTCGACACAAGAGCCCGTGACTTAAAGAGCGCATTCGAAAAAAACTAATTGTAGAACAATTGTAGAAAGAAACTGACAGGTTTCAGAGGTTTAGGACGATCAATAATCGGGTTAGACAAGTTTCCAGTATATCAAATCTAATCATGTCTAGACCTAATTCTATTAATTCACTACTAGTGTAGGATATATATGTAACAACACTCCGATCTACTTTCAGTTTGGATGATCTTTCTTGTCAGCCAATAAGATCAAAGCTTTCATGATTGTGAAAGCATTATTCGAACAAAACAGATTATTCTGAAAAGATCATCTAATATAAACAAATCTGGTTAAGAGTGTTTCCTCCAATTCTTCCTAGACTAAAGTTTCAACCAATAAGCTAGCTTGAAGTTTGTTTCCTCAAATTTGAGGAGTAACCGATGGGTTCGATAAAGTTTTAATGAAACACAGGCCAGAAAGTAGAGTGGAATATTGTTGGATCCTACATGCAATGACGTGCAGTGATTAATTTTAATAATTATATAAATATATATATTGCAATTAATAAGGTTTACAGTTAAAAAATGTACATATACTTGAATCAATATTGGATTTCGGCATACTTCCTCTAACAAGGAACTGTTGTACATGTACTGTATTTGTTTGATACATAAAATGGCACAATTTATCAATTTAAACTATCCCCTTTTCTCTCCAAATATACAATATAAGTGGTCCCAGGTTTAACAAACAGATAAGCGACATACTTCCCTATAAAGAACAGTTCCACGGATACAAACACTTAAATTAAATGGGATGACAATATACGTAACGAGAGTGGTTTAGAATTTTTGACAGGAAAAACAGACACTTGAAAGCTTGTTTTACTACTTGGTTCAATATAAATCGCATATAAGAATGTGTATTGTCTAGGATCTGGATAAATCTAGATGGAATGCATTAATGACACTCGCTGATACAATTGTATCGGACAGCAAAACCGTGGAATTTAACATTATATCTATATAACGTGTGTCACTAACTATACATCCAAAATAAATAATTGAACAGTAAATTTAATCCTACTAAGATTACTTTTTTTATATATATAATGAAAATGAATGATAAACAAAACTAGTCGATCTTCCGTCACAATGCAGAAAATTTATATAGAAAGTTATAGCTAGTAATATGACGACCAATAACCGTTACAAGGAGATTCAACTACATACACCAACAACATTTAGAAAATGTAAAAAGTGAGCGTAAAACCATAGAGTTGAATAGAATTGCGTTCATTAAATAATTTCACACTGACATGATCAAATTTGTAATAAGTGCAAAAAGACGACGGCATCAGCAGAATTCTCATTATAATAATCAGTTGGTGAACTTTTTTAGTTTCGTCGGAATAAAAACAAAAATGCACCAAGACTGCTGCAATTGTTTTTTTTTTTAAACTTTGAATCTGTCAAATAAAACATTACTTTTAATTTTAGACTTTTATTTCTTTGTTCAACTTTATGATTCAATTATTTAAATAGTTTTTAACTGGCTTACACATTTGAATTTCGAATGCAAATGCAGCTTTATTTTAAATGAAACTCGAAAATGGAACTTGCGATTTTTAGTCTGGTGGTTTTCAAATTGAAAAAAGGTTCGTAAATGTCGTTATATAAATAAAAAAAAGTATGATGGAACCTAACCTCATCCTCGCAAGTCTTGGTTTTAAGTTTCTCTTCACTTCCTAATCCAAACCCACGATTTAATAGGGTGACCTAAATTATAATTCATAGTTCACAACATTGTGCAGGATAAATCGTCGCCTTTTTAAATATTACCCACAAACTCATGAGTAAAAGACGGACGGACAGTCGAACGTACTCGAGGGTCACTCTATAAATAAAATCCCTAAAAAGAACTGTACATACCAGTGCTAAGAGGTTGGCGAATGCCGTTATATTCATATTATGAGGAGCATTAGTCCGCAAGTTGTTTTTCATTTCCTTGACCATTGAGCACCGATTACAATGGCCTCTGTGTACGAATCCTTTTTTCGCCTTCGATTCAGCGTCCTCACAAACGTTGCACATTTTATATCCTTTCCATTTTGGGAAAATCGAATAAGCTTTTCCTTGGCCGTCTTTGGAGTTTGAAGCTTCGTTAACGCCACCCGTCAAATTTTTCCTCTCCACATTTTTGTTTTTAGCTACGTCGACGCTAATACCGTCGAACTGAGCACCTGTCTGTCCACTTGCGGCACAGTTTGGTATTTTCTTTGACCTACCACGCCTTGTTATGTGTAGAGGTTCAACATTTCTCTCCGACTCGGAGATATTATCAAGACTTTGGACACATCCCATTTTGCACTGTATCCTCGAAGTTGGTTTAAATTGACAACATAACACGAACACAAAAACTGAACGAAAATATAATGATTCTGTGAATCTCACTTTGACAATCGGTAGTTTTGGGAGTGGACACTATACATGGGGGTTACTCCCAATTTTTAAAGAAATCCTACACAATATAAAATTTTAATCCACCAATCTAAAAAAAAACTTCCCTTAAAAACGAACTTTGAGAAAATCTCAATATTTATTATTCTGCAAACCACAAGTTCTCTGCGTTCTCGTTTTTTTTTCTTTTTTCTTTTTGTCTTGTTCTTAGTTGTCTACCATACAAAACTAACGGTTAATACACTTTCCCTTCAAGAACTGAGTAGTATGTAGCCAATCCGGACAACTCACTGTTAACAATTCTCCGGATGTTTCTAGTTTGTAGCTTGTTGAGTGGCAACACAAATTATTAAAATCTATGACACGTTTTTAACATTTAAAAAATGACATCCAGGAAATAGACTTTCATCCACTTCGACACAAGTACATTTAACATTGTGATAAAAATTACTTTTTTGCGGAAGCTACTAAGTATCCGTACGTGATCACAAGAGAACGAACAGGTATATTAGCACCTGTAACACAGAAAATCGACAAATATTTCGCACCTGTATTATTTAATCATTAAGCAAATTTGTCATTTCCACAAAGGTGCGTTGTTTTTTTTTATCGCTGTTTACGCAATGTGATATTAATGCTCACTTGTATATATTTTCCTTACGGTTAGTTCACATATGGATGACTTCATATCATAAATGTAAGCACGTCTCACTAAAACATTTTACTACGAACGATTCAGTGGCCCATTGCAAGGAGAACCTATTAATTTTCAATTCAAAACTTATCACGAATATTTCGATTTTTGATACGTCTTCTGTTGGGTTAAAGCTTTTGTGTACATGTAGAAAACAGATAAGCTTACGAGTCGTTATTTTTTTTTATTTCACCCTCCTTTCAAGTAGTAATGTTTTTTTTTCTGATTATAATCAAGCTTGCCAACACAACGCAACTAGGTGAATAGTGTTAGATTCTTTCGTTCGCATGCAGTTACAACGCTGTCAAATGTCGGTTCTCTACAAGTTAACCCGTTCGAGAAATTGAAATTATAATTCAAGTTCCTGCTTACAAGTACATGTATATATTACCTAGGTCAGTAGCCTTAAATCCCAAAATATCTCAAAATGTTTGTTTACGTTGACAGAGTAAAAATGTATTACGATTATCTCCGAGAGTAGAAAAACTACAATAAATTATCCGCGAGATTACAAGTAGTTAATGGGCTATTGGAAAATACCATCACATAACAATCAATCTTCTACACCTGTACACCTGGTTACCATGGTAACTAATTTATCTATAATGACACAGGTGACAGTTTTCGATTTTATTTCCCATTCTGTCATATCTACAAGGATCATTTACATGTACTAATGTGTAATACATGTACATGTAGTTTTTCGCAGAAAACCATACACAACAAATAAGGTAATGTACGGAAAACCAATACCGCTAACCAGGACACAACACTAAACAACAACAATACAGAAATTCATCATCATCACACAACATGAAAAACCAAGTAACAAATATTTTATTTTTTAAAGATTTTCCTTTGTTTAATTTTTACATATAGCTGTCGGTCCATATAATTATTTGGGGTTGCATGACCAACCGGTCCATATATTGTCATATGACTCTCAGAATCATGGACTATTAGACAGTTACGTTAAATAAACACATCTTAAATGAAATCATTTTTTTCCTCTCAAAACAAGTCACTTGTATGAAAGGCAATATAGATATAAGTTTCCCATGTCTCTGATCTTAATATATAACCAAGTTAACTTGAGGGTTGGTTGTTACTTGAAGAAAGTATACGTTCTTTGGACTTCTTGATTTGGAAACTCTTAGACGACCATCGCTTCCTAGGTTTTCAATACATCGTTACTCATGTATGTATAAAAAACAAAATTTTATTTCAACCACCAGGAATAACGACGTACATGTATACAATTATTGGAAAATTGGAAAATGTTACTAATCACAAATTTACCGTAAATACCAATTACGAACTTGCAACTTGCAGGTACATGTAAAAATTACAAATATAGAATTTTGACCCCATTAGCATTTCTTAAAGTTAAGGCATTAATGGAACATTAAGCAATATCCCGCCAAGTAAAGGAGGATGGTAAAATGTTCAAAATGGCACAACTTGAAACTTCATATTGAATTTTGCTGAAAATTGAATGTAACCAGTTACATAAAGTAATACTTCAAAAAGATTCATTGATCCGTTCTCACGTTACCGTCTGGATACCATCGCAAGACGGATAAACGAATGGATACGGAGGGTATCATACAATAAGGCCACTTCATGTGGCGGGGTATAAAACAAATTTTAATGAGGACACAAACACCGTATTGGTACTACTGTAGGCTGGTCAGTGACACTATTACATCTAACTCAAAGAAATTAAACACAAATACAGTAATTGTACTATTATTCACGACAACTGTGATAACAAAACGTGGGAAGTTACAGCCACGTGGTTCAATTAGACAAGTTACTGACTTCCTAGTGACTTTGTCATGGATACAATGTTCTACAAACAGAATCCGAAAAATGTCGCACTCGTCTTCCGCGTTCAGGACTCCGGGATTCAAATTCAGGAAGAGAATGGGTCGGTCTTGAAGATTCACGTGTAACTACTGACACACAAAAATATATGTAATTACCACCTTCCCTTTACGACATTGGGGGAAAACCCACTACCGATTTGCTAGGCACTAAATTTAGCAAAAAGCATGCGCATCTCCTGCAAAGGTTTCCATAATTTCCGCTCAACTTTTTATGAAAGTGATGGTCTCGCGGCTCTCTGAATAGACGGTTCTCATTCGACAAGACTGGTTCACGTTTTGTTTCAGATTCCAATACAGTAGGAAAACAACATATAAAAGCTTCTTTATTATATAGTGTAAAGCAAATGGTGAATCCAGGGGGATGGCAGATTCAAACATTTCTATTTCTACATGAGTACTCTGTCATGTTAGTTGGAAAATTTTGTTGTAGTTACAGGAAACCTCATCAATGTGAAATAAGCATAGGCGATCCTGCTTTCCCATATTGTGTGTTACATTTAAATTATTGACACTGGACACAGGGGCTTGCTCCCAATATCAAATATGCTGCCCGACTATTATATAGTACAGGTTATATACTTAAGTCCGGCTGCATATTTGACAGTGGGAGCAGGGGCGGATCAATATTCAATATTAATGAGCACAATGACCCATAATTTTTTTTTCTACTTATATTGTTCCAACATGAAAGATCTTAAAAGAATTCAGAACCATTTGAAATCCTTGTTATTTCTCAACAGAGCAGCAAACATACTGAAGCTTCATGGAGCACAGCATAATATGACTGCAGTGGTTGAAACCTAAAGAGTTGGGGCAAGTGTGGACACAATATCATTTTTTGACATACTTAAGCAAAGATTTATAATTCATTTTACAGGAGTTACATAGTTGAATTCTATGAAATACTTGTTTTAGGTCCATTTTTGGCTACTAATTCTTAAACAGTTGGGCTATAACCCCCAAAATCATTACCAACCTTCCCTCTGTGGTTTGTAACCTTGTTAAAAAATTTCATAAAGTTCAAACAAATAATTCTCAAGTGATCACATAAAAACCAATTGTCTATGGTGGACACCCACAACAACACAGACAATGACTGGGCCATACCAATACACAACTGCAATTTTTTTGCAGTCATGTAAAAACTATTTGTCAGATTTGTTCAAGAGGAATAGATAACAACAGTGAAACTCATCCGAACTAAAACAATTTTGGACTATAGAACTGGTTCAATTTAAACAGGTGTTTAGTTTATCAAGGTTCCAAATACATTTAAACTGATATAACTAGCATCCCGAGTAAATACCTGCTATACAGTAATAAGTTTTAACTTGTTATTGAATTGTTGCACTTTTGAGATAAACATTATTAAGAATGTACATGAAATTGGCACTTTGTGAGAGTTATCATTCTTGATTTAGTTGATTAAAGTGGGAGATGTATTGTGTGCTCCAAAATACAGATCTGTATAAAGTGGGAGATGTATGGTGTACTGCCCCGTGCAGGTCCGGGTGGTGGTGGAATGGGGTACCCCTGGCATGTTATATGCTGGGATTGTCAGGCTATAATACGGAAAACCTGACTGCAAACCATAGTGGTGCACCATGTTAGGAAAGATGCCATGTTCCTCGCACATTAAAGAACCCTGCTGTGGTATTCGATAGTAGGAACGTTTGCACTCAGGAGGCTAAATTGCCCGACCCTAACCATCCCTCCCTTTTGTCTTGTGGCAATCAAAATTTTTCGACCTTACTATCCTTGTGTCCCATCCCTTTTATCATTTCATCATCATCATTTCATGTTAATTTTATCATCCTTTCATGTTCATCACCTGAATATAGCTGAAATATTGCTGCTTGGGCATTAAACCCCAACAAGCATGTATGGTGTGCTCCAAAATACAGATCTGTATACAGAAAGATCTTTAGTTATCATCATTAAAAATATGGTGTTTGTAGTAAAAAAAAACATTGTTAAGTTTTTGGTATTCTGCACCTTAAACCATATCTACTATTTGCAGTGCTTGAATTTTAGTAGGATTTGTACTTGATAAACAGTAAGTACCAATCATATAAATACTGTAAATTTTGTTATGAAAAATGCCAAACTATAAATTAAGAAGCACTCCAACTAAGAATCATGCAAAATGTGATTCATGGTTAGAAAGCCTACATATTTTAATTTTTGATATTTTGTTTGAATTGCCATGCATAGTAAACAGAAATTAACTTTCAATTTTTCATATAACTTGTGTTCATAGGAGATAAAAATTATATAGAATGCACTCTAGATTTCAAAATTAAGGGAGATAACTCTGTAAATGACACTCAAATACAATAGAATATACTGGATTTTCAATGTTGATTATCTCCTAAGAGCAGGAAGATTTGAATGAATAGTTACAAATTTCATAGTATAGACCCATAAAGCAACATAGCCACAAAATAAAAATATGTAGCCTTTTTTGGGTGTACCACATTTTTCAGATTTTGCATGATTCTTACAAAGACATATACTTAATTCACCGTATGCCAGGGTGTGTCTTACCTCTGGGAAATGTTGAATTAACTGGGTCATCACATGAGAAGGTCTGTACCATTTCTGATACCAGTTACCAGATAATCTACAGTTCTAAAATATAGTGCTGTATAAATAACAAACTTAAAATCTACTGATTTAATAAATTAAAAAATACTGAAACCTGAGGGGTTTCACAATTAATTTTTAATTTAATTTACAATTAATGCAGAATAGAATTATATGAGATTTTAAATGTGATTAGACTTCAGTTAATGTTGGATATGATAGATCATTAAGTCATCAGTCTGGGTGCTGTAAGACAAATGGTTTACTGTTTTAAGTGATTTCCAAGATTTTCTTACCTTTCTTGAAATTTCACATAATTCATTTATTCAATCTTAGTACAAATTTTCACTGACCCTGCAAACCCCCTTTTTTTATTTAAATATATGACAATGACACATCAATATCCAAATAAAAATAAAAATAGGAGAATTGCAGGATAATAGGAAATTCAGACTTATTCACCCATGCTCCCAGTTTTTAGTGGAATCTGAGTTGCTCATTTATGCCTTTGTTACTTTGTATGTATGATTTTAGTTACTTTATGTTCTTTGTTGTGTATGTCTGTTTTCCATGTCTGATCTTTGTCCCTGGATTACATTTTTTTGATTAACGCTATAACCTTGGTTCCCTTGATTATTCTCTTTGATAACAGGATTTATTACCTATACTTGTGGAGTTTCTTCTTTATATCACCATATTACCTGAAAAAAAAATAAAGCAAATGATGATATTGTGATATTTTAGGCAACCATTATGTGATTTATAACTTTTTTTGCGGTAGAAGGGGGGTTGTGCTAGGATGATCCAAATTATACTGAAGTGAAAAGGTAGGACAAGCCTTTTAGGAAAATGTATTAAAAAGAGAGTATCTCCTATCATCCTTATATCTTTATAATTCATATTTAAAAAAAAAAATTGCCATTTAATTTAGCACCAAAGAAAACAATTCAGATGGAAAAAAAAATTGCAACTCCCATATGTACCACATGGTTGTTTCCTTATCTAAGCTGCACATTAGATGCTACAAGACAAACAGTTTTAAGTATAGAGATCTTATCAAAATCATTGAAAGTACTAGGGGAGTGAAAATGGATTAGGTTACAGTGTGTAAAATGGCCAACTTCAGGGAATAGAGTCTTCCTTTGATAAAATGACAACTCCCTGATGAACTTTCTTAGGTGGTTAAATAGACATCTAAACATATGATCATACTGGAGATTAAATACCTATAAAATAATAGAAAGTTAAAATAACAATTCCACATGTTTATTGTTCAGTTAATTACCTTTGACATTTCTTTAGTCAATAAAAGGAAGACCCACTCTATTCCCTGGAGTTAACTATTGTACTTACTGTAAATAAACAGGGGCAGTCTTGACAAGATTGCTTTGGATTTGTTCATGATGGAAACTTCTATTTTGACATTTTTTTGTACATGTATGCATCCAGTCAAAACAGATCAAATATGATTTTTGCCTAACCAGTCAGATTGTTCTAACAATGCCCCAAAGCTAGTGAAATTGACACTTTGGATACAGATACTTGTTTCAAGTTGATTTTGATGGTATATTGTAAAAATATCTAGAAACTAGTGCCTGTGACTTTGGTCTTGTACTTAAACATATACAACAGGGGCATTGGTTTAAGATGAAGTATCTTTATCCCCATGGTGAAGTGTTGATTCATTTTCTTTTTATTTATTGAGCTAAAAATAAACTATTATGCAATAAACCCAGATAATGTTTTTCACTATATGTTATTTATAAGTTAGTTTGACAATATATCCCTTAAAAAAACCAATGTTATCAATAATTTACAAGTAATTGTTACCCTTAAAAAAGAACAGGGGACTTTCCATAATCTAAAGAAGATATATTTAGGGGTGAAATTGGCCCTCTAAATTTCATAAAAACTGATGTTGAAACTGGCCAACGACATTAAAAGCTGAATTTTCATTTCTGTTAATAATATTCTCAATGATTTTTATAGAACACTACTAGAAAAATCCTTGCACTCTATTTGGTAATACCCCACAAGGCCAATACAACCCTACCTGTACCCAGTCCTTTAGGAAAATAGGTTGAAAGAGTAAATAGGTTAAAAAACGCAGTCAGTTGAATGTTTGCATGTCTCATCATGATCATAAGGAAGTTGTTTGTGAAGTTGTGCAGTGGGTATTGAGTGGCAAACTTCACAACCAATTAAATTGATTTAATAGTTTCAAGACATTTCATAAAAAATACTAGTAAAATGTGCTAAGGTAGGCAGAAAAATAACGTAGTTGGGTAACCTTAAACTAACAATTTATTTTCTTTGGCCTTCATTTTACATTGTAAAATTAATTTGTGTAAACTCTGTCTAAACTTAACATGAAATGTTTCACTTTGTACGTTTCATGGTACTTTTAATTGTTATTAAAATCAAGCATGGCTGAGTAGTCTAAACCAGGGACATTATATATTTAATAAATACATTGGAACACTATTGGCATTTGTTACTTTTACCATTTAAATGTTTACTGCACAGAAAATAAATCAAAATGATATATGATGTCTTTTTTGCACTACTGATATGTATTATCTTTCTATGTAAGAGTAATGTAAATATTGACATTAGTTTTAATAGGTCCAATATCAAACCATATCAACACAACATTAAAAAACTTGAAATTTATCTTTAGACAAAAATATTGTACTTTTTATCAGTTTTAATCTGCACAGGCGAATCTAATATAGAAAATGATGGCTTCAGTGTTCTTCTGCTCGTATAGTTAAGTTGATCAAATACAAAAAAAAACTGAAATCAGGAATAACCTCCACCCCTTTTACGAATTTCTGGTTCCAACATTGATCTGGGTCATGTTAAATATTATTGGTAAAACTACAACTGTTGGTGATCTTAATGAATGATGCAACACACAAGTATTACTGACAATATATATATAGGTAAACCGACAGACAGACAGACAGACAGACAGACAGACAGACCTTATACAAGTTTGCAAACTTGATGGCACTTGAGAAAACTAGACATGGGAAAACTAATCATAAACAACCACATAGTGAATTGTAGCAGATTGTTATCTCAACTCAAACACAATGAATATTTTTTGTGTGTGAATATTTCTTTCTGGAAATCAGAGAAAAACTATTCAACATGACACTTTATAATGCTTATGACAAAGTTTAGGATTTTTATTAAGTTTATCTAATGATTTAAGCAGTGCATCATTAGCCTATTTGGAAGGCAAAGAGTCAAAAAGTAATTAAGAGAACCAAGAATCAAGTGCAAGGTAAAATAATTCAGCCTATAGAAAAAGACACACACAAGAAAAAACATGAAATAACCAAAACATACCATACAAAGAAACAATGAGGTATGATTGCCAATGAGATAGTCTTCCAACAAATGCCAAGCAATGAACAATTTAACTTCTACAGGTCATCACACAGTCTTCAATGATGGGCATAACCATGTCCCATACATGTACCTTAAAGCAAGCTGTAAAGGGTCCCAAAATAAATGATGTGAAACTATTCATAAGAGACAAAAATCAACCCATCTATAGAAAAAAACATAAAATGAAGACTTTACAGGGCATATCTGTACACTTGTTCAACTCATTTTATGGACTTTTCTGGGCCAACGACCTACATAACCTAATGGCAAATCATTAAATCTGCAGAATAATATTTTTTTATAAAATCAACTTTCTTTTACTCAATGATCAAAAATTAAAAAAAAAAAACAAGACACATAGCTATTCTATTGTCAACTGAAACCCAATACACAATGTAAAAGAAATTAGAACTTTAAAAAAGCATCCTACCTTTAAATCTTACTTGAATAAATTTTAGCCTCTAAGTTTTTAATAGTACTATTATCTGGAAAAGCAACCTAACTTTGAAATTCTTGTTCAGAATAATATTGTATATGAAATATATTCTATAATAATAATTTATTTACATACCCAATTAAAACCTACAACGTTGTCAGTTCAAGCATTTCTAAATAAATCCCTTGCAGGGATGTTCAAACATGAAAATAAATAAATTTATGTTTATTTTATTTTATTTTATTTTAAGAAAGTTCTATAAACTTGTTTCTAATTGAAGTTTCATTCACCTTTGACCCCAACAAAAACCTGAATGTCTATAGTGTTAAATAAATGGGAGGAAACCCCAATTAAAGAGGCTATTTTTTAATGAGAGGGGTAGGGAAATAGGTTTACCGGTAATGGACATTTGGGAAAAAATGAAATTTTGTGAAAAAGCTTTTCTGCCAAAATGTCCCTTCCTTCTTAAATGTAAAATTAAAAAGAACTACAGGGATATAAATATTTACACCATGGTTCAAATGAAAAAAAAACTTGAGCCAAAAACAGAAATGGCCTGGTTGCTGTTAACAGGAAGTAGCCATGCAACTGACCTGTAAGGCATCCCATGATATGGGACCTCATACTACAGTTGCATACCAATAATCTAGTGGCTGTGATTTAAAGTTGCTGAGAAAGCAGTAACAAAAACATTTTCCCCACTGCCTGCTTGACTGACATTCACGAGTGCAACCCAGCCAAAAACTCTAAACTACTGAAGACATACACAATCTGACAGAAAATTCCTTTAAGTGCATATATATCAAAGAATCAAGCAAAATATGTATATGGTGTAGCACATGAAGATAAAAAAAAACAAGAGATTTTATTGCATTATTCAAGTATATAATCATTATATACTTGGATAATGCAATAAAATCTAACTGTATTTTTACCTCATAACCTCCAGAAATAACCACTTTAGTTAGTTGATATGCAATATGGAAAAATGGCTGGAAAATTTTCTACCATTTTTTTTCTTTACAAATATAACCAGTCAAAAAATATCTACACTCAGAAGCTCTGGGAACACTTTTTTAAAATTTAAATAGCTTTTTGATTGTTTTCTAGATGTATTGAATATATTTGAGGTAGAAAGGACCAAATTTAGAAAAAAAAATGATGTGCTAGCCTGATTCTTGCACAGAAAGGTATTTAAAAGATATTTTATTTGACATTGTTGGAATCTGTGTATGTTTATATCAAAATAATCATTTATCATGTCTATTTATACATGCAATACATGTTATATTGAATTGTGAGATCACACCCCTTTTGAATATCCCCAATAACAAATATATTCTTCTGAAGTGTTTTTATCTGTTTTACTAATATCTTGCATTTTCTTGTACAAATCAGTTTATGCCACCAATATCTGCACATATACCAGTAGTTTGTAACATTACACATCAACATTTGACATTGTTGGAATCTGTGTATGTTTATATCAAAATAATCATTTATCATGTCTATTTATACATGCAATACATGTTATATTGAATTGTGAGATCACACCCCTTTTGAATATCCCCAATTACAAATATATTCTTCTGAAGTGTTTTTATCTGTTTTACTAATATCTTGCATTTTCTTGTACAAATCAGTTTATGCCACCAATATCTGCACATATACCAGTAGTTTGTAACATTACACATCAACATAAAATGACGTTAGAAAATGTTATTTTACTTACATTTAATTATAATAATGATAATATTTTAGATCAATTTTATATTAGTTATAATTGGACAATTATTTCAATTCCAATTTTATAAAACCCTGGGTCTACTATAGGGATATGGTCTCGTATAACATGCCTATATATTTTCTTCAATTTGGAATAAAAAAAAACAGTCAACAGATTTCAAAATGATAAGTTTTGTTGAGGCCAGATTTCATTCTTAGAATCTATAACTTTGATCTTAACAGATGGATTTTTCATTACAAAATGTCCTGCTTAACTATTTGCATAGTAACTTATCAACTATTAGAAATAAAAGGTTGTATTTTGACCTGTATCCTATGGTATCAAAACCTCAGTCAACTGTATCGTACTGTATCCTGACCAAAAGCATTGTGAATTGTTTCCTCCTTAGATATAACATAGGAATATGGTCTCTTATCAGTGTTCTAGGATTTTTCAGAAATTGAGGTTTCCTTGGGGAAAAATCCATATAAAATCAACTTTCCCACAGTCAGCGACTGCTTTTCTAACAAAACAAATCCTTACAGCATATGAAGTTTTCAACTTGCCACAGGAAAGTTTAACTAAGTACCTAATTTTCCCTGACCCAAATTTCACTTGCCCTGGATGACAGGAAATAGGAATCATAGAACACTGCATATCATGGGGATACAGTATTATGTAACATGGGAATAAAGTCTCATATCATGGTGATACAGTCTCATATCATGGGGATATAGTCTCATATAACATGGGGATACGGTCTCATATAACATGGGGATATGGTCTCGTATCCCCTGTCAAGCAGGCCAATCAAGTTGTAGGATAACCTGGTACTTTCCACTCTAGTGGAATATTTAGATGTATTTTTGTTTTGTGTAGTTTATTATTTCATTTTGGTAATTAACACTTATTGACAGAAATAATCACACTATTGTGCTGTACTTATTATGTTGTTTCTTTGATGGTTAATAAGTTACAGACTGTAACAGTACAGAAAGAGACATACCATGATAAATCAGCATGATGGAGGTGATTGCTTAAAATTTTGAAATTTCTGCAGATACATTCCAACTTCTTTTGTATTCAAATCATTATTCCTAACCATTCTGAATGCTGAATAAAATATGTAAATGTCTCTGATGGTAAAAAAGTAATTCTACATGTACATCCACTTTGTTAGTGGTTACCACTATCACGATGATTAGTCATGGTATGTATTTCTTGCTGTGTTTCCATGCATATAATTGAATTTTCTGTTCATTCAACATCATGTTCAATTTCAAAAGTTTCAGTTGTTACAGAGCTCCACAGGTACACATGTATAACGTTACTCTGTTTCTTAAATTTTTAATTGATTCTCATATCACCTGACCTCAGTTGGAAAAAAATATTTCTCATCTTTAGAGAGATTTAAGATCTGAGATGCTGATTGGTCGAATTACAACGGGCGTTTGGTTGTTGTGTAGTTGTCTTGCAAAATCTCAAAAGTTGTAATGTTTTATATGTTGTTCTTTGTGACATCATAGAGAGTTAATAGCTAGTATTTTTCCCATGACACAGAATGAGGCCTTTGCTTTGAATAATATTAAAGAGAAAAAGAATCTACAACTTTAATTTTTCACATTTTGAGAAATTTCTTAATCAACTCAGTTTCATTGTAGATTCTACATTTATTTGTAGATAATATCCAATTTTACATAAAATATTACTACAAATTCATTTTACTGAAAGACTACTTGTCGCACAACTTGCATGGTTTCGTGTCTTTTATTTGGGAGAGGTCCAGTTTAATAAATTTATCATTCTTTTGTTTTTGTTTAATAATAGGTGATATATAAATTATGTAAGCATATTACAGATGTCACTTGCACCTTTCATCACTATCTCATCCTTTTTTCATTAGTAATTAATGGGTCATAGGAACTTTGGAATAATCGTACAAAACTTTGAATTTGTAGTTAAAATGACCAATTTTATAGAGGACATAAAAAAAAAAGTCATAAAAAATAAGTCATAGACATTTAATTAGTGTAATTTGGAAAATCAACATATTAAAGATTAATAGAAAAAAACCATAAAGCTTATTTTGAAGAAAGGAAATGTGACTGACATCAGCAATTTGTCAGAAATTACCTTTGGTGTCAACTTGTAGGTACATTTGACAATTTGTAATATTATATATGAGCCTAAACCAAATACATTTTATGTAATTGTGTTTGAGTTAATAAAATAATTAGTGTTCACATTGTCTTACAGACTTAGTATGGACTTAAAAATCTTCTACAGGTTTTTACATGCAAGTCCAGATGAGTATACGGAGTTAATGCATGTTTCTTCATAAACTGCTAAAAAAATCTAACTTCGGATGACACATATCGCTTTGACTTGACAAATCTATATATCCATATAAAAAGAGTTATTCACTGTCATTAAAATAAAATAAAAACAACACAGACTTGCTCAAGGGGAGGCAAACCAAAAGTACTGATAAGTTTTAGAATCCTAAGACTAAGTAGAAAAATAGTCACCACTAAAAAGCAAATAGCAGGTCAACAAATCTATTCAAAAAAAATAAACCATATTTTGTAATTCGACTGATGTGGGATTAAGTTAACATGATTAGTGTGTAAATGTAGTAAATACAGTACACAGGTTGATTATAAGTTGGGTCGATGATGTGTTGGGCGATGTGCTATTCCATTTTAATTTTAATCAAATTTTAAATGTTACGCCATGTGACATTTTTTCAAAATGATATATTTTCCTTTATGCATCGAATCACTCAAATACACTAACGGGAGTATAAGCCTGGGAAACAAGAAGATATAATCTTTCTTGAGTTGTTTCACAACTTTTCGTCTGTTTTCTTTGCCAAGTCAAACCAAATTTTGGTTGTCGTAAATATTTTTTTAGTAATTAAATCTTATATAATTAATTTAAAATTAGATTTGGATTAAGCAAAATACGATTTTTCATTTAGACATAATTAAATGCACTTATAAATATTTTTATCTTCTTCAATTGTCGTAAAGTTTCACTTCCGGTAGAAAAATAATTTGGCGCCAAAATTTGTAAACAAACTATCTGAAGAAATGCCTGTTGAGGACCAGAACCATACTTATGATCCGGCTTCTCTCCCTGATCTTTTGCCCATATATTACAAACGACTTTTTCCATATGGACCTTATTTTAGATGGTTGAATTACGGCGGTGGTAAGTGTTTCTTTTATTCTCCCGGGCCCCGTGCAGGTCCGGGTAGGGAGGTCAGTCAAAATATGAAGTATATAGAAAATGTACAAGTCTATATTAGTTTGATAGAGCCCAAGAAATGTAACTTACTGGTGCAAAAATTTTTAAAATCGGTCAAGGGGTTCAAAAGTTATTACAATTTAAAGTTCAAAATTTTGGTCATTTTTCTTGCGAAGGCAAAAATGTCACATTTTGAGCACTTCTGTGGCCCACATAAGTCAAACAGGTAAATAAATTCATACATTGTGTCTTAAACGTTTAAATAAAGCCATTTCATACTTTGATTTAAGCCATTCAGGAAACTTGTATCTTAGATACAAAGAAAATTACACTTTTTTAAAATTGGCAAAAAAACACTTTGGACTTAGTTTTTTTTTGCTATGTGTCAACAGCATCGTGAATTAAAGTGCCATTTTTGGATATTCATATTTGGAAATTGGAAGGTAGTAGGAATCTGATACTTTGCTGTTCTTTCAAGAGTAATCCATTAAACAGAAATAAATAAACAAATATTATGTCAAAACCTCTGATTTGTTTTTCATTGGAATCAGAAACACTGCGGCAGACCCCCTTTTTTTTAAATGCGTTTTTTCAATAAAAAAATACATTTTTGCTTACTAAGAATTCAAAAAAAATATTTAATTTTTTCTGTCACTTGTTTTGTTTGGCAATAAAGTTGCTTGACTTGAAAAATCATGTTTTTCAGCTCCAAAAAATTTTTTGAGGTCGAAAATTTACATTTTAGGGTAAATTTTAGAGCTATTTTCAGTGGAAAAAATGGCGAAAGGTCAGACAAAAAAAGACATTTTGAATTTAAAAGCAGTTTTTAGCACATGACAGTTATTGTTATTGTGGTTATATATGTAAAAACACATTTTTATCAAGAAATAATTGAATTATATTTAAAAACCAACAAGCAAATGTTGAAAAATGGGGGTAAATCAAACATTTTTGAAAATTTCAGATAAAAAAAAAAACGCATATTTATGCTTATATTGATCAAAATATCAACCTACCATATACTTATGTGGTACCATTTTAAAGCTTAAAATCTAAGCTATCACATGAAGATACTTTCATCTTATTTTGCTATAAAATGTTTAATGTGGATGAAAATTTGTTAGGCCTATACCTTAAAGGAAGCCAGACGATAATCAAAATAAACATACATTTTTGCCGCAAAAAGTGGCAAAATAATATTATATCAAGGTCTGGTCAATTCTAAGATTCCTAATGTAGTCTTGTAATGTTTTCTTGTTTAAATAGGGTCTTTTAACATAATAATCTCATTATTATGTTAAAATTGAATAAAATTTCAAAAACAAATGCTGTTTTTCCAAGAAATTGAGAAAATTTTTATGAATACATTGACTTGAACCAATGCGCATCCTTTCACTATGGAACTTTGAAGCCTTAGCTGTTTCCTCATGTGTACTATTATGTACATTCAATGAAAATAAACAAAATATCATCATTTGATTAAGTTTAATGAACTTTTCGAAGTTTCCATTTCAGGCCAGAAGGGTTTCTTCACCAGGATCTACTATGTCTGCCAAATCTACAAAAGAGATTATGTACATAAGGACATTACACCTATTAACATCATTTACCTTATCAATTTACTTACAGTTAGTTTACTTTCTATTAAATCATAATCTGGTTTGCTAACAATCTGAAAAAATGTAAAACTTTATTTGATGTTGGTTGCTCACAAAGCGGTTGACAAAAGATATGGCGAGAAGTTAAAAACACCAAACTTCCTTTTCCAGAATAATTATCTTCATTTCAAAACAAGAAGATTGTTTTATAAGGTTATATTAATGTTATGTTAAATAATTTAATATGAATAATTTCGCTGCGTGATCCGTCTAGTTCTTCTATCAAGTGTTGAACTCTCTTACCAATCAGGATATCGGGTTCAGGTGTGTCTGGAACTACCCTACTTACTGTACCCCACATGGTCCTACCTCAGACTCAGCCCATATTCGTCTCATAGCATAGCCCACTATGCTGCTCAGGCCATCTGAAATAAACAAGTAGTGGAATTCAATGAATATGTACTGTGAAGCAGTTTTAAAGCAGAGTCTAAACACAAAACTAATCGACAGTTCTTGTAAGTAATATATGATTCAAATGTAAATGCTTATTTGTTACCATGATTAAAAGACTCAAAAGTTTTACTATTAAAATAAATAAAGCTACTAAACTAAATCAAAGTATAAAAACTAACTTACCATGAATTCAAAACATCTCCAGAACTCAACAAAATGAAACTAAAATGATGAAAAACAAACAGAAAATAAAACTAAATCATAATAAAATTTACATCAGTGTTTACTTTTTATATGACAAAATAAAATAAATATTTAGGCAGCCTGTTTACTAATACTTTCTTCTGAAATAAATCAATAATTAGAAGAAAAAACACAGTACAAGTATGTTTCATATACATACAACAAAAGATTGGTATTATGAGTCAATCAATGTGATCCGAAAAAGGCAAAAAAAATATTAAACCATAATTAATTAAAATTTAATGATAAATAATGTATATTACTAGGATTTTAAACCTTTTCCAAGCAATTGTACATGTATATGAATATTAAATAAGTAGAGCATCTACAATCCTCTAAAAAATGAATATGTAAGTTAGCTGTTAAAAATTGTACAATATGAATATATAAAGTAAACTTAAGAAGATGCAGGTCATATGTAAAATATGCAATTGCCACATATATAAATCTCATCAAATAAGTTCTATTTATCAAGTAAAGTACAAGCAGGGCTACATGATAATTGTTCTAATAAAAGTCATAATTAATATATATTAACTGATAAAATGAAAACCAGAAAAAAAAGTTGTGTATCATTTGAAGAAGCAATTTAAGGTTGAATTTTTTTTCTACATATGATAATTTTGAATAAATAAAACAGTTAAAATAAATATAAAGAAGGTTTATGCTTAAACATGTGAGTTTCATATAAATTGGGCACTACATATAAATTAAAATTGAATTATCAAGGAAATTAAATGCAATATGTGCAAATTCTCCCAACCAATAGAATAAAGCAAGGTAAAATACGGAGACTTCCGATAATATAGGAAAGTCGATAAAGTCCGAAAGATTTTGAATGGATTGCAATCAAACGTTGGGAGAATTTACCTCATTACATATTCATCGTTTAATAAAAATGTTATGGAAACCTATTCCAACTAATGCTAAATGAGAGTAATCTTCTTTAAATCAGCTCATGCAGAATCAAACGAAAATCAGACCTTCCAAGAAGGTGAATATAGTTTTTAAGCTTGCAGATGATAAAAGGTCACTCTAGAATTTGACCTTACGGAAACAGGGCGATTAGGCTTATATTAGACATAATTTTGGTACTTACCGTAAGTGATTGGCCTCCATGGCCTAGGTCCATCGTTGTCTGCACCACCAGTCAAAAATCCGTCCAGAAAATAGTCGGTAAAAGGCATTTATCCACGAGTGTTCGAAAATCTTAACAGAAGCTATGGCAGATCAGTAACATCCGGTTAGCAAGAACGATAACTGGTCCCGCTTTAATTTTTGTGAAAACCACGCCCTGACCACCCTAATATCCAATCGATTCCGCAAGCTATTATTGTTTTTCTTCTGAAACCAGGGTTACGGATAGACGCAGAAAGGATTAAATTTTCGGAATCCGACTGTCAGTGCATTCCGGGTACGCAAAAACTATTTTTTTTCAACATGTTTTTCCTTAAAATTGCGTAAAAAATATGTTTTGTAACCAAAAAATTAGCCTGACAACCGGATTATCAAAATGGAAGATATTTCCAAAAATTTAAGCCATAAATGAAGAAAATCGGTCCAGTAATAGCTTGCGGAATGAATTTTGAAATAGATATGATCTTTGACACATAGTTTTTCAGGCGGCCATTTTTCTCAAAGTATCGTCACTTCAAACGTTTGTACCAAATGACCATCAACTCCAATGACAATGAAAGTTGTATATTTAGAAAGAGAAATGTCTCATCTTCAATTACATATATTTTTTATTGTCATGCAATGGATTTTTAACCATTTTCTAACTTGTTAAAGTTGACTCAAAATTGAGAATTTTGCTCTCGCAAGAATATCGATAAACGCACTACCGACCTCCCTAGTCCGGGTGTCAAAGAGTAATCAAGGGAACCAAGGTTATAGCGGTAATCAAAAGAGTGTAATCCAGGGACAAAGAATAGGCCTGCAGCAGCGCTACGCTTGTTGTAAAAGGCGACTAAATAGTGCTCAGAAACCTAGCCAGGGGCTAGGCGCGCTGCCCAGAGCAACTGGGATGTGTGCCCCAGGTGGTGGAATGGGGTACCCTTGTCATGTTACATGCTGGGGTTGTCAGGCTAAAATACGAAAAACCTGACCGCAAACCATAGTGGTGCACCGTGTTGGGAAAGATGCCACGTTCCTTGCACGTTAAAGAACCCTGCTGTGGTACTCGATAGGAGTAGGAATGTTTGTGCTCTGCCACAGGAGGCTAAATTGCCCGACCTTACCCATCTTTCCCTTTTTCTAGTGGCAATCAAAATTTGTCGACCCTACTGCCCTTATGTCCCATCCCATTTTTCATTTCATGTTCATTTTATCGTCAATTTCATGTTCATCGTCTAAATGTATCTGAAATATTGCTGCTCGGACGTTAAACCCCAACAAACAAAATATTCTCCCGGAGTAGGAACCATAGGGCTCTGCCACAGGAGGCTAAATTGCCCGACCCTACCCACCTCTCCCTATTTCCAGTGGCAATCAAAATTTGTCTACCCCATTCTCCTGGTGTCCCACCCCTTTTTCCATTCATCATTTCATGTTCATTTTATCATCAATTTCATGTTCATTGTCTGAATATAACTGAAATATTGCTGCTCGGACGTTAAACCCCAACAAACAAACAAACATTTCCCCGGAGTCCCTAATATGCCAATTTCTATGCCATTCTAGTTTCCTGTCATCGATGTTTTCTCCGACAGACAAATTCTCGTCAACTTCAAAACATGTTTCTGGGTTGTCTGAATCCTTCCCACACTTAACTGTCAAATTATGTTCCTTCAGCCATGCAGAGGAGTTTGGGTGGTAGGTGGTATAAACGTCTGTTAATGTTGTCTTGTCAGGGAAGTTTTGTGCGTCCATGTGATGGCATGTCGGTATTTTAATAGCTATGACCAAGCTTGCTAATCATGCTTTTTTACATGGTCCAAGATAGGATTTAACTTGAGACAAGATTTGTAAGAAATGTATTGGTATAAATGTGCAACTAACAGTAAGACTCTAATTCCAGCCAGTGCTGACTATAATTTTTCAAGATGTTTACTATATGACTATATAAATTTTTGCTAAAATTAAACAACCCTGCTAAAAAATAGCCAGTCTAGGGCTGGCGAGCAGTCTACTATTTCTAACTCTGGTAAAATGTGAAATATCATTTTCAATGGGAGCTGGGTAATGTTTTATCTGCTTCAAATGGCAAAGACCCCGATGTAGCAAAAACATTGTCTACTATACATGACAAAGATGTTGTCTTACCAGCAGACAAAGCCCAAAACAACAATGTTTTTGTCTGCGAAACGTTTTACATCCAATGTTTATTATCAGAGGTAGACATAGAAAATAATAGCAGTGATAAGACCTATAGTGCTACCACACTCTCCATAGAGATTGTGGAAAACCATAAATCTGTGCTCTCCTCTTAATCTTCTCTACCAAGGACAATAATTGTGATTTACCGTCTATGTACTGGATTCCTAAACTCTACAATAATCCATACAAACGTTTCATGGATCTGCAAAATGTACCACCAAACCTCTTTCAAAACTTTTAACTTCTATACTCACAACTGTAAAAGAGGGTCTACAGTCCTACCACAATACTTGTTACTCCTGTATTGGTATTAATTCAATGTGGATCCTGAAAAATTCGAAATATCTTTTGGAGACAATCAGTTCAAGACTATTATCTGAATATAATAGCATTAAAACTATAATTTTTCAACACTGTATACTTCTATACCACATAATCAGTGAAAATCCTGACTTAAAAGCATTATACATTGTTGTTTTTCCAAAAAAGAGGGTACACCTAGATACAAATATATAGTTCTTGGTAGAGATTCCTCATACTTTGTAAGAAATAATTCCAAATCATCTCCAAATATACAGAGGAAGATGTTTACAAAATGCTGGAATTTTTAATCGACAACATATATGTATTTGTCCAATGTGGTGTACGTGTTTTTCAACAAATAATCGGCATTTCAATGGGAACAAATTGTGCTCCTTTACTTGTTGACCTATTCTTTCACTCTTATGAGGCTGACTTTATAACTGATCTGATCGGTAGGAAATAATATCGTCTGGCTAGACCCTTTAATCTCAGTTTCTGCTATATAGATGATGTATTATCTTTAAACAATCCTAATTTTGGGGATTTGATACATCACATCTACCCAAAAGAACTTGAGATAAAGGATACTACAGACACTATGAAGTCAGCCTCATATCTTGACCCACACTTAGAAATCAATGGTAAAGGAAAACTATTGACCAAACTTTATGGCCAACATTATTACTTTTCTTTCAAAATTGTCAACTTTCCTTTCATCTGTGGCAACATCCCTTCAACACCTGCGTATGGAGTGTTCATATCACAACTCATACATTACGCCAGAGCTTGCCGAAACTACTCAGCAAGCAACTTTGGGTGCTGTCTGATATATATATAAGTGGTAGCATAAACAACTTTTTGTTTATTGTTGGGGTTTCTTTTCTTGTTTTTTGTTTTTGTTTGTTTTTGCCTAAATGTCATTTGCAATGGTCTTTCTTTATTCTTTTCAGTACCAAAAAGTTATTTCCATAATAGAGAGTTTTCCTTCACACTGAAAGATGATGTCTATATACGATACCAATCCTTCAGTGACCAACAGGAGTTGGAAAAAGAAATACAGAAAAGATGTCCATACAAAATAGATATTGGTGCAGTTTTCACACACAGGGTATAACATATTAGTATAAGCTGCTATAGAGTTATTATCATTGTTTGACACAGTGATTTTCCAACACTTATTTTAGGTCAGATTTTCGGCCCCATTCCCAATGAGAAAAAGGCTCTAAAAATCCCAATTGTGGGTTGTAAAATTCCCAATTGTCAATATACGTCGCCTTGAGATCGTGATCATGTTGTTTTTTTTTCTTCCGTATCATACTCTGTTTATTTACATTTGGATCGTCTTTCGGGGTGTTTCGTTAGTTTTCCTTATATTATCAATGTCATTTTGATTGCATTGCAATCTATTCGATTCTATGTCATCATTGCACTTGAAGGGAACTAAAAAGGTTAAACAGACAGGCTGAAAAATGACCCATACAATATGTCAATAGAATATTTCTGACTGGGCAATTCAATTGCTGGCATGGCAATGTCTCATAATTCCAAGTTCTATCGAAAAAAACAGAGCTCAGCTGATAGTGTTAAATGTCAGAAATTAGATTCATTTGGCTTAAAGAAATCAACATGAAAGAAAACTTAAATTTTAATATACTAATAAATGATTCAAATGACAAATGTTTTATTAATGTTTGAAACTAATGAAATTGGAAAACAAAATGCATTATACAGATGATTTTTTTATGAGAGTTGTACATGTACAAACTTTTCTTCAGTCACTGTTGTATCCAATTTGTCTTCCAAAGGAGATCTGCACTCCCTTCAGTATTGAGGGAACTGTAGTGTTTTTCATTTATATATCATTTCCCAAATTAGCAATTTTACACTTTTTTTGTCCCAAATGCATGGGCCAGGGGCCCCTTCCCAAAAATAGTTGGAAAATCACCCTGCTAAACCTTCAGATATTTTTTTATATTAATTACTTTACAAATTATGTTCTTTGGGTCTTTATTTTTACAATATGATCTTGCCTTTAGCACAGAAGAAAGTACTAATTATTGTCTATTTATACATTTTAGCCTAAAGACCACAAGACAGTTAAAGCAGCAGCATTCCAGGCTCAGGAGAAAGAACTAGTATTTGATATAGATATGACTGATTATGATGAAGTACGATTCTGTTGCTCGTAAGTCTTGTGATTCATGACCTGATTAAGGGAATAGTTAGATAAGATTGGTTTATTGCTTTAAAACATATAGCATCTTACACTGTAACTAATGAATTAAATGTGATTTTTTTCCAATGGAGTTAGTTATATGATCGTATCATTAAAAAGAGGAAAATTCTCCTAACCTTTGTGAATAATGTCATTAGGCAAAATGAACTTGTTTCTAGAATAGAATGCTAAGTATGTAAACCAATTATATAAATCTTCAACTGCTTGGTTATTAGTCCCCTACCAGCTTTAGCCAAGTGAACTTTAGATTTGCACTCCATCAGTCCATTTTTCAGTCAGTCCTGAAAAAATGTAAGTTTTCCACACTTTATTTTCTAAAAGCTTGTAGATATTTTTGTACATTTGTATATGAGTTACAGATTAAGTTAACATTTCATTCCGCTTTGCTGATTTTTGTACGAGTTACGGCCCTTGAACTTTGAAAAATTTACAGAAATTTACGTTTTCTGCACTTTTTTCTAAATGACTGCAGATATTAAGCTGATTTTTGGTATGAGTCTATCCTGATGAGTTGCAGATCAAATTTAGGTTTCATTCCTCTTCACTGATTTTTGTCAGAGTTATGGCCCTTAGTATTTGGGTCAGTGATATAAACAGCTGGTAGGGGACTATGTATTGTTTTGTAATACTCTCAGAATGCTTGTATTTTGTATATATTGTATTTTTGTTAAGGTAGTTGACATATTTTGATTGGTGAATTTTTAGTTGACTTTGGAAAATATACAATCATATTACAGGGTCATAATATGTAGAAATTTCTTGTCCAGACAATAACATGAGTGTAAGATACTGTTTTAACTTGAAGTATGTGCATAATTTTCCATTTTCAAATTTAGCTTTTGTGGAGTACCAACTATCTCTATATGTGAAATATGTTAGAAAGAGTGTCAAGCCATTAAGGAAACCAAGATTCTAGCCAAAATAAAAATAATGTAATCCAGGGACAAAGACCAGACATGGAAAACAGACACACACAACAAAGAACATAAAGTAACTAAATCATACATACTAAGTAACAAAAGCAAATGAGCAACTCGGACTCCACTAAAAACTTGGAGCATGGACCAGGTGCACTGGTAGGGTAAGCTTCCTGCTTTGAACAAGTGTTAATTATTTCTATTTTTTTATTTTTTACTTAATAAGTGCTAGAAATTCCATCTTCATCACTATACTTGATATGAATGTCATTTTGCAGGGTAGCTGGCCTAGGTCATTTACCGAGGTCATGGACCTCCAACCCTTTAAAATGTCTCTTTATTGTGGACTTTCAATTTTTCCTAAATAGACCATTGTTTGGATGATTTGAAAAGTCTGGGAGCTTCAGCCATAGGTGTTAACCCTTCCAGTTTTACCTTTTGACCCACAAAAAAAGTCTCCTTTGCAGGAGGCATGATCTCCTAGTTTCAAGAATACCTCTCGTAAAAACCTCCCGTATTTGAATTTATCAAAATTTCATCAAATTTTGTCCACCATTTTTGTTTATGTCAACAATTGTGTGGGTCGCAAAAGTGCTTTATTGTCAAAATGCTTCATAGAACAGCTGATCCACATACAAGTCTCTCTAGAATTATCTTCGTTCATATCAACAAATAGCATGAGTTACAATTTCGAATGGATAGTTATGTCAAGATTTTACAAACTTTGTGGCTGAACACAACCTGCCATTCTGTGTGGTCGATATCATTTTACCAATTTGAAAAAAAAATTCCCTGACAGTAAAATTGCAGAGAAATTTTAATGTAAAAGGACTAAATGCACCCAAATCATAAAGCAGGTTACCGTGCCAGATCTTGAGGCTGCAAATGTACAGTGATTGAAAACTGTCAACTCAAACCATTCAGTATTTTATGTGATGAAAGCAATAGTTGAGGTGCCAAAAAGTTCGTTGCTTCTCCTGGTTGCATTTTTAAAGATGGAAGCAGGATTCATTGACATGCCAGGGATGAGCATTGGAACAGGGCAAAATTTATTGTATGCCATACCAAGCATCTCTTCTGTGAATACATGTATAATTCATTTTGTTGATTCATTTGTATAATCATGTATTTTGTTTTGAAAAAAAAATATGTAAAATCCTCTTTTTTATTTGATTTAAAACATAACAAAATATGTCAATAATGTCATCACGCAAAATCTTCCGCAATTTTATGATGGATTGCAAGAGATCTCCCACAGTTAGATTTGACTAGGTTAACTGGTATGGGTTCAGCTTTTAGTAAGTAAATTCAAACTCATGGAAATTTGTAAGCTACTTATATTTCTAAATGAGGATAAACATCTAGTGTTGTCTAGTGAGAATGATTTAGTTTAACTGAAGTGTATTTATCAGAACTACAGATGAGTTACATGTTTAGTCAAATTGTTTTTGAATTGTTCTGATATAGATGCAATATTTTACTTATTTTTGTTTTTTTCTTTTCTTTCAGAGGAGCAGATATATGCAGTAAATGCTGGCCATTGATGCAGATTGCTATAAAGATTGTGGACAGAGCTCTTAGAGGTATTTTTCACCTGAATATAGCTGAAATATTGCTGCTTGGGCGTTAAACCCCAACAATCAATCAATCTTAGAGGTATTTGGGCATTACAGACTTTGACATGACACATTTCTGGGGTGTTCTCTTTTACTGATTCTCCATAATTTACTAAAATTTGGCTGCAATCTTGCTTGACAATTTATCATTGAATGGGAAATCCAGAAATTATCAGGACAGTGGGTATTGTGGACAAGATAAATCCATGTGACCGAACTAATTTTTACCTGACTGAATATTTTAATTTAATGGATCATATTTTGTCCTACATTAATGTCTTGACATTTAACAATCAAAACTGAATAAAATAGTAAAAATCTTGAAACTGCACTCTGGAATGGCATCAGAAATCAAGCATTTATTCCTGTATCTTATCAGACTTGTCAGTCAGTCCGACGGAATTTTGTTTTCACTGAAATCTCACTGTAGCAATATAATTTTTTTTAAAAAAGCAAGAAGTTTGAGATTTTATGAATCATTTTCACAAAATACAAGAGATACCTTCCGTCAATAAGGCCAAAACCAAAAAAAATAATCTTGTTTCCTGTTAGCAGCAAGAAGAAAATAGGGAAATTACAGTCAAACCTCAGTAGCTCGAACTCCAAGGGACCATTGAAATGTGTTCGAGTTATCGGGAGTTCAAGAAATTGAAGTGCGTATATTTCTGGATTTTTTTCGGTGCCGCTCCGAGTTTGACTTTAACGTTAGAAATTGCCTACTTCCTACATAGTTGTGTTAGTTCGTGGATCTTTTTCGTTCGTTTTCGGAAGAATATGTTGATTTGTGGACATTAAAAATGCTGTGTTCGCTTTTAAAAACGTTCAGAGTTAGAGTTCATCAGTAAATAATTTGTTTTCATCCGATTTTCTTTCATGCTTTTATCATACCGACTTCAGAGCATTCTTCAAACAGTGTTACGTTAAAGATCAAAACTACCTAATTAGTGATGACTTAAATTTTACCTGTAATTAACTAAAATGACACTGATTAATGATAGGGTTTCAGTTTTTCACACCTTTTATTACCCAAGCTGACAAAATTGCTGATGAGTTCGAGATAGTGAGGGTTATTCTCCAAGATTTGTTACCGAAAGGACCGACTAGTCAGTTCGAGTGTTCGAGAAATCCAAGGTTATTTCTATTGATTACACAGGAGAAAATTTTGGTACTTTGAATTGTGTTCGAGAAATCCCGGGTGTTCGAGCCATCAGAGTTCGAGTGAGTAAAGTTCGACTGTACTTCTTTTTTTGTTGTTGAATATTTTACATTGAGTTTAGGGGAAGGAATTAAGACTTTAACAGTGCTTGAGCCAGAATGGCCATAAAATGTTTAGGGTAGGCACAAAAAAAATAGGGTTGGTAGGGTATCAGAAAACAGACATAAAATCAAATTCAGAATAGCAATAGTTTTGAAGTCAAGGCAGGAATTATAGGAGTAAGTACTTTTGGGACTGATATGGTGTTCTTTCGAGACATTCAAAACTGCCAATTTGACATAACATTACATTGGAAAATGCCATCACAGTTATTGACTTTCAACTAGGATGCTGTCCAATATCAACATTTTGTATGATTGGAAGATATACCTACCTGACATGATGGCACATACAACTTCACGTATGGCAGAATTGATTTTTTTAACTGTGTTTAATTGTTCCATAGAATTTTCAACCTCTGCCTTTATTTTTTCTGAAATGGGTCACTTAAAGTTCAATTCCTTTATAGAGGACTTTGGTTTCAAGCACCTGTTCTGGATCTACTCAGGGAGACGTGGTGTCCATTGTTGGGTATGTGATGAGAATGCCCGAAAGCTGTCACAGACTGGGCGATCAGCCATTGCAGAATACTTGAGTGTTGTTAAGGTAAAGTTTTCACAGACTGCAGTGTTTCAGGCTTAATTTTATTTTTAGGTTTTATAGGAAAACTACAAATGAAGATTAACTTTCCCAGGCCTGGTTGCCACTCTACCCTATCTGTTGTCCATTTGTCCATCACTCATATAGGTACTTACTATGTGTAATCTGTAACTCAAATTTGTAACCCACACCATAGTTTTTTTACTTACTTAGTGTTTATTTATATTTTGGGTACGAAGGTAGAAGACAAGCACATAATCAAAACTCCATGAACATTACTTTTTGAAATACTATATTGTTTCAGTATTTGATTTTTTATACTTTGTAGGGTGGTGAAAACCAGACAAAGAAAGTGTCATTGGATGCTCCTATCCATCCTTCTATCAGGTTGGTATTTATATCAATTTTGACAGGTCTTTTAGGGTTTAGATATACTTTCAAAATTGTAAGGTCCTGGACTAAGGTAAACAAAAAGTCTTCAATACAGTCAAAAATGGCCAGAGCCTAAGTAGATTAAAGTTCAGTGGTTTTAGGTTAGATCTTTAGACTATTTCAATCACTTTTTAGTCCATTGACTTGCAGATAAAAATAATAAAAAAAAGTTAACTGGTTATATAGAAAAACTTTTGGAGAAGATACTGGTTTTTGTCTGTGCCCTGGTGCTGAACAGCTATTGCTATTACTTGGTACACTACACTCAAATTGGAGCTCTAAATCCGTGTTAGTCGATGAAACGCTGTGTCAGTCAGACTTTTTCGCAGTGAAATGTGAATGTTACACCCACACATCTGGGACATTGTATATTCCGGTAGTTAATTGTGTATAGAGAATCACTGACCTGGGTGTGAAATTTATCCAGAACCGTGTAGTTAATCTCATTGATCTCTGTCGACAATATGGACATTAGTACTGAGCTCCCAAAATTCAATGGGGATCCCTAAAAATTACAACGGGAATCTGGAGGACTAGTGAAAATTCTTAATCCAATCGCCAACATTTATACTAGTAACACGAGTCAAAAGTTGATTTGTCCAGCTTTAATTCTAACTGTTGGCACAATAAAACAGCAGTTGAGACAATTGGCATGTGGTACTTAATGTTTGACAAATATAACTTGAAAATCAACATTGGTCGGCATCAATGAAAGTTTGACATTGTTTAACAAAACCTATCATTGAAATAAAGATATAAGTAGGTTGTATTAGAAGCGTACTTTAAGTAAGAAATCTCTCAGAGTTAACTTGAAGCATTTTTAGCGCTTGAAAACAACCGGCTGAGTTTGCTGTCTCGTCCTCTTTTGGACTACGTATTGTAACTTATAATTATTATTGACAATGTTAGCAGTCCTGATTAAAGGCTTCTACTTTACAATTTTTGTGTACTCATATAGATGTCTTGGGATGTGTAATTAGTTTCTTTTAATTCTGGAAAAGCTGTTCAATTATTAAAACTATCAGAAACTGAAAACATCACTAGACTGTTTTTACAAGTCTGTCACTCGAATCAGATCACAACAATCAATACTTTCAAAGTGTTTAATTTATAATTATTAGTAGTAATTGTCAATTTAAAAGTACAAAATTAAGATATCAAAAGATTTCATTATTTCTGGATACAAATACGAAGTAATGTTTCTACATGATATCTCCCACTCATTGGACTTCTACATGATATCTCCCACTCATTGGATGTATCTGTGAAATAACTCATTAACAAATGATAAACATGTACAAAAACAATCAGATGATGCTGAATTTTTAATGACATGACAAAGTTTGCATCTTAATTGGAGTGCTCTGAATTACCCGAGAAACAGAAACAGAATATACATTGTATCTTACAATGAATTCCCCGATATGCCTTATTGAATATTATGACTATTCATTGAAATTTACGACTGCGATCTTCACTCACTCGAACTTGGATGGCTCGAACACCCGGGATTTCTCAAACATTTCAAAGAACCAAAATTTTCCCCTATATAATCAGTATGAATGACCTTGGATTTGTCAAATTTGATTTCTCGAACACTCAAACTGGCTAGTTGGTCCGTTCCGTAATAAATCTTAGAAAATAACCCTCATGGACTCAAACATAAAAGGTGTGAAAAAGTGAAATCCAATGCCATCTTAGTTAATTACAGGTAGAATTTAAGTCATCATTAATTGGATAGTTTTGATCTTAACATAGTACTGATTGAAGTTCGAGAAAATAGCCAAAGTCATGAAAGCATCAAGGAAAATCAGATGAAAACTAATTATTGACTAAGGAACTGGAACTCTGAACATTTTTAAAAGCAAACACAGCATTTTCAATGTCCACAAGTCAACATAATCTTCTAAAAGGGAATGAAAAAGATCCACAAACTAACAAAACTGCGTTGGAAGTAACTTAAGCAATTTCTAATGATAAAGTCAAACTCGGACTGAAAACAATCCAAAATTTTTACAGACTTCAATTTCTCGAACTCCTGATAACTCCAACACTTTTCAGTGATGCCTTGGAGTTCGAGCTACTGAGGTTTGACTGTATTACAATATACAAACGGTCAGTGTTGGCTAGGTGGAATCTCGGTAAACACTCAATTTGACAGTGTAACACCGAGTTTCACTCAGGTCGGAGTTGAGTGTTAGAAAAACAAATGTCCCTGAAAGAGTAATCAAGGGGACCAAGGTTATGGTGGTAATCAAAAGAATGTAATCCAGGGACAAAGACCAGACATGGAAAACAGACATACACAACAAAGAACATAAAGTAACTAAAATCATACATACAAAGTAACAAAAGAAATGAGCAACTCGGACTCCACTAAAACTGGGAACATTGACCAGGTGCACCGGTAGGGTAGATGTCCTCTGCTTTTCTAGAAACACCTGCCAAGTTGCTTATAAAAAGTCAAGTCCGGGGTAGACGAAAGAGGAAAGGAAAACTATGACAAGTTGAACAAATTAGTTTTCATAGCGTAGATGGATACACCGTAACGATCCACGAGTTCATGATGACGGCCATAAAACTTTTGTAGCATTTTGTATCAACATAACCCTGCTCCAGAAGCCTATTTGTTGGAATTCTAGTGTGATACAAAAAGTTTGTGTAGTCTCGGCAAGCTCTGGCATGACGTATGAATTGTGATATGAACACTCCATACGCAGGTGTTGAAGGGATGTTGCCACAGATGAAAAGAAAGTTGACAATTTTGAATGAAAAGTCATTACGTTTGTCGTAAAGTTTGGTCAATAGTTTTCCCTTACCATCGATTTCTAAGTGTACAAATGTAGGTCAAGATATGAGGCTGACTTTGCAGTGTCTGTAGTATCCTTTATCTCAAGTTCTTTTTAGTAGATGCGATGTATCAAATCCCCATAATTAGGATTGTTTAAAGATAATACATCATCTATATAGTGGAAACTGAGATTAAAGGATCTAGCTAAACGATATTCTTTCTTTCGGATCAGATCAGCTATAAAGTCTGCCTCATAATAGTGTAGGAATAGGTCAGCAAGTGGAGGAGCACAATTTGTTCCCATTGGAATGCCGACTGTTTGTTGGAAAACACGTCCACCACACTGGACAAATGTTATCAATTTAAAATTGCAGCATTTTGTAAACATTTTCTTCTGTATATTTGGAATATGATTTGGAATTATTTCTTACAAAGTATGAGGAATCTCTACCATATAGAGAACTATATATTTGTATCTAGGTGTACCATCTTTTTGGGAAAAACAATGATGTATAATATTTTTAAGTCGGGATTTTTACTGAGTATGTGGAATAGAAGTATACAGTGTTGAAAAATCATAGGTTTTAATGCTATTATATTCTGATGATAGTCTTGAACTGATTGTCTCCAAAAGATCTTGCGAATTTTTCAGGATCCACATTGAATTAATACCACTACGGGAGAAACAAGTGTAGTGGTAGGATTGCAATCCCTCTTTGACAGCTGTGAGTATAGAAGTGGAAAGTTTTGGAAGAGGTTTGGTGGTACATTTTGCAGATCCAGCTATGTAACGTTGTTTGTATGGATTCTTGTGGAGTTTAGGAATCCAGTACATAGACAGTAACTCACAGTCAACGTCCTTGGTAGAGAGACCAAGAGAGGATTGCACAGATTTATGGTTTTTCATAATTTCTTCTTTGGAGAGTGTGGTAGCAGTAAATGTCTTATCACTGCTATTATTTTCTGCGTCTTCCTCTGATAACAAACGTTGGATGTAAAACGTTTTTCAGACAAAAACAATGTTGTTTTGGACTTGGTATGCTGGTACAACAACATATTTGTCATGTATAGTAGACGATGTTTTTGCTATATCAGGGTCGTTGAAAACTGATGTAGCATTGGCACTCATTGACCTACTTAAAACTTTCATTTGTTTCAAAATTAAGGACCTCATGGCCTTTAACCACTCTGACAGAGAATCAGTGTCTTCTTGTTCTCATTTTATCCATTTTCTTATGTAGTCCTCCATGGCATCCATAAGAACTTTAAAGCTACAATTCCAACTTTTTCAATCTCCCGTAATGACGTGACGGGATGGACCATATTTGAATTGAGAGTTTTTGCAAGAACAGTCAGGTGGTTTAGCCTCGAGGTCCTCAGTCTTGAAGTTCTGCAATAGCCTTTTATAATTGAAAATTTTGGCTGCAATGGGTGAAGTATAGGAATATGGAATAATTGGTATGGATTTGTCTTTGAAATATGGGGGAATTTTGTTGGTAACATTTTTGAGATGGAGGATGTTAGCCAAATTAATTGCATCTATACCTTTGTTGACAAATAGTACTGGAAGAAATGATCGTTTTTCTTCATCTTGACTTTTCACATAAACTGGTTTAAAGAGTCTGTGGAAACCAATATCTAAAATGATGGCAATAAGTCTGTGAGGTAGGTGCAGAAACAGGAGTGTCAAGACTTGTTTTGTAAAGGGAGTGTAGTAAAGTGAGAGGTGTAGAATAGAGTTTGGTTCTAATGTGATTTTAAGTCCAAGAGGTTTTTGTATGAAAGGAAGGAGACCATCTATTGAGACATCATGTAATGATGAGTGTAGTGTAGTTCATTATGGTCATTTAAAATAGTTAAAAAAGATCATCTCTGAAACTACTTGACCAATTCAGTTAAATTAAACTTGGTATGAATGTTCCTTAGGGTATCCTACTTAGAACTGATGCAAGCTTTAATTTCAATACAATTTGAAACTGTACAAACCAACTTACTCTTTAATTTAACAAATCCTTCAGTACTAGAGTTTTTTGGTTAAGACAAGTTACCCTGTACAGTGTTCTAGGATTCCTATTTCCCGTTACCCGGGGCATATGAAATTTGGGTCAGGGAAAGTTAGGTACTTCCTATGTTGTAAGGATTTGTTTTGTTAGGAAAGCAGTCATTGACTGTGGGAAAGTTGATTTTATATGGATTTTTCTTGAGGAAACTTCAATTTCTGAAAAATCCTAGAACACTGCTGTAACTGTATAACATCTCAATTACAGAAAAGCTCTAGAAATCACAGAACAGAGATTTGTCAGTTATGCAGCAGAGAAACAAGACTTCCTGGGAGATGAAGAGAAACAGGCTAAAGTCATGGGTTTGGTCACAGATGAAAATATCCTTGTTTAGAAATTTAATGTAAAAATTATATTCATGGGTTAGGTCACTTGTGAAAATATCCTTGGTTAAAAATTTAGTAAAATTACATTCTTGGGTTTTGTTAATGATGAATATATCCTTATTTAGAAATTAAGTAAAAATACATTCATTTGTTTAGAAAATGATAAAAAATAATTTTGTTCAGAAATTAAGTAAAAATTACATGTACGTTCATTGAATTAATCACAAAGGTTTTCCTTGACTGGTCTAACAGTTCAGAGAGAATTGGGAAAAGAAAGATGTCTTCAGCAGATTTGATAAGTCAAAGCAGAGATGGGAAGCATTGTGTAAAATGGTATTTAACTAGTGATATTGTTTGTCTCAGTGTAAACAGTATTTAACTAGTGATATTTTTTGTCTCAGTGTAAAACGGTATTTGGCCAGTGATATTGTTTGTCTCGGTGTAAAATGGTATTTGACTAGTGATATTATTTGTCGCAGTGCAAACGGTATTTAACCAGTGATGTAGAACTGTAAAAGAAATGACACTTGGTCTGATATTTAGTTGACAAAAAAGTTGCAAATGAATACTAACACACTATATTTTAAAGCAGTCCTCAGCATGACATGGGTTGTGTCCTAATGGTATGACTTATGATGTACCAAAGTTCTCAACCCAGCATGGGTAGAGTTTGGATTGATATTACATAAAATGAGAACATGACTTTTTGTAGGTTTGTAAGTCAAGAATTTCTGGCTGATGTATGTATTGTATTGTTTTGTTTTCATTTTTTTTTTATGTTTCTAGAGTATATATGGGAAAACTTTCATTGTACCTGTGCTTAATGTTGTTTTGGGGCCAACTGCAGCCCGTCACTGTGGTGTGAAGGTTTCCTCATAATTCATTTGTGCTGACATTTTTCATCCTGGTGGGGTTGTTTTCTCTTTGACATATTCACCATATCCATTCTCATTTTATTAGTAATATTGAGTTGTGCTTGCCTCCGGTGTGAAAGGTCTTGTCATACATGCACCAAGACTTCAGGTTTCACAGTAAATGATCAAATGGAGTTTTATTTTAGGTTGACACACAAAAGTATGTAAAGGAAGAGATAATGCTTCAATATTGTTACCCACGGCTTGATGTAAATGTAAGCAAGGGAGTGAACCATTTACTTAAAAGTCCATTCTGTGTTCATCCTAAAACTGGTAAGTGTTACTTTCTAAATTGGCATTTTCTGACAATGCTAACTGAACATGTTTGAGTTTTGTTGTGTATTTTTATTATTAAATATGCTGTATGAATTAGGAAGATCTTGCAATTTTTGATTTTTTAGCAAAAAAAAGACAATTTGGATTTATTTCATTGTCAAATTCCATCCCCTGTTGCCCATAAGATAATTCCTCATACCCAAGACAATCATCATTCCATTATTTTTTCTTTATCAAATATTTACATCATCAAATTGAAATTTTTTATTTTAAAATTCTTCTAAATTTTAACTGTTATTTCTTATTATTCTTGATATTTGTTTTCAAATGAATTAATACTTTAAAAACTGATACTCCCCCATTCAAAATCCCCCATACACTTTCCCAATTCACAACCCCCATTCCCCCTTTCCCCATAAACCAAAGAATGGTAGATTTACCCCATAAAAGTACTTTACATTGATAAACATTTGAAAGAGTAATCAAGGGGACCAAGGTTCTAGCGGAAATAAGTTACATTTTATGTAAAGTATTCATATCCTGAATCGTATCATTTCAGGGAGAGTTTGTGTTCCTATAGATCCTGAAAATGTAGATAGCTTTGATCCTTTCAAAGTTCCAACAATCAGGTAAGAAAAATAGATCATTTAGAGGAATATATATAAAACCTAAGGTTATAAAGTGTAATAGTGTAGGTTCTCAGGCATTGCCACATCCCTAAAACACTCCTGCCTGTAGGTTCTCAGGCATTGCCACATCCCTAAAACACTCCTGCCAGTAGGTTCTCAGACATTGCCACATCCCTAAAACCCTCCTGCCTCTGTAATTTTTATTTTGCAGCTTAAAAATTGAAAAATTAGATAATCCAAATTTTGTTTGTGTGTGTGTGTGTGTCAGAAAATGGTTTTGGTTAAATAAGTTTGTCATTGAATCATTTGCATGCTTGATGGGAAGGTCCAAAATGTTTCAAGAGATAAACCTGAATAAACCAAAAACTTCTACACACCGAACCCTGAATGAACCAAAAACTTCTCCACGCCAAACCCTGAATAAACCAAAAACTTATCCACATCAAACCCTGAATAAACCAAAAACTTCTCCACATCAAACCCTGAATAAACCAAAAACTTCTCCACATCAAACCCTGAATAAACCAAAAACTTCTCCACACCAAACCCTGAATAAACGAAACCTTTCTACATCAGACACTTTTTAAATCCCTTTCAATTTAAACAAATTTTGAACCTGAGTAAGCAGAAAAAATTCTACAGTTTGAAAAGGGTTTTGTTTACACGTTTCACAGTACTATTGAAAAATAGAATTGATAATAAAGTAACTAAATCCAAAATAGTAAATACTTTCAGAGATTTTACACTTGTGTAAAGACATCTTAAGCCCCAACAATAAAATCATGGAATCAACGGTAACAGAATGATGGCAATTCTATAAATTGGAATTAAGTAGCTGTCTTTGTAAGAATCATGCAAAATCTGAAAAATGTGGTACACCCCAAGAAAGGCTACATATTTTTATTTTTGTAATTAAATTGTTTTATGGGTCTATGCTACAAAATGTGTAATTATTCATTCAAATCTGCCTGCTCTTTGGAGATAATCAACATTGAAAATCCAGTAGATTCTATTGTATTTGGGTGTCATTTACCGAGTTATCCCCCTTAATTTTGAAATCTGCAGTGCATTCTATGTACTTTTTATCTCCTATGAGCTCGGGTTATATGAAAAACCACATCTTAATTTCTGTTTAATATTATGACACTTCAAACGAAATATCAAAAATAAAAATATATTGGCTTTTTACCCATGAATCTAATTTTGCATGATCCTGAGCTGGAGTGCTAAATACACATTAATGACCAATGCCTGACTATGGATAGGCGCATGGAATCTGTGGTGCATTGTACTCATTATTACATGTAATTTTCTGCTGAATTATAAATCTTATGTCATTCATTTCAGTGCAATAGTAGAAGAATTAAATAGAACTACAGACTCAAAAGATGAAGAGAGTAAAAAGATCAAAGGTGATAGTACTTTAATGTAGAAGATCATAGATAATAGCACTGTAATGAAAAAGGTCAAAGGTGACATTTGATATTTATTAAAAGCATTCTGAGAATTTATAAAAAATTAAAACTGATTACTTTTTACAATCATGCCTGAAGGTAAATCATTCCTAATATTTATGGTATATTGGTTTTCCTTATTTTTCTCCAAAGAATTAACATACTTAAGAACTTTTTTGAAAAGCAATAATAAAGGCAACTTTTTACCACATATTATATGAATTTTGTATGGAATTTTCACTATTTTGCAAACTTGGTATATATAATTTCATGTAAATTTATACAAAGAACACTCAACTGACAATCATTGTATTTCAAAAAGAAAATTGGGGTTCACCGAACTTTTTTTCTTGTAATATTAAAGTAGCCTAAAAATCCCAATTGCATCCTGTAATTAGAACATTAAAATTTCCCTCCAACTCCCATTGATAGAGGTTTTCACAATTATTGTTTGAAATATTATCATACTAATTTATATGTAAAAAGTTCCTAAAAAATCATTTAATGTTATTTCAGACAGCATTAATAAATTGTACAAAATGTATATTTCTCTGTGGTTTTGCAAGATGTCGGAAAAGAAAGCCTCATGTAATGGGTATGACCTACCTAAAATGAGACTTACATGCTGCACAGTTGTTTTACTGATTCACCATAATATGTACGGATTGTAACTTTACAGATTGTGGGTCTGAATTGAAAGCTTGTATGGAAAGAGTAATCAAGGGAACCAAGGTTATAGCGGTAATCAAAAGAATGTAATCCAGGGACAAAGACCAGACATGGAAAACAGACATACACAACAAAGAACATAAAGTAACTAAAATCATACATACAAAGTAACAAAAGAAATGAGCAACTTGGACTCCACTGAAAACTGGGAGCATGGACCAGGTGCACCGGTAGGGTAAGCATCCCCTACTTTTCTAGAAACACCCACCGAGTTGCTTATAAAA
Organism: Perna viridis; assembly: GCA_037379345.1. Taxonomy (NCBI): domain Eukaryota; kingdom Metazoa; phylum Mollusca; class Bivalvia; order Mytilida; family Mytilidae; genus Perna; species Perna viridis. Next base: position 32,076,549 of record CM074523.1, read on the forward strand.
AGTCAAGTCCGGGGTAGACAAACGAGGAAAGGAAAACTATGACCCATTGAATAAATCAGTTTTCATGGTGCAGATGGATACACCATAACGATCCACGAGTTTATGATGACGACTATAAAACTTCTGTAGTGATGACTTCAATGTTGTAGAGTATGGAATTACAAAATATATTGAACATGATCGAGTTTACAGTATTCTGAAATTAGTAATCACCTCGATGGTGTTGGAGTAGCTTATATAGAGTGAGGGAGGTCATGGGTTCAATCCCTGGTAGTCAGCTTCCGCTGGATGTATTGATTTCAGATTTTGTGTGTGACTTTAAGTAGATGGGGCATATGTTGTGCAAGTGATTTTTGTTTCAGTCCTATTTCAACTTCCTGTACAAGTGAGGATTTATTCATGTTTTCTTGAAAGTCTTAATGGAATCGCGTTTTCTGCAATCAAGCTAAATTTTCTAGCATTTTTTTAAACCACTGCCATTCTTGGAGGTATGAAGTAGTCATGGTGTCTGTCAGTTGGAGCTTTTATGCCCCCATTTGCAAAGTGGGGACATGAAGTGATGGGGTATTTTTCCGTCCTTCCGTTGCACAGGGGAACCCATCTCTTATCCGTTACTCCTTCTATACCACCAGGGTTTTAGCTAGGATTTTGAGGGCTTTAGTCACTTTTGCGTAAAGCACAAATAACAAATTATGGGCAGCAGAATTTTGTAAGTAGTCAATTGTATCATAAACTAAAGAAATAAATATGAATAATATTTTTATTTTAAGTTTACAGATACAGATATAACAATAAATAAAATAAATGTTACAACAAAATAACTGTTATTTTCTGTAAGAAAACATGTCTGTTACATGATAAAATAAAAATTATAGAAGAAAATTTATCTGAAATCCTGAATGGAATTTTTTATACACTTTCAAGTTTTAAGTGACGAAAATGATCTAAAATATTTTCATCATTTATGAAGTCCTTTCGTAAGTGGCGAAAATGAAGAGCACTAACTAAATCACTGTATACCACTGAATGGAATTAGATGAAACTTTCACAGAATGTATATTACATGTTCCTCATTGTGCACCTCCTGTTTTAGATTTTGATCCATAACAAAATGGAGGTTAAAAAGTGCATGTTATCCATGTTATCAAATGGGGGAGTATAAAGTTGCACAGTTTTTCTAAATAATTTTTTTTTTTTTGTTATTGTTGTTGTCTGTTTGAATGATTTATATTGTTTTGTTTTATCTTTCTCCTTTTTTGTTGTATTTTTAAGTAAATCACTTTTATTATATTTTTTTTGTATTTTCTTTCTTCTTTTTTTTTCATATGTATCTAAAGTTAATTTTACTAGTTTCTGTTAATCTCAAATCATGTTGAAAGATTGATGATGTAAAAAAAAATCCAAAGAACTTTTGTCTTCTTTTTTTTTCTAGATTATAAGAAGACGTCATTGAATGCCTACATGAATGTATTTGAAAAATTCCTGAAACCTTTGGAAAAATCCTGGTCAGGGAAGAAAATAGAAGAAAGTGGTAGGTAGCTTCTGTCAGGCACAACAAAAACAGTGTATCTGTTTCCTCCTATCCGACATACCCTCTTAATTACTTACATGTCGTACGCTGTAAGCAAAACTAGTACCCCTTGATTTCTTTATTCATCTATTGATCATTCTTAGTGGTAACTCTTTTAAGTCTGTCAGTTTTAATAGGGCATATTATACCGCTGGCCGTTTGTCAACACTTTGTACAAGAACGCCAGAATACTTTAAGCCATTTGAATACAACTTTGGCCTATTCATATTGATGGAAGAAAGATCACATAATTTTAAATTTTATTTCTGAATATATGAATTTTGGACATTTAATATCTTAGTTCAAGGACCTTTTGCATTTAAAAAATGGGGGTGTTTTTTCTGTTTTTGTGCTTTAACTGAAATACGTTTTCAGCAAGTGCTGAAAATCTTTTTATTCTTCGTATTCATGGTCATAGACTCAATTTTGTTTCCTATAACCTGATTTTTGGCACTTTTTTAGGCTGGTTTTTCTGTTTTGAATTCTTAACTGAAATATGCTTCCAGTCAAAACCATGAAATCTCGAGATGTTTTCACAGGCTGTTTTGTTTTCTTTAAAATTCTGATTTCATGTTTTCCAGTCATGGCACTCTTTTCAAAAAGAGGATTGGTTTTCCTGTTTTGTGCCATTACTGAAAAAATCTATAATTCTATGAATTATAAAAGTATGGCAAGCTCCAAGTGTTAATGGCTTTGTAGGTTAAGCAAATATTGTCCCGTCCAAAAATTTACAATGTAGGGACTTAAAAATGCTTTATGTTTGGTATAGCAGCTGACAAGTCTATCATGGGCTCATGGCCCAGCTAAATATTGTAAATCTGTATCTCAAAAAGTATTAAATTATTATTCAAACTTTTCACAGTGATTATATACATGTTGAAGAGGTGCACCTCCTATTTTTTTCCTACTTTTTTAGCATGTTTTGTCATTTTAAAAATTATTTACCTTCATTATTACATTACTGATGATTTATAACCTACTCTGTAGTTAATTAACTTGCTTTGTGTTAATACACATATTGAATACACTTATGTGCTACTGAATATAAATGACGGTGACACAGGTCCAGACATGAATTGTTCTTGTCAGTGCCTGTCCTAAACTTTTAAGCTATTTTGGCTCAAGTATCTTTAAGTATCTTTTGAAAAATAGAACATTTTTTTACCCACATCTTGTACCTGTGCTTTTTTTTCTATATCAGAAGCAAGTTTTCTTTTATTTTCGAGAAATTTCATTGAATTGAACAATTCTGTAAACGTACAGGATGTTCAGGAGTTAAATGAAGTACCCCATGGCATTAAAACTTTACTGGAAAATGAAATGTGGCAAGAAAAAACAGCCATCTCTCTGCCACAAGACATACTTTCGTTTGTAGTAATCAATGTTAAATAACGGCCTCATTTGCATCATATTTTTTACCTTTCTGTCAAGCACACAGATAAATCTGTTGACTAAGTAAAAGTCAATTATGGACTGGATATGAAAATTTCCGGATTTTACCGTAATAAAAATCACAGATGCAGGAGGGTTTTACTGATGCAACGGTGCCTGAGAACCTAGCATGTTTTACTGATGTGGCAGTGCCTGAGAACTTAGCATGTTTTACTGATGCGGCGGTGCCTGAGAACCTAGCATGTTTTACTGATGCGTCGGTGCCTGAGAACCTAGCATGTTTTACTGATGCGGTGGTGCATGTTTTTTTAGCCTTATAAAGTTTGATCTGTTTGATCATTGATTATACTTCAGATATCAATAGTAAAGATTGACATATTAGGAAAAAACAGTTCTATATACATGTTATATGGGAAATGCTAATGCGTAATCACTGTTATCTTACATTGTGTAGTCTTTGAAATTTTTCATGCTACAATTTTCATATGAATGAAAACCTCCAGTGCTTACAGCACTTTGATTTTACAATTATTTTCCCTTCCAGACAAGAAGATGGAGTTTTAAGCAGTCATTGAATGATTCCTTGATGTTACTTATGGTGCAGTTAACAGAAAAAAAAAACAAATATTCTATTTTTAATAAGTATATTGATGGACTTGCTATTTGAAACAAAAGATAAAATAAAAATCTGTGATGTAAATGGTTTTTTTTTCATTCAGTACATTTATTGTATTCTGAAGATGCCCATGATTTAATATTCTGAATATATAATATCAAATCTGTACAACATACCATATCAATCCAAAACACCTATATTACCCAAGGGTTGATTCAGTATATGCTACTTGGCTAAATCTGTATCAAATGCTGTATCATGGTGAGATATATATAAGCACAAGAGTCTGTATAATTAAAATTTGTACAGTATGAATATTTATCGCTATTTTGTTTAAAACCCCTTTGATCTTGCTATAGGGTAATTTTCAATCTCATGCCAGTCGAGTGAGAATGAAAATTATTGCTAGTTTCTATGTCCTCACGTGACGTACAAGCAACAGTGTAGAAATATTTGAGGACCCAAATAACTGTCTGTTTGTTTACTTCGTGTGAAATAATGGCTAATTTGTGGCAAATTTTAAACGCCACTGTCATAGTTAATAGATTTTTTTTCAAATAATGTGTATCACAGCTGCACAACAGACATGATGTCACATACACGTCGCCGAAAAATAGTCCCAAAAGGAAATTTTGCAGCTCGGCGATATCTAACTGTGTGCCCCCTCCCTAATCTAAGATCCTGGATCCACGCCTGAAAACCATGAGAGATTATTGCTTTTTTAATATCAGGAATTCAATGTTTAGCATTATAGAAAATGAATTTCTAATATAAACAAGGCATTTTCAATTGTCTAGTATCATAAACTTCATCTAAGTTTTAAATATGCAATAAAAAAAGTATTGATAACATTTTCGGGAATTTATTTAATTTTTTTTCTAAAATTAAAAAAGTTTTTAGTTTTAAGATATTAACAATTGGATTGTTCGAAAATTGATTTTTAACATTAAAAGGTATGATTTTTCCCACTTAGGCTTGCCATTCAACTAGGTGATTGGAATTCATACTTTCACTTTAGTTTGTCTACCTTAGAAAATTCACTCGCACAAGGAAATGTACAATAACTACACGTGCAAACTTTGTCAGGAATTAAACAGGATTAACGACGTTTCTATTTGTGGATTTCAACGTAAGCTCCGTCAGTTCTTTTTTAATCTAAAACGAAACTACTCTTGATACGATTCTGCATCGAGTTCTTTTGAAATCAATGAAATATAATGTTTCATGGCAGATGACACGCAAGAATTTTTTAATGCTAGTACATCGGTTTTTATTCTGCTTCTGTATTATTTTATTTTTCCCAAACTTGATAAGTTTACTGGACAAGAAAATTTGAAGAAGGAATTGCATTTCAAGAATTTATTTAAAAAAGAAGCAATGCGGTGGCTTCTGCTATTTATATTTTTTTCCAAAGAATTTGTGCCTTTTGAGTGTAAAGTTGAACCTGAAATCAAACAGAAGAGTTTAAGGAATAGTGATAGTGCAATTATTTGGTTACTGACCAGGCAAATGTCGTCTCTCAACACAAAATTTTATAAACTTTGGGAGAAAGTTGACGAAAACCATAAACATGTGATGAAACTTTCCCATGAAAACTTACTTAATAGTTTCAATTTATCTGATTGGAAGAAGAGAGTTGAGACGAATTTAGAAAAGAAACTTGGAAAAGAGATCAGGACTTATAAAAAATCTGTTGATGATATCCTACTGAAACTAGATAATGCAAAAGGTAATATTATAAGTTTTACTGAATATATGTTTGTTTTTTATAGGAATTGTTAGTGGAATAGATATTAATTGACTTTGTGTTTAATATAAAAAAAAATGTTCATGTTGACTGGAATTCTGTTCGTTATTAATTCTAGTAAATGCGCAGTACATGTTCATTGGTCCAATATTTTGAAGTATAAAGCAGTGATATATTTTAGGTATACACAGTGACCGATTATCATATTTATTATACTGATTTTCTACAAATTTTATTACTGTTTTACATAAAATTTGAATTTTGTGAGAAGCGGATTGATAATCGTGTTGTCACGGCTTGGCGGGAGAAAGTTACAGAGTGAAATTACCAATTTTATTTCATATTTCACATGTGAATTTTCGAAAATTATACAGGAAATTAAATAAACGAAAACGATATGTTGCCTGTTGCCATAGCGACCAATTTTCCCGTCAAAATTTCCAAATATTCTGATTGGGATGAAACATGTTTTCTAGAGTAAAAATGACTTGCCGAATCAAGATTTTGGATTTCAAATTCATGTATAGTTGCTATTGCCATGGTAACGGATTTTTCCACCAAAACTACACAATGCTTCATTCAAGGCAAAATATAGTTTCAGGATCAAAAATAATGTGCCGCATAAATTTTGAGGTTTTTATGCAATGTGCTTACGGAAGGTAACTTTGCGTAAACTTAAATTAACTTGTATGATCAAAGGATAACACTAGTTTCTCTGGTCGGATTTAAACTTTACAAAGTAAAATGTTCTTATTAGGGAGCGATATAAATTTTCAATTGTACAAGGAATATTCCTGATAAGACTACTTTAATATATATTTATATGAACTCAAAAATTTGGTGAATTGTTTTTCAGAAAATTAACCAAAGTTTTAATGCGCATATGATCTAGCATAAGAATACTCATAAAACATTATTTATTTTAGGAGGAACAGCGTACACGCACTGGGGAAAAACAAAATGCACAAGTCATAATGCCGAAACGATATATAGTGGTAAGCTTTATGTCAATACATTCCTACAATGTGTGGTTTGTCAGAAGTCGGTTCATTGAGGTACCCATGATTGGTAAGAAGTTGATTAATAGAGGTATACTTAATTGCATAATTGTCCAAAAGTTATTTACAAAACCATGAATGACTGGTCAAAAGTTGGTTTACAGTGGTAGCAAGATAGATCAGAAGATATGCGTGATTGGTCAGAAATTGATCAAAAAAGGTGTGTATGTGTGATATAGTCAGAGGTTGATTAACAGATATATGCTTGAATAGAAAAAAAGTTGATTAACTGAGATATGCTTGATTGGTAAAATTTGATTAACTGAGATATTTGTCAGAAATTGGATAAAAGAATTAAGCCTGATATGTGGAGGATGGTTAATAGTGGTAAACTGTTTAGTCTTGATGTTGATTAACATGAGTAGTTGGTCAATAGTTAAATAATAGAGGTACTTGGCATTTAAATTGTTTGTATACTAAAGCAAAAACATTTTAATGATTTTAGTTTTTTTTTTAAATTTTAGTTCTTTTCCTAAATTTTCATTATAATTGTTAAGTATTACATATGTAATTTCATATATGAATTCCCAACGATGTTAGAACTGTCAAATTTGCGATTCAAATTTTGGTCGTTCCCACCGCGGGACTCGAACTCATATCGCTGTGACATCTATGGCAACACCGCCTGCACAAAGTCCAGCTAGGCTATAAAAAAAATAGCTATAAATTTGACAGTTCTAACATCGTTGGGAATTGTTCAGACCTTTCTATACGTTTACATATCTTCCCTGTATCTATATGATCCGATGGATCAGTGTAGCGAATAGAGTCGTCACATTCCGAGACGTTTGTATAATATTGATTTGTTGTGACATGCATCATTAATTTGATCCTCTATCCTACATAATAACATCTAAATAAACTGTCCCGTACAACCATACATCGTGTACTGAGTTACAGCCCTAGATTAATCCTACGAGGAGGAATGACCCGGCCAGCGAAAGCTATATTTTTTATAACCTAGCTGGCCGAGTGGTCTAGGGCGCTGGATTTTGTGCAGGCGGTGTTGCCAGAGATGTCACAGCGGTTTAAGTTCGAGTCCCGCGGAGGGAACGACCAAAAATTTGCATCGCAAATTTGACAGTTCTAACATCGTTGGGAATTTTTCAGACCTTTCTACACGTTTACATATCTTCCCAGCATCAATATGATCCGATGGAGCAGTGTAGCGAATAGAGTCGTCACATTCCGAGACGTTTGTATATATATTATACTTCTGCCCAAACAAAAACATCAGATGGTATATTATTTGTTAAAAAATGAGACAAAAAATGTAAAAAAAGAACATCAGTATTTTTATTTAGTAAAGGTGCAAAGAAGACACAACAATTGTACAAAGAGGAGTGTAATTTAAACCGGTAACCAGTAAGAGGAAGAGATTGAATCATGATGTATTTTTCAGTTTAACATTAACTAGGATTTGTTTTTCTTCATAACGTTATATAACTTAAATGTGTGAGCTATAAACTTGTTTTGCATGGATCGATGGTTTAAGATAAGAAACCTGTAAGATCCTTACTCTGCATTACTGGTTACCGACTGGGATTTAACAACACTTACTTATGTTATCCATTTAGGTTACCAGTATACCTCTTCAAAGCCAAAAAGTAAAAAAAGTTTACCAATATAGGGACTATTTCTTTCTTTGGACTTGGGATGTTTTTGAAAAAATTAAATGTTCCAAATTGTGAGAAAAAATATTTACTTGTCCTTTGAAAAAAAAATTAAAATAGTGATTCTTTATTTTCCCCACTATTTAACAAAGCAGATTGTCTAATAAAAATTGTGGATATCAGTTGTTGCTGAAATGTAATTAATTTCACTTGCTTGAAGAAAGATCTTATCGGACATCAAATTCATTTTTTCGTATTGCATGCAGTTGAGCAGGGTATACTAGATTTCCTCTCGGGCGATAGTTTTCCCTCATTTGCAGTATGTGTATAATATCAACTCTTCTATTTGAATCTGGAAGTCTAACTGATAAGTAGAAAAGAGATAAAAATATATTCCAAGCGGGTACACAATGTTGAACCAACGTTGAAATTAGGCTGAGATGTTGATCAACATATATTTATAACGATAATTCAAATTGTGTATGAAGATTAGACGCTAAACCCTTTTACTTTTTTATAGGCTTTACGGGAGGGTCGTATTATTATGGTGGCAATGCCGCACCAAATAAGTTATGTTTACCAAATAAACCACAATGGGGTCTATATGACAACAAAATTAACAAGTCGCCTTACATTGGAGCCACTATTATTTACAATTATGATATCAATATCAAACGAACTTTGTTTGACAACAGTTACACTGGATACCGACTAGAATGTGCCGCTTGCCTTTCGACCGGATCGACGACCGTAATGATCCCTGGACGAAAGACGTGTTATGACGGATGGACCAAGGAGTACACTGGATACCTAATGGCTGGCTATCCGGGACATTCATCAGCGTCAGAATACCTATGTCTCGACAAAAATCCAGATTTCCTGAAAAAATCTTCTTCATGGAGCTATGTGTCTTTGCTTTTATCTGTACACTCAAAATGCAATAGCGCCACTCCGTGCCCACCTTATGTTGATGGAAGGGAATTGGTTTGTGTAGTATGTTCCAGATAGAAACCTTAAGGAACACCGACGAAAATCCAATACAAAACTAAATCGAAGACGACAGAAAAACTGATGTAATAAAATTTTTTTTTAAATGTTAATCAGTCTGTTTTTATCAATTAAGATCGACGATCAGAATTGATATAGCAGTCGCCAGAGTCTTTAGATACGTAAAGCCTGTTAGCATCTGCAATTATCTTACACTACCGCAGGAAAATAGTCCCATTGACATACCCCATTAAGTTTAAATGCAGATAGGTAGGTATGTCTAATATATCACATTCTATGCTATAAACGCCAATAAACAAACGCTATAAACAACTTTTACTGCGAACTAAATGTTATCATTGATTTGATTTGTATTAACAACGATCCATTAAAACAGTTGACCTCTAATCTCTTATCAGAACCGGCTTATTTATATGCATTTACCCGTATAAACCAATCGTTCATTATACAATATTCAATATGTCGAAATAACCAAGTTGCCTTCATATGCTTTATTCTTAGATGCACATTAAACTATTTGATGTTTATCTAGAAATATGAACCCTGCGAGATTATAAATAGTCATCGATTACAGAAATGAAATATAAAGAGAAATGCTGAGCATCAATTGGAAGAGCTGTTCTCAGATATGTCATACATGGCCTGGTCGATCCATGTATTTATGAAAAAGGGGCAATGGTTCCGATCAAGAAACATATAAAGAAAGGGGTGCCTGAAAGGGACTACACTCCCTATTCCATGCTATTGTTTGCAGCTCATTTTTGTTGAATTTTTAACAAACGGGTAACATAACTCCAAAACCATCTTGATAAAAGTATATCATTTTTGTAACGGTTACCGCATCGTGACATCGGAAGGTCGGTGTTGACATATAAAATTGAAACTTTGTTTATAGCGATGAATTAAGAATTTCGAATATGCATTTCTCAGTAATAGTTGTCAGTCTGTGATCTCATGATGCTGCTTTTTGTAATACTAGTAATCATTCTTTTTGGCCATGCGTTATTATCATAGAGCTGTAGGTGCTCCAGGGCCTTAAACGTGTATGGCTAGTGTCTCCTTCAGACATAATTGTTGAAATTTTATTCTGAGACTTTGGCGTTTATATTAATGCACATGTCCATGGAACTAGGTGCTCAGAAACTAAGCGCTTTTACATGTCACTTAGGTGTCCATGCGATAACTTGTAGAATTTGAGCTCTGTAGCTTATCAACTGAGAAATGTAACTAGTTTTGAGAAATATTTATCTAAGAACATGCTTTATTTCAATAATTGTGACCTCGGTTTGAATGCTTTGACCGACAGTTTTGAACTGAAGATCTTTAAATTGAATTCCGATTTGAAAATTTAGAAACCGGAAAAGGCCAAGTAGTACTTTGTAGTTCAATTATGCAGTGTATTGGATGTTGTGTTCATTCAACTAGATGTTCCATGTAAAGCAACATCGAACCTAAATATACCTGAACCTGCTACGATGCATCACGAGTTGTGTGTTTATTAAATGTCCTTTTTAATCAGAATGGTGAATTTGGGAAACAAATTAAAGATGTCAATATTAACTATTCACAAGAATAAGCTTGTGTTAAGATACGTTTGAATTCGATCCCCGTACTTTTCTTTTCTCCAATATTTTTTGTAATTTGACGATTATTTGAAACGTAAAAATTCAAACGTTCGATATAAATTGCTTCAGTACATGAGTACCTTGATTTAACTTCCTGTCCTTGTCTGGACCATTCTTTTATGTATGTTACGAACAATTTATTTCATGAACACTCAAGCAATTGCACACGAAGTATACAACAGAAGCAAACATACACAGTTTACATATAGATACAAATAATTAGTTAACGCATAAAGACGTTAAACAATAGAAGCAAAATGAGTGGTTAGCCTACAATAATGACCATACCCTAAGTACATTAAAAAAAATCAGTTATAATGCAATTAGTTCTTTTTTACATTTTACATAATGAAAATGGAAAGGTTAGCCAACACGTCCGAGTTCCAATATTTGAGCATTCCATAAATTTTGTATCGATTTGGATACGATGTATAGTATGGAGGAATAACTTAATTCTCAAGTCTGTGACATAAATATTGGAATTGTTTTGGTCTATGATCTACAGTGACATTTTTAAAACTAGCCTTATGTTAATTACTTTGAATTTATAGGTGTGATACTGCTCTGTCTAATTGAAATGAACCCCTCCGAAGTTTATATGTTTTCCCGCACATAAAAAAATAAATAAAAACAAAAAAAAAACGAACGCAAGGTCTAATTTTAACTAGCCTGTTATACTGCTTTTTTGGAATGTAAATAATCTTAATTTGTAAGTTATTAACGCTACGTGATTTGCACGAAAGACCGGTAGTACCAAGACTTATTTTGCATTTCACAATTGATGCGAGGCATTTTGCAGTTATACCTTGATGTTTCTCAGCTTCAGGTTGTCGTATTGCAGTTCCAAGTTGACATTTCTCAGTTAGAAATGTCAATTTGGGAGTAAGAAATTTCAAGTTGGAACTGAGGAATGTCAACTTGGAAGAAAGAAATGTGAAAGAAGTCATGGTATGATCGGTCTTTCGTAGATACAAAATGTTTACTGTGACTCAGAGACATTTTTATATTATAGAAGTAATGTCCACTACAAGAAAATGGTCTCGGTATATTGCAAATGTCATCGATCTTCATTCTTAAGGTTCTAATGACATATACAATTGTGGTTAAATATACAGTAAGGAAAAAAAAGATTCATATCCAGATAGATACGTCCTACACATTTATCTTGTTTGGACCCCCTTGTGTAGGAGAACGAAAAATGAATTAACTGCTGTAGATTTGTTCTGTCAATACGTTTCATTTTTTTAAATTTCACTAGTAGATTATATAACAATGTATAAATTGTAATATATGTTTTTATTTTAATTTAAAAATAAACGATGTGCAACAGCTGACTATATCATGATAGAATAAATTTAGATTTTTAATGCAGCTATGAACTGAAATCAATCGACAGGACATTTATTTAAAAATGGTAAATTAGTACAGGGGACGCACAACAATAAGTCATATCGTTATAGCGATATAATTGAATTGTTATAACAATGAATTTCGTAAATATTTAAATTAAATTATTGTTGAATTAATATATATTTTGAGATCCAGATTCGATAATATTCTGTCAACATGAAATGCTTATATTATATGGTGATAACAACATATGTTATATATCGAGATTTATCTATACTAAGATAATGATGTAAATATCGAAATAACGATACAATTTTATTTTTTATTCGTCCCTTCTAGGCGGCCATACTATTTAGATGTAAATGAAAAAAAGAAATATTTGCACAACATACATCGGAAAGCATAAAACTGTGTGAAAAGAAATGAAACATGTCTCCGAAATTGTAAGACAATCTATTTTAGTGTAAGATTTTACGTAAAAATTCCTTATGACTAATATCATTAATTTCCCAATTTTATTCCACTTTGATCTTTGCTCAAACTTTTGGCAGCTTGTCCCACACTCTTCACCCCCCGTGCAGGTCCGGGTGTTAAAAGAATAGGCCTGCAGCAGCGCTAAGCTTGTCGTAAAAGGCGACTAAATAGTACTCAGAACCCTAGCCGGGGGCTAGGGCGCTCTGCCCACAGAGCAACTGGGATGTGTGCCCAGGTGGTGGAATGGGGTACCCCTGGCGTGTTACATGCTGGGGTTGTCAGCCTATAATACAGAAAACCTGACCGCAAACCATAGTGGTGCACGGTGTTGGGAAAGATGCCACGTTCCTCGCACGTTAAAGAACCCTTTTGTGGTATTCTCCCGGAGTAGGAACCATAGGGCTCCGCCACAGGAGACTAAATTGCCCGACCCTACCCACCTCTCCCTATTTCCAGTGGCAATCAAAATTTGTCAACCCCCTGTTGTCCTTGTGTCCCATCTCTGTTTCAGTTCATCATCAATTTCATGTTCATCGTCTGAATATAGCTGAAATATTGCTGCTCGGACGTTAAACCCCAACAAACAAACAAACAAACACACTCTTCATTTCCTCAGACTAATCTTTCGTTTCTTTAGAATAAAGCATTTGTTTTTTTCAGTTTCCACCGATTCAAATTTGAATGTCAATTAAAAAATGAAATGATACATGTAACAAGAACAGGTAACTTAAGCCTAAAAAGTCGATACTGATATCACTACTGGAAGCCAGGTGTTACAAAACACGAAATTTACTTGTCTTTCTATTTTCTATGATTTTTTTTACATTTAATTCCACATTGTATTTTAAAGTAAATTAAATATGAATTTTACTCAAACATAACAAACAAACACACGCTTTGACTCCTGATTCCTGCTTAAGATTGAGAATTTTGAAAAAAAGGGTTTTTATTTACAAATAGTACTAATAAATCTCCCTTCAGCAAAATATGCCGGTTTTACTGTCAAATATAAACAAACAGTGTACAATTGACGCCATATCAATCTACCTTTCATTTCCTACAATTGTCTAAAAACGAAAGAATGAGTTACATGAAAAGCCATTAAATGTACTAGAGCGTTCTCAATGTTGTAGTGTGTGTGTTGGATTCCCTGTGTTATTGTGCCTTGTTTTGCTTTTGTTGATTTTTGACGGTTTAAGGCAGTATTTTTTTCGAATTAACTTCAGTTTTACAATTTTTTTTTAAATTGGCAAGTTGAAAGAGTAATCAAGGGAACCAAGGTTATAGCGGTAATCAAAAGAGTGTAATCCAGGGACGAAGACCAGACATGGAAAAAAGACAGGCACAACAAAGAACATAGAGTAACTAAAATCATACATACAAACCTGTAGGGTAAGCGTCCTCTGCTTTTCTAGAAACACCTACCGAGTTGCTCATAAAAAGTCAAGTCCGGGTAGACAAATGAGGAAAGGAAAACAATGACACGTTGAATAGATCAGTTTCATGGCAAGATTCTTATAAGAATAACCGAGGGAACCAAGGTTATAGCTTTAATCAAAAGAATGTAATCTAGGGACAAAGACCAGACATGGAAAACAGACATATACAGCAAAGAACATAAAGCAACCAAAATCATACATATAAAATAACAAAAGCAAATAAGCAACTCGGACTCCACTAGAAACTGGGGGCATGGACCTGGTGAACCTGTAGGGTAAGCGTCCTCAGCTTTTCTAGAAACATCCGCCGATTTGCTCATAAAAAGTCAAGTCCGGGGTAGGTGAAAGAGGAAAGGGTAAGATAAATAGAAGCCAAATAAGGTGTTATTCAACTAAATTTTTCAATACGTTATAAAATATGATATAGATATAAAAAAAAATAGAATTATATAATATGTGAATAGAATTATTTAGTGTACTATAATATGAAGAATAAATGAATATGTTTTAACAAAATCAATTGTTTAACTTGTTGGTGCATTACTAAATAAAAGTTACTTTTCTGCACTCAATTCAATCTCTGCATAAAACTAGAACTCGGTGTAATACCGACTGTAATTATCTTATCTCTGCATTTAAATTACAAATATACCACTGATATGCTATACACATGTTTCAAGGAGTAGTCTTTCATTAGTAGAATAAGAAACAAATACTTAGGAATTTTAAGATTTAAATAAATGTAAATAAAACGTTAAATCCACCATCAGCAGTGTAGAACCAGTTGTTTCTAAATGAAAATAAACAAACAATTATATAGATATTGCAAATTTTGGTATGCCGTACACGTGTTCAAGGAGTAGCCTCTCAACAGCAGCTTTAAACCCAAATACTTCATAAGTTCCGGTTTAAACATAACTATTTATGTATACAAGTAGTGCCCAAAACGTATACAAGTAATAGCCAAAATTTATACCAATACCCAAAGTGTATACAAGTAGTATCTAAAATGTATACAGGAAGTACCCAAAGTGTATACAACAGATACCGTAAATGTATTTAAGAAGTACCCAAAATATATTAAAAATACCCCAATACACAAAATGTAAACATTGGAACCACAAAGACATGATGGATCAAAATCGATATAAAGAAGCTTTATTCAAACTTTCCCCATTGCAGTATAAATATACTACAATGTACGTGTGATTTCCATAATAATCCAATCAATACTTAATAAAATTACAAAATGCAATAGTCTTTATTTTTACGTAAAGACTAATAATATGACATTTCCGCATATCTTGAAAATTCCCTTTTATATCACTTGACGTAAACACTCGTCAATATATTATTCATGAAGTGTTCACGGATGTAATAGTGAAATTCATATTCAAATTAGACCAACGAATAAGGCATAAAATATAAAGTTATAAAAATCATTCAATAATTAAGGAAGTCTTGTCATGCATTCGTATTGTTCCTGTTCCAAGTTTAGAGCAAACATCTGTTATACCACTCTACTTTGTGGTGATCTAACTACATTCCCCATTTCCCATTCTCTACCATATCCCTCACCTCCTTTGCCCCCCCCCAAATTCAGGTATATTGTTTCAATCAATGCTAAAAAAATAAACTGTCAAGATTGATTTTTAAAATAAAGGTGAAAACAAAATTACCGAATCACAAATCGCAGTGAGGGACAATGTAATTTCACTCAAGGATCATCCGTGAAATTAGATGGGAACAGAAGGTTTTTCCACATAAGAATTTGCTAATCTAACGATTATTGCTTATACTGTATAGGCAGAAACATACAATTTAATATAAATAGGACATTTCATAATTTCAACACTAGGTAGTATCAAATAGCGAGATTCAATAGACTACGTTAACTAAATGAATCAAAATGTTTTAATTTCACCTTTTAGCAAATATTTCAAAACATAGTATCCATATAAAAACACACTGGTCTCTCTATCGCGCAGGAAGGTTTTCAACTTCATTAACCGATTTTTTTCGTGCTGTCAGTAAAAAATGTGCTTAGGTTAGGCGACGTGCCTTATTAGTTTTCCCGAAAAGGCCATATTGCATACTATTTTCGGTAGAAATTTCCGATATTGAAAATTAATGGAAGAATTATAATAGATTTTTGCATTTTGTTGCAACATGTTTCTTTAATTTTTTTTACGATTTTCCTTTCAAATCAGTTGACTTGGATGAATGTCTACACATCTTAAAAGGGACACGCGCGTTTACGATCGTCGTTGTGAAAGTATTATTCATACTGGACTAGAATGTTTTCAGTGTAAGTATAAACTTTGTTTAATTGTAGTTTTATAGCTAAGAATCATGCAAATCTTATGATATGTGATACAACCAAAAAAGGCTAAAATTCTAATTTTTGTCATCAATTTGCCGTATGTGTTTATACGATGAAATGTGTAATCTGTCTGTTCTTTGGAGATAATTTACATAAAAAATTCAATAGTTTCTAGTGTATTTCAGTGTCATTTACATAGTTAGTTCCCTTACTTTTAAATTGTGCAATACTTTCTATATATATTTTATCTCTTAAGAACAAGGGTTAAAAGGAAAGTTATATGTTACTTTCTGTTAACTTCAACATTACAAAATATCAAACATAAAAATATGTAGGCTTTCAAACCATGAATCACATTTTGCATAATTTTTATCTGGCATGGTACATAATTTATGATGCATTATCCCTTTCCCAATTAACAGTACTCAATCTTTTGTTAGTTAATACAGTAGATCTCTACAGAAACCGGAATAATTCATTAACCTGTGAAACACAGACACATTTAAATCTATTTACATCATTTTTAATTCATTTTAATTTATTTGAATATGTTATTTTGGTTATTTGTTCTTTGTTGTGTATATAAATTTGCCATATCTTAACAATAATGTCAGTACTTTAGGGTAATTTACAAATGCCATCGAAACGAAACGATGTAAATCGAAGCAAATTAAAACGAAACTAAGCGAACAGATTTATTCCGTGGCGTTTATATATTTCTTGTTGTTTTGTTTTCGTTCCGTTTCAGTTCCTTTCCATTTCGTTTTGCAGTGGAAGGGTACCCCAGATCCAGGATATTTAATGACCGTAAGATCTCAGAATAGTCAATCCATATAAATATATATATTTCCGAGAAACATAATTTTGGAAAGTGCGATGGCATATATGACTCATAAAGCGACTTTGATTTGGTCCTTCACTTTACATTGTATTTCCTTTTTTTATATAATGTTTAGAAATACAACAATGAAGTGTCTTTCCATTTTGATGTTTTTGTTTGCGTCACGTGAATGCAGAACAGAAAGTGCCACCAATCAGAGGTTTTTGAGGAGTGCGTATGGTCCACCGGAATGGTCTTTGCACCAGAAAATAGCAAACCTTGATGAAAAACTACACCAACTTAAACATTCGATGGAATTGATTCACCACAAACTTCATGACTTAAAAGGTACAATAGCTATTGTGCTGGTTATGATATTGTGATGAGATTATAGTTTTGTATTCAGTTGTTTGAGTTATTTAAAATTGAATTTCCAAACTATTTTGGTAAGTCAAGGAACATATATTGTGAAACGCAACACATTCCTAAAAATGATTTTTATTGTAAATAACTGCAATTGATTCTATAGGTCAAAATAATGATTAAAACCATTGATAGGACAACTCCTAAATGGCTTAGTACTATGATAGTAATCTCAGCATAATTAAATGTGTATCATTTATTATTTCAGGAGGGACATCATACACCCACTGGGGCAGAACAAGATGCACGGGCGTTAATGCTGAAACTATATACAGCGGTAAGGTATTAAGTTGACTTCGACGCCATGAACTTTAAGTTAGAGATCATTTATATGATTAGGAAGTTACATATTGTTCTACAAAGATACCAATTCACAGTTGCACTAAACATTTTATTCTAAAGAAAGCATTATAAAGGAGAACGGCCGGTCTTTTGGCAGGATTGTACAGTAAATGCGCCATCAGATATTGTCGAGAAGGTGTGCTGAACTTTTTTTGAATTGCAAAATGGATTATATTACCCAAACGTTTGGTTTATAGAGGTTTCATATTATTCAGGATTCACTTTAGAGATGTTTTTAGATAAGTTCGCTTTACACAGGTTTTACTGGTTTACAATAAGTCATTAATTATTGATTCATCAAATGAAGATTTTAAAATAAATTATTTGTTTAGTGGTTTTTATGAATATAATGCACCGGAATATAAAACGACAAAATTATAAATTGATGGAAGGCTGACTTCAAGCTCTTTTGTAGTATCAATGTCGTACGCATTGATTGTGGTCACGTCGCTGACAATATGGAGTTAAAGGTACATCATGATCTTAAAGAAAAAATGTATAGTTTTTGTATGACTTACTAAAGGAAAACTCCAGATTCTTTACATTAGATAAGCTCATATTCCTTCTCATACTAGAATCAATCGCTTTTTTTATGTAACTTACAAACAGTGCCATGCCAGTAGTTTTTGATAGACATGCCCACATTTAAAACATTGTAGCCGTTCGTAGCAAAGTTCGGCCTTGACCATTGATGTGTCGAAACTGTAAAATTTGAAAAAAAATATAGTACCGGCCAATGCGGATTTTATTCCACACAACGAAACTTTCAGCATGTCTTTTTAGGGGTCTAATAGGGTGGGGGGCTTTTATCCAGAGGGCTTTGGTCCGGGGTGGGTGGGGCTATTTTCGGGGGAGGGGAGCTTTTGTCCTGATTCCTTCTCATACAAAAGAAACCTTTGTCATGCATTTGTACACATCTTAAAATATTCTGACACACTTAAAATTTTAGCTAAAACTGCTGATGGAATCCTTTCCGTTTGTATGCCTCGATGATTTATAGACCACGTTTTGTTACACTACTCAATGAATTATCTCTCAAATCTACAATTCTTAGTTCAAGAGATTTGAATTTTTTAAAGACTATAAACCTTGGCTATTATAATCCAAAAGTAAAACGTTTCATCCGTGTCTTATAAATCACACTTAAATAATTCAGTGAATATTCAAATAGGACAACATATGCAACATTCTATCGAAGATTTCTTGAACTCGTGGATCGTTATGGTGTATCCATCAGCACCATGAAAACTGATTTATTCAACGGGTCATAGTTTTCCTTTCCTCGTTTGTCTACCCCGGACTTGACTTTTTATGAGCAACTCGGCGGGTGTTTCTAGAAAAGCAGAGGACGCTTACCCTACCGGTGCACCTGGTCCATGCTCCCAACTTTTTAGTGGAGTCTGAGTTGCTCATTGACTTTTGTTACTTTGTGTGTATGATTTTAGTTACTTTATGTTCTTTGTTGTGTATGTCTGTTTTCCATGTCTGGCTTTTGTCCCTGGATTACATAATTTTGATTACCGCTATAACCTTGGTTCCCTTGACTACTCTTGCAAACTAAACAAAACATATCGAACAGATTAATACAATATTTTTAGCACGTAAAACACCGGGGCTTCATTCCTTGCATTTAAATAAATTAAGACAAAATGTTTATGTTTTTATATTTATGAAGAAAAAAAACAGGGCGTCATCATAAAACGGAAAACTTTATAACTTCGGACCACAAAACGTTTGTACGACAATTTCTTTCTTTTATTAAGATTCGTTTTTAACCCAAGAGCCTCTATGGTGAAAGCATTTTTATCTGTGTATAATCCCTTGAGATGCTGAGGACATAGTAAAATCGATTAGACTAAAAAAAGAGCCAATTATAGTTGTGAAACGGTTTTTGTCTCTTTACTCCATTTGTTTTGGACATAGTACCAACAAAAACACTAATATTTAAAGAAATTTGTAAATATTGCATCTGTTATCTTGAATATTGCGATTGGATTCCTGTCATAATACCGTTTGGATGCCGCAATTTTCAATGTGAATAGACTCATTCATGTTGAATCATGGATGATCATGCGGTTGACAAACTACTTCCGCAAGGCATGGCTTCAGGTAGACAAAATTTCACACTAGTGTATATTGTCCATGTACAGGAAGGAATATATTCACTTAATGATGGTCTCTCAGAAAACGATATGCATTTTTTCCCAGATTTTGTATCATTTGAATTTTAAGCATTTGAAATTAATGCTACTGTTTTTATCTAGAAATCATTACGTGACAAATTGGACTATTTAGCAAGCACTCCACAGTATTGTAGAACTGCCTAATTTTAGTCTTGTAATCTGATGTTTTGTAACATTTATCACTTTAAAAATTGTCAAGCATCTGTAAATCTAAATGTCTAGAAATAACTCAAGCCAATACCTTCAAGATGCAGTAAAAATTTTCTGAAAAAAAAATACCCACAGCAAATAGGGTTACCATAGAAACTGTGCAAAAATATGCGAAAATTTTCAAAAAAAAGTTCATAAAATCAGGTTTAAAAATATCAAATTTCTCGCAAAATATCTTTAATTTTTATTTCATGCCCTGAAACTATCTAAACTTTTTCCATCGAAAACCCCTTCCTCATATGAGCATCGCCGGTTAGATTTTGAGCTGTTTTACTTTGTAATCCACTTATTAAATTTAGCATAGTAAAATTTACTTACTTTTACCTTCACAATGAAGTCAAATTGTGATTGCAAAATACTTCTAAAAGTCCCCTTTTTCAGAAAATGTTATATCAACAATAGTCTTCATCTGTAGTCACTATAGCAACCACCGGTTTCCATTAATGTCATTTTCATCCCTATTCAAAAGTGCGAAACTAAACTGAACTGTGGAGTGCTGGGTTACTTCAAAATAAATAGTAATTCTTGGGTGACATGTATGATATCATAATAATAGTAATATGGGTTCTATTTATAAACACGTAATTCTTGTTTATATTTGATTGTTATTACTGCTGTGTTTTAGGCTTTATAGGAGGATCATATCATTTTGGTGGCTCTGGTGCTGCACCAAATAAATTATGCCTACCAAACCAACCACAATGGGGTATTTATGACAACAAGGTGAACAACATGCCATACATTGGAGCAACCATGATCGACAACTATGACATCGACATTAAAGGGACTCTCTTTGATAAGATAAACTCGTATTACCGATTAGAATGTGCTGCCTGCCTTACAAAGAGATCAACAACTGTCATGATTCCAGGACGGAAGGAGTGTTACTTTGGATGGAAAAAAGAGTATACTGGGTACCTATTGGCGGGTCACCCTACACATAAAGCAGCTTCAGAGTACATCTGTATTGATCAGAATCCTGATTTCCTGAAAAAGTCGCCATCAGCGAATTTCAAATCATTCCTTTATGCTGTTTACTCCAAATGTAATGGCGCCACCCCTTGTCCACCTTATGTCGAAGGAAGGGAAATGGTATGCGTGGTGTGTTCTAAATAGGACTATTGACAGGGACTATAACCAAGAATGTTAATGGATGAATATATATTTACACTGATAAAAGTGTTTTTATTTGGTGTTTGGTGTGTTTTCTTTGCATTGTTTTTGTCTTAGAAAAAAACTTTTTATCCAGCTAAGCCTGATCGACTATATATCGTGAAACTTTTGGGCCACTTTCATTATTTTTGCGATTTTTGCAATAAGACATGTAATGTGAACATCAATTCGTGTTTAAATTTTAGGCGAAGTATTTAACGATTAGGGGAACGATTGTGAATTATTACTGCTTCCCAGTAAATTGTAAAAAAAAAAACATGAAAAATGTTTTTGAGTATGCTTTGACTTTAACTCATGACTTCGCCTTTATAACATGAAATTAAAATAGACATATTCAAATTGTTATAAAAATAAATCAAATGTAGTCGGTCCACAAATATCGAATAAATAGAAAGATAGGTCTTTCCATAGTATTATACCTTTTTGAACTTGTTCATTGAGGTATTTATTTCTCTATTTCTACTCTTTTCTTTACTTTTCTTTGTAATCCATTGTCCCAATTCCATCAGTCTTATCTTATAAAGATTGAGTTGAATTAAATAAAGACTGAAAATAATTAAAACCTTAAATAAAGGCGCGTCACTACATATCATATGAAAATATATATATAGTTTTGCCCAACATCTTCGTTGGTAATTTTGATTATTCTGTCGAAAAAGTTACAACATTGTTGCTCACTAACCTTGACATATTTCGTTTACAGTCAAGCAGCAACACAATCTGTTATATATTACCAGTATCTTTACGATTAAGCAGTAACACAATATGTTGTCTACTATCAATCTGTTCACAATCAAGCATGAAACAGTCTGTTATCTGTTACCAATAAGTTCACGATTAAGCAGGAAAACAATCTGTTATCAGTTACCAATTTGTTCACGATCAAACAGCAACACAATTTGTTATCAATTACCAATAGTTTGTTTAGTATGCTTACTCCGGACTTTTATGAGCAACTCAGCGGGTGTTTCTACAAAAGCAGAGGACGCTTACCCTACCGGTGCCCCTGGTCCATGCTCCAAATTTTATTAGTGGAGTCCGAGTTGCTTATTTGCTTTTGTTACTTTGTATGTATGATTTTAGTTACTTTATGTTCTTCGTTGTATGTGTCTGTTTTCCATGTCTGGTCTTTGTCCCTGGATTACATTCTTTAGATTACCGCTATAACCTTGAGTCCCTTGATTTTTCTTTCAAGAGGATAAGAATTTAAACATTTGATTGAAAGCATTTAATGTGTTCTGCTTTTCACCAGGCATTCACACAATTGGCGTCAGTATAATGATTTAATTTAGTCCAAATGGTGGAATAGAAACATATCTGATTTTATAAAGTACTTGGTATAACTCATGTAGAATTTCACAGAATATAAATATTTTGTGTAGCTAAGGTCATGCTGTCCCTACTCATTTGCTTGCAACATGAACAAAAGTCTTAAATATTCCTTAGAAAAATCACAGGAAACTACTAGAAGGCGAGCGATCTTACTGATATAAAACATATATAATAAAATAAAACAAATAAACAGAAAAAAACAAACAAATTAACATAACTAGAGCCAGTATCACTCTATAACAAAAGTTTTTCAGGGATAAAATTCCTAATGCTCAAAACCAATAGACAATTATATTAATTGTATTTAAATTATGTCCTTTAGTTTCTGGGGAAATAGTTTTTAAAAGTTGTATCATTAAAAATAGCCCCCCCCCCCACCCCACCCCCAAAAAAAGAAAGAAAAAGAAAACATTGTAAAAGGGTATTCTCCTATACATGTATTTGGCAGGCGTGTTCTTTGATGGATCAAAAATTCCAACATCAGCTATAATAACTCCAGCACAAAAACTTGACCAAAAATAGATCTTATCATGCTGAACACTACTTACAGTTCATGTCAGAATTTAGCTGAACATTAAGGTTTTTGAGATGCATGCATGACCCTTATCGTTTATTTTTAGCAACGGCCACCATGTTTTCCGACGGATAAAAAATTTCGACATCAGTTTTATTCACTATACCGTAAGATACATTCATTGCAAGTTTTGTTGTAATTGGTTGAGTAGTTTCAAAAGGATAATTTAAAAAATAGCGAAAAAACATCAAAAAGGGCAATAACGCCAACATGGTTTACCAGATTAACACAAACATTTCACCAAATATAGATCTCATCAGACTTAACACTTTTCACCACGTCAAAATTTGAAAACCGATCGAAAAACATCTGAATGACCCATACGTTGCATTTTGGTAATGGGGGCCAGGTTTTTTTTAACGGATCAAAAATCCCCACATCAGTTCTTTGCAGAATACCCGAAAAAAAAAACCCATTTATTTTAGGTTTATTTCTTATTGATTTAGTAGTTTCAGGGGAGAAGAGCTTGGTCTTGTCTTTGTCCCTGGATTGCATTCTTTTGATTACCACTATAACCTTGGTTCCCATGATTACTCTTAAAGTAATAACATTAAAAATAGCCAGAAAAAAAAACGTTGCAAAAGAGTAATTACTCCAAAATTTCTTAACAGATTAACACAAAAAAATGACCAATAAAAATCTTTTTTAACACTTCTACCTCAGTCAGAATTTGGGTATATCTAACTGTTTTGAAGATACGTGCGAACAACTTCTGTTTGGTCCCTATGTCGTATTTTAGTAATAGTTGCAATTTTTTTCGGTGGATAAAAAATCCCCACATCCGTCCTATGCACAATACCCTAAGGAGCAGTTTTACCAAGCTTGACCATGATTGTACCAGCAATTTTAAAGGAGAAGAGTCTTAAAAATTGTTAACGACGACGACGGACGATTTAACTTTGGTGTCCTCGAAAAGTAACTTGACACCAGGTGTACATCATATTGTGAAATTTATCAGGGCAAGTCAGACTGCTCACAACACGCATTAGCCAACACATTTATAGTAGCATCTGTGGAAGGAGGTTAGCTGTCTAGACAACGATATCATGCTTACATTGACAACCTATTTTTAAAAGTGTTAAACGACATGAAGGTCTTTTCTAAATCGACTAACACGATTTCAGTGATATTGAACAAAACAATTAAAGGATAGAGCAATGAACACCAAACTAACACCCTGGTACACCTTTAAAATTAACTTTAATCCAAACACCTTTCATTTTTTGTCAATAAATTTGGTTCTTGATTAACTATTAATCGAGACCAAATCACTTAAACAAACACGTTGGTATTAATGGCATTCGATGAAAAAAATATATCAAGTTTTAGATTCTTGGAACAATTGATGAAATAAATGAACGGCGTGGCAGATGTTTTGGAGAACTGTATCATTTAAATGCCGCACATGGTATGGCTAATACTGTTTAGAAAACAGCACCATGAAGTGGATTTTTCTCGTTTTCCTGTTTTCTAAATATTTTTGTGCTTTAAAATGTCAAACTAAAATGAAGAACAGGCAAGAGGGTGTGTTGTCATGGTTACTAGCACAACAAATATCTTCCTTAGACAAGCGACTGAATGAACAGTCAAAAAATATAAACAATCTACGTCAAAGACTTACTAACTCTGAAAAGAAGACGAACATTGATATTGAACATGCAATGCAAATTTCTAAACGGAATGCAAAAGAGTTTCGCAGGATTCGAAACTATCTAAAGAAAATGGAAGGTTAGAAAATACTTCTTAGTTCTAAACTTTTGTTATTTTTAACTTGTGATTTATAACAGTTATTAGTGAAAAGCTTCGTTAATGTGGTCAGATAAATATTTTTGCACTTATTAATTTCCTGAATACAATGTATTAGATAAATGATAACGTTTCACAGGGTACACACCTATGTATAATGTTGTTTTCGGTTCAGTTACAGTCTGCTCGCTGGTATAAGAGTTTTTTGGTCGTTCATTAAAGACCCCATTGGAGGGCTTGATCTTGCAATCCGGTTGGATTGTTATCTTTTTTTTTTTGGACATATTTTCATATCCATTTTCGTCATAGAAATATACGTTACTTTACGTATATCATATTTTTTCTATATTTAATTTCTTTGTAAAAAAAACAACATTAAATGTGTTTGTCACCAATTTCGTTGATTTACAAATTAATGTTTAATTTGCGTTTCGTATTCTTCCCATTCTTAATTCCATGATTAAAGAAAAAACAACAACACCTTTGGTAACACAGTTAGATCGTATTTAAAGTTTTTTTGGGACAAAAGTATGAATATTTCACCACTTTGGCATCGATAAAAGTTAATCAAACACATGTTATGATACTTGTTTTCGTTTTCTTTATTGGTTGTTATATTCCTTTTTTATCAAGGATGGCTCGTGCATTTATTTCACCGTCATAATGAAAATATCATAAAATGAATAGTACCCATATAAAATATTCTTACAAGATCTCCTCACACACACACACACACACATACACACACACACACACTTTACTTCATTCGTAAAAGGTATGGACCACTGTTTCATGTATAAGCTTCACAATTCTTTTTTTCAATGTCGTAAATATAAAATTTAATGGACACCCACCATTTTTTTTTAATCTTTCAGGTGGAACAGTGTATGAACATTGGGGTAGAACCAATTGTACAAGCCAGAATGCTGAGACCATTTACACGGGTACTTTATATTCACAGAAAAAAAATATTTATTTAGTGATGGAGTTCGCAATGTCCTAAACCAGTTAATTTAACAGGAAAAGTTTTTAAAAAAAATAAAATCTTTGTTTAGGAAATTACACTTTTTGCTTCCCAAAAGTAAGAGAATTATGCACATGTAAACTTGAAAGGCCTATTCAAACATAATAACTTAATAATTAGGCATCTAATTTTTCCGTGCATTTTACACTTTATATCAAGAGATTATATTTTGTTTTTGAAAATCAAATTTCGCTTTGATATCAATTAATTTTGTTCATCGAATCTATCAATTATTTTCGTCATAAAAATATTGATAAAATAAAACATTAATAGTTGTTATGTTCAAGGTTACATGGGAGGTTCATACTACAAAGGAGGCACTGGTGGTGCACCTAACAAACTGTGTCTACCATCAGAACCCCAATGGGGAGTCGATGATAATAGAGTTAATAAATCGCCTCATATCGGAGCGACATTAATGGATAATTACGACATCAATATCAAAAACACCCTTTTTGATCAAAAGTATAGCTATTACCGGATAGAATGTGCTGTCTGCCTTACAACATCAAAAAGATCTATTTCGTTGATGATTCCTGGGAGAAAAGACTGCTACAATGGATGGCACAAAGAATACTCTGGATACCTTATGGCCGGTTATCCAAGTCACTCAGCAGCATCAGATTATCTCTGCCTTGACGGAAATCCAGATTTTCTACATAGAATCCCATCTTGGAGCTACAAGTCAATTATTTATTCGGTGTACTCAAAATGCAATGGTGCTACATCATGTCCTCCCTATGTAGAAGGAAAGGAAATGGTATGTGTGGTATGTTCAAAATAGATAAAGACAAAGACAACTAATAGAGACATAGGTGTCAAGGAATATATGATGTTCAGCAAAACAACGTCAAATTCAAAATAAAAACATCATATATAGCTTCTTTCCTTCTTTTTTCACCTCTTCTTGAAAAAAGAAAATGATAAAGACAAAACAATTTTTATAGAACAAACAAAGTA
Organism: Perna viridis; assembly: GCA_037379345.1. Classification (NCBI taxonomy): domain Eukaryota; kingdom Metazoa; phylum Mollusca; class Bivalvia; order Mytilida; family Mytilidae; genus Perna; species Perna viridis. The sequence continues at coordinate 32,103,551 of CM074523.1, forward strand.
TGACATGTTATGAAAAATAAAACAAAAAATAAAAACAATAAGCGAAAAACATGGTAGCATTATACAGTTGCAATATACTGTATAAGTTTTATTATTATTTTATGATATACCGGTATATATAATGAAGAAAAAAAATGATATGAGTTTACTAAATTGAAATAAATACAAGTGATGAAAAGAATATTGTACTCATATGTTGTATTTTTGAAAAAAAAATTGACAGTTTACACCGTGTAGTGTGACTACTAAATGTTGTGTGTTTTAATTGCAATGTGGCGTACCTTTATTACCCCCTTTATAAAAGTTACATTTAAACTGAAATGACAACCACAAAAACAAATCAAAGTAAAAAGGTAGTCCTAGTAAGAAACATGTAATATGTGATACACTCCAAAAAAAGGCTACACATTTTTGTTTGTTATACAGTTGATTTATAGGTCTATATGTTGATGCATAATTATTCATTCTAATCTTATAGCTCTTTGGAGAAAATCCAACAGTTTCTATTTTAAACAAAATATCAACAACAAAAATTAAAATAATTATGTAGGCCTTCAAACCGTGACTATTTGGAGTGCTACTTAAATAAAACAAAAATAATTATGTAGGCCTTCAAACCGTGACTATTTGGAGTGCTACTTAAATAAAACAAAAATAATTATGTAGGCCTTCAAACCGTGACTATCTGGAGTGCTACTTATATAAAACAAAAATAATTATGTAGGCCTTCAAACCGTGACGATCTGGAGTGCTACTTAAATAAAACAAAAGAAAAACAACATATTTTTGATTCAAGAATAAAATGCAGGGCACTGCTAGAAACGACACTCAGAGGTCAAACTTTGAACAGTTGGAACAAATATGGCTATTTTAGTTTGATACATGATTGCATTTTGATTGTGCTTAAATTGTTGTCACAGGGAGAGAATATGAAAAGAATCAGACGTGGCCCCATTTTGTCCCTGATTCCTTCAATGTTACATTCACTAAACATTAACCTTCCATTTGTAATTGAGCACCATGTGGTACATACTCAAGTTATTTGATCGCATTTGTTTAAGGTACTGCCTGGACGGTATTCAATTGCTTAGTTCTGTTACCCCTTTTATCCTTAATTCCCTTAAGTTTTAAGTCACAACCCAACTCCAGTATTCTGTTTGTAGTATGGAAATTTGTGGTAAAATTGTAACGAATAACCAAGGGAACCAAGATTCGACTGTTAACCAAAAGAATATGTTCAAAATAACCAGGACGCGCACAACCAAAAACATGATTTAACCAAAGTAACACATACAAATAAACAAAATTAAATGAACCCAGACTCCACTAAACACTGGGAGCATGGACCAGGTGCATCAGTGGTTATGGTGCTGTGTAAAGAAGGTTGGACTTTGAGATAAGGAAGAATGTGGCAAAATCTAAAAAAAAAAAACTTTACAAAATGAAAAATGTGTTAAAGTTTTAGTAAAATTCAGAGTAATCAAGGGAACCAAGATTCTACCGGAAATCAAAAGAATGTAATCCAGGGCCAAAGACCAAACCTGAAAACAGACGAACACAACAAAGAACATAAAGTAACTAAAATAATACATACAAAGTAACAAAAGTAAATGTGCACTATTGTGCACCCTTTCGTTGCAATCTGTCCAGTATATTTTGTAGAATGTGCACAATGATAAATTTTCCTAAAATCAACTTTGCCAATTTTCCTGTTAAATGTTCCTTCAACATTAAACGAGTCGATTTAGTCTTCACCACTTCCTGATATTGTCTCTGTAAAGAATTAAAGATACATGGAAAACACATGGCTGTTATGATACTGTCTGCAATATCCAATGACCTTATTTTGGATCTATACACGTACATGTACGAAATGACATGTGAAGATGTTCCCCTTTTCAACCTTTTAAAATGTATCTTTCAGTAATAGCTAATCCATTCAGAGAAACGACGCCCGAAAATTTTATACAGCGAGCATTTTGATAAAATTTGAAAAACTCAATTTTACCATTTGTTCTGTTTAACGTTCCTTTGACAGAAATTACATATTTCGTCTCGACCACTTCTCGTTACCTTACCATATTTGAACAGTAGATTCAAGGAGAACATGTAACGTGTATTATAATATGTGTAGCATCCTTTCCATTGACCAAACTTCACGTCAATAAGTGACTTAAAAGAGTAAAACGCAAGACGTGTAATCCATAAATAACCTCCTCTTTCCTGATTGCCAGAATTGTCGTGGAAACGTGGGTAATAAACTTTCATATATATTATGATTTAACATCCCATTTTTCATCAGTTATTTTATGGATAGCAACAACACTCGAGCAGGCCGGGTAGTCGAGTATACTTTAAGTAATCGGATACTCGTTTGCTTTTGAAACATTTTGATGTAGTTTACTAATTAAGTTCAAATTCAGCAAAATGTTCCAATGCAATATTAATTGATATCAATTAACAAAAGCAATACTTTTGTAAAGATGTTTTTAAACGGATCAACACTTACACGAATAACATAATCAGACGCCATTAATTTTATCCACGTGATTTGTGTAAAATAATCCCTCATTGTCCACTAACTCTTGATAAAGTATCGCTTAGTACAAGTGATTTGTAGTCCTATACTATATTGACAAACAAGTAATAAGTAATTATTTTTCACCGTATTTTTATCCGAGTACTCGTTAGTATCATGGCCGAGTACTGGGGTATTAAACTTTATATCGTTTGTAATCCTTAGTTCTGTCTCATAACTGACATATTTTTAAGTAAAATACATATAATGATGGTTCAACAATTTTCTTTCAGCTTTTTGAACACATTTCTGCTCAATATTTATTGAGAATATAAGAATAAGAATTTACTTTGTATTTATTTAAGACATTTAGGGCTTGTTTTCAGTCAGCACTTAGTCTTACATCTTGTGTGATGTTTTATGTTTGATCAAAACGATATGTTGGGACATTTGTAAACGTTATTTAGAGCTATTCTAACTTGTATTTGAACACTATTAGATGTCAAGAATAGGAAAAATACTAAATTACTTAATACAAAAATCACTTCACAAAATACATGTGAGATTTAAAAAAAGGATCTATCTTTCTTAATTTTAACATATAATTTTTTAAAAAGTCAAATCCTTTATACTGACCATTTTCTTCTTCTATAATAACGTTGTAGTTTGTTAACATTGCAAGTAGTCTGAAGGAAAATCACTTTTGAAAGGAATTAAGCAGGTCTATAACGCATTTGTTTTTGTTTTTGTTTTTATTTATTTTTTTTAAAATTGCATTGATGTTTGAGATAAAGTGCCCCACAGAGAAGTCAACAAATGTTTACTTACTGCAGAAAAAAACCTTTTTGTAGAACATCATTAGTGTAGTTATCTTGGTGAAGTAATGAACCGACCGATTTTTTTTACTCATTCTTGATTTTTAATAATCTATTGTTCATATCTTCTGTTATGTTTTGACTACTGATTTTATCGATGTTCACTGGTGACAGTTGTGTGCAGCTCCTTTGTGTTAACCGGAATCCTGGTTTTACCCTCCATGTCTATTGGAAATGCCCGTATCAAGTCAGAACCATTGTTGTGGTATCCAACTTTCCGGTTTTTATATTGATATTGCCATTTGTTACAAGGACTATCGACTATACCAAGATATTATCAGTTAGATAATTTTGTTATTATACTTCATTTCTCACATAAAACTTTAATTATGTGGAAGAATCAGGCGACGAGTGGTACATATTTTGCTCTCTACTTGTTTTTGCTTCAGATATAATCAGTACATCTAAAAACAACTGAAAGCTATTGACATGTGTCCTAAAGCATCTGTGACTTAGATAATTTGCCTGCTTACATAGGGACAACTGCCATGGGAATTTTTCCATAGTACATTTAACATAATATGACGTATTTATATCTTTAAAAGTTTGCATACACTTTGATGGTTAATTCTGAAGGTTATGATGTGTAAGTACTACGATAATGAAATACTGAAATAAAATCTCCGTTTTTTTCTTTTCACGTGCTTCTCCTTATTAACATTTTGCTTGATTCTTAGGCAGAGAAGTACTTAAATCGGTATTATTACTTTCAACAATAACAACAACACACAAGAACAAATGTGAAATAATCTTTGTAATATAATGGATAAATAATAAATAAAATCTTTCAAGGTACACCGGATAAAACATGTATTTATAGATTTTTATGTATAACGACTATTAAGGTAGTACACGCTACTGCTTTATACAAAACACATACAATATGTTTAAGCCAAATACACATGTTGATTACACTTAAGTTAAAAAATACTCACGTTTTCCCATAAATTGGTTCTACTTACCTTATCTGAACGTAATATATATCATAGTCAAAATAGGTTTCAGCGTTGTATTAGGAATATTTACATAAAAAAAATGTCCAGATGGATGTATATTGAGTTTACTTCCATGTATAAATATCATTATTGATTTTGACCTGAAATGACTCCCCGTCAATATTATGGGATGTAAGTGTTTTAATTATCCTTGCAAAATTAGGAAAAATCATTCATCACTTGATACTACAAATACGAAGAAAATTGTAACACACTGAAACCTGAAAATATATAAAGTTAAAAGTGTCATATTTGATAAAGATGTTTTGCTTAATTCATACGACATTCATACAGCAATTAACATGCCTTTTGTATGATAGTCATGTAATTTTGATTTGATTCTTAAACGTAAATATTGGTTTCCTTATATGAGAAAATTATATGCTGCATTTTAAATATTTCTCACGTGGGTTGCATTTTGTTGTCACCAGCCATCTAATTCAGTGAAGTTATTTAAGTTTCAGCGTAGAACGAACTTATATACACAATTTTGATTAACTGTATAAAAAGTCATTGGATGAATTTATTATGTAATTTACAAATTGTCTTCTATTTAAAAATGCACGAGATTATCTTATTTTAAGCTCTTTTCCAAATTGTATTGTTAATTACGTTCTCATCAACATGCGTCTTCTCCTAAAATAACAAAAATAGACCCATAGAAATAGAAATTGTTTTTTAGACCTCTGTCTTTGTTTTACCAAGGGCTGACTGCATATACCAATTGTCAGTATTTTACACCGTACTATCGATATTTCTTCAACTTACATTTTTTTTGTTGGAAACATTTGAAGTCTTTATAGAAATAATTCTTTTTATATCTGAAAATGTTTTTTCATCAAATTTCGGATATACTGACATGAATGTTTACACAGAGCATTTAGATCAACAACCCTACAAGTCCTTAAACATTATTGTAATTTGTAATTTAAGACGAGGAATATTCGAAGATTACAATACAGAAATTTTAAGAAATCTTCGCCATCCATATTGTTTAATTAATGGTTTACCAAAAAACAAAACAAAACAAAAAACAAAAACAAACAAAAACAAAAACAAAACAAAACAAAAACCACCGGGATATTTAAGGGCTCTTCTGTACATTGCTAGGTTTTCTTAAAATCAGTCTAACGGTTTAATTAAATTGAGTAAAATATTAAAATCTGCGGGACGTTAACGCCATGTGTGCAAAATATTGAACAAATTCGAAAATAATTTTATTGTAAAACATTACAAATACTGTTTTCATTCTTTAGTCATTTGTAATGGACAGATAAATATTTTGTTACTTTGGGGTCTTTCTAGGGGCTACACTTTTTATACAATATTTGGTGTTTAGAAAACCTGTTTTTTGACAATTAATTTTGGGAAGACACCCAAAATCAGTCATGAAAACTGATGTATATTTTTATTGTGTTACCATGGCTACAGATTTTCATACCAAATAGAAAAGGATATCTATCTTTTTTTTCATGGATCTCCATAATGGAATTTTTGAAAAATATATACTTTTACAGGAAAGAAAAAAATGTTGGATTTGCTTGTTTAAGTGTCTAAATATAACTTTATTTCCACAAATTGTCAAAAGGTTATCTGCACTGACATATCTATACAATGGAACCTTATTAAATCTAATATTTTACTACATTTTACATGGTTTCTTTTGGGAATTTTCAATAATATAAATTGGAAGATATAATTTGTTATAACTTTATAAAAAGGACAATTAACTGACATTCTTCCATATTTTCAATTCCAAACACATTTCAATAAAACATTTCATTCCAATTAGCCCCTTTGAAGGAGTATTTTTTAAATCATATTTTTAGTTTTATCGGTCTTGGTGCTATAATATTGCAATGGTAATCTAGAATCTAGAGTTTAAGGTTTTCTGGAGATATTTCATAATCCAGATTGAATTGATACCAACTACGGGATTAACAAATGTAATGGTAAGACAGAAGACCCTCTTTGGCAAGTGTTAGTAAGGAATACTAAAGTTTTGAAAGAGGCTAGGTAGGACATTTTGCAGATTCAGCTAACAAGCATTGTTTTAATGGATTCTTTTTAAGTTTTGAAATCCAATACATGATCCGAAAAAGACCACGATCATCGTATTTTTAAGAGAATCCAAAACAAGGATATTACTGATTTGTGGTTTTCAACTATCTCTTCTTAATGTGTAGTAGTATCATAGGTCTTATTGTTGCTATTATTTTATACTTCTTCCTCGTATTTTAACATTTGATGAAATAGGTCTTGCAGACAAAAACAATGTTGTTTTTGTCTTAATCTGCTGGTGTAACATCATACCTGTCGTGTATAGAAGACAATAATTTGGCTACATCAGGATCTTTGAAAACTGATGAAGTATTGACAATCATTGACCAAATTGGAGCTTTTATGCGTTTCAAGACAAAACACATCAAAACTTTCACCCTTTCTGACAGCGAATCAAGGTTTTCTTGTTCTTGTTTTATCGTTATTCTTGTAAAGTTTCCCGCAGCACCCATAATAATTTGAGTGACTGAATGGAGCAGTCACAGAGTCGTTTTGAATTGGTATCGAAAAAGTACAAACAATTATGTTCTGTTAGCTATATTTTATCATCGTACATGGTCATTTTGCAACCAGCGAAAAAAAAAAAGAATTGACTGAAAAACTAAAATGTTCAATCCAGGCGACGCTGGATCAAAATAGACAAGTGATTTATACACATGATTAAATAACGTAAATGAATACAATTAAAATAGAGATATTAAATTAATAAAGTAGGAGAGATTTTTCAATATTAATATGACAAATACGGTATTGCCTCATGCAACATCAATATATTAACTGAGTTTTTGTGACCTATTAAATCAATTTGATGATAACACTGTGGGCAATAAAATTGCCTAGTTACAAGCAATATCTCTTTGATACATGTGAGTAAAGAAGTTAAAAGTTTTGAAAGAAATTTTGTGGTACATTTTGCAGATCCAGCTATGACACGTTGTTTGTATGGATTCTTCACTTTAGAAATCCAGTACATAGCCGGTAAATCACAATCATCATCTTTGATAGAGAGACCAAAAAGGGGATTGCACAGTTTTATGGTTTTCCACTATCTTCTTTGGAGAGTGAAGTGGCAGTGTAGGTCGTATCACTGCTATTATTTTCTACATCTACCTCTGATAATGAACAATAGATGTAATACATTTTGCAGACAAAAAACAATGTGGTTTTGGGCTTCGCTGGTACGACAACATATTTGTCATGTAATGTTTTAGCTACATCGGGGTCTTTAAAAAAAAACTGCTGCTGTAACATTGACATTCATTGATCTACTTCAAACTTTCATACGTTTCAAACTTAAATACCTCACATCCTTTACCCGCTGCGACAGAGAATCGATATCTTGTTCTCGTTTCAGCCATTTTATTTGATAGTTCTCCACTGCATCCATGAGAACCTAAAAGTTATAATTTCAATTTATGGAACGTGGTTCACGGTATGTGGGACCTTTAGAAAGGACCTTAGGGAGATTCTTATTCGTTGATGCTTACATCTGCGATAGCAAATTGAAAAATTTTGGCTGCAACAGGCGATAGGAATATGGAGTAATCGGTATTGATTTGTCCTTGAAATATGAAATAATTTTGTTTGTTACGTTTTTGTGGTGGTGGATGTTAGCCAAATCTATTGCATTTATACCTTTGTTGACAAACTGTAGTGGAAGAAATTATTGTTTTTTTCTTATTTTTTACTTTGTTTAAAGAACCCGTATAACCCAAAATTCAAAATGATGGCCATAAGTCTATAACGGTCAGGTAGATTCAAAAATAGAAGTGTCAAGACTTGCTTTGTAAAGGGAGTGTCGTAGAGTGAGAGGTACAGAATAAAGTAAAGTTATTAAGTAAATAAAAGGTTTTTGTGTGAAAGAAAGAAGACCATCTATGGAGACATAATGCAGCTTAGGTGATGCATAGTGGTAATTACCATGTTTCCTTATCCGTCTTGGATTTTTGCCAAATAAATTCATCACATTTATGTTGTTATTATACTGGCTTGTTTCCTATAATTGTGATGTTGTCATGGCAACGTATTGCAGTACATAGCCTATGTAATCAATATTCCTCTCTTTCTCCACGGTAGTTTTTACTTATGACAGGACTTTAGTTGGATGGTATTTTTTTAAGAATACAAAATTTTATACAGAAGGTTGAATGATCCGCTAAATTATGTGTATATTTAACTTGTCCTAGTGCTTGATGGGCAGGTGTGCGTGTTTTCATGAAATTTTGGGTCTTGTTACAGCAACAATTCTACGAGCTTTTAGAATTCAAAACCTTGATATTAATGTAAAAATAAATTACCATAAATTACAACACCCACAATCTGGATTCATTTCTTTATTCGATCTAATATCATCATTTCATTATTCAACCATGTTTCATATCCCATTAATGATGTTATGAACACATGGAAATTGTCCTGTTTTGGGGTAAAATCAGTCGGAAATGTCTGATGGCATTATTGTACAAGAAAGTGTAATCAAAGGAGCCAAATTCGAGCGGATACCAAAAGAATGTATATTTCAAGAATAAAGACTGGACAGGTAAAACGTACATATACAACAAATAAACATTACGTAACAAAACTTACAAAGTACAAAAAATAAATATTAAATAAATGAATAAGAAACACACACATTTCACACAAACATGCAGTAATTATTGACAATACATGTTGATGCATGTAACAGAGAAAATATGTTTGAATATTTATAAAATAAGTCCAACAATCTTTATATCTACAGATATTGTAGTGATACGTATGTTTTGGGAATTTTTTCAAGTGGTAAAAGAAAAGAAAACCTACAAAATTGGTCAAGGGAACCACGCGTTATCATGGAACAAGTTTAATACAAATTCAATTCTTTCTTTTGCACGCTATAAATATTGTATTTCGTTACATCTCAACAACAAATTAAAAAATACGAAAGTTAAAAGAATCATTAATATTAATATGAATTCTTTAATCTCAAACGACAAGTATGAAATAGATTAATAGTGCATTATTTATTCCATAACGCTCTGAGTAAACCTATGAATGTTTTAAAGCTTTGCTCATTTTAGAAACATAAAAAAAGAATCAAGCATTATATGATAATCATATGTGGCACATTTGGCTATTTAAACATGCATTTTTTCCAAGACATTTTATTATATACTTACCAGTTTGAAAATTTGTTTAACCTTTTTTTCTAATTATATTGAAAGAATATCTGTATTCCTATGAGGGTATCAAATAGCCTCCAATTTTTATTGATTGACATATCATTGAATTTGTTTAGTGATTTTCTTTGGCTTAGTTAAACGACTAGATATAACCACACTTAATCGTTTACTGCTTGACATAGATATAAGATCTCGTTGAGCTCTAATTTTATTGTTGACTTTTAATTAAATATATTTTTGCAATAAAAATGTAAATATGTTATGGGTTTATTCACAAAAAAACAATATCTAGGTAATGTTAAAGTGCACTAGTCATATGATTAATGATTAAATCATACGTTAGTCATTGCGTCTTGCTCATCTATGACGAATTAATGTCAGTATATGAAATATTCTATTTGGTTCTATCTTGATATTATTTATTGTATATGCCCTCTATTTGAGAGTTAATATGAACAATACACAGGTTACACATACGAAAAAAAATACTACAATAAAATATGTGCAAGTAATAATACAAGATTGTACGCAACAAAAGGTGTCACATATGATAATCATACGGTGCTCGATTCATATGGCAATCAAATGATAATTTACAAATGTTAATTTACAAATGATGTGTTTGTGAAAATCAATTATTGTCACTTGATTACCATATAAAAAGTGAACCATATGTTTATCATATCACGCTCGTTTCATATGATTATCACATGTTGCAATCCATACGTTTCTAATGTGGTGATACATTTAGTAGTGTTATAGTCAGTATAGATCAGAATGTTTTCCTACCTTGAAAGGGAAAAAGTAATTAGCTAAACTAATACATGATGCAAAGGAAAAAAAGAAATGTAATAATATAAATCACATTTACTAATCTAACATGTAACAGCCGTCTGCAATAATTGTACACTAGATTAAATAGATCAAGCTGAATTGTTTAAGTTCTTCGTAAACGGATGATTACTCTGTTCAACATGACAATTCACAGCACACAACACGAAGTGCTGATCTGACATGTTTTTAGTAGCTACTAAAAGAAATCGGATATATGTCTATAGTTACTGACTTGAAAACATCAACATCACGAACATCAACATGAATTAAAGCGTGAATAAGGACGGAATTTCCACCCATGTCATGTTTTGTGAAGTAATTCCACTATATATCGACGGAGATTTATTTTTGTCTATTAAGGTGTCAGCATATTCATCCAATTATTTTTGAAATAAAAAAATGTAAGTATGTACATGTATTTAGTTTACATAACAAATATCTAGATAATGTCCAATTACACCAATTATATGATTAATGATTTAATTGAACGCTAAATGCATTACTTGTGTCTTGTCTCATATATGACGAATCAATATCAATATATGAAATACCCATTGGTAAACGTCTTTTGTGTATTTTTTAATTTTAATATTGCAATGTTTCGCATACATACGCATGGTCATGTTCAAAATCACAGTACTGGTCATATAAAACACGTGAAAAAATAGCAGCACAGTGTTCCTTTCCCAAGTCATTACTTGGTTCGTTTGTACTCCAAGGGAGATAACTGCTTTCTCTGTTGTCATGACTGTATATCCATCTTCCTTCTGTTGCAGCATCACTTAGATCGGTCCATAAAATCCGTGGGGTAGCTTTAAAAATGATACAAATCATTTAAAATCTTTATTCAGTAAACAATTAGAACAATGAAAACAGATTTCTACCGAGACAATTATCATATTTTTTTTCAATATATCAAGAACTTCAAAACCTATGAGTTGTAGCGGGTGGTTCTTCGGCAATGCTTTCAGTTAACGTAAACAAAATCCAAAAGTTAATTGAAATCCGTTGCAGCTATCGTCCTCCACATTTCCTAAATTCCCTTTCTAAACAATCTTTGAATATCTTATCTTGATATTTACGTTTGACAATGATTTTCCATCTCGGCATATGATTTTCCAAAGACTTCCGCATTTGATTTTCTATGATTAATCAGTGAAATTAAAATATGACAACTCACAGACGAGGAGCCACCAGAAGCCTCACATAAGACATGACTTTGCAAAGAGTATTTGTAGATACAAAAATACAAAATACCTTCACTGAAAAATTTGGGTTTTCCATGGTCACTGAAATGAAGTATTGGCATACCTAGTGTTTTAAAAATGACTTAACCCAGATAAATCAGATGTACTAGCTGTGACATTTACATGCCAAAATGATGTCTCAAAGTATTGTATGTATACAAATTTAATAATTTGTGAGGTATGTGGGATGATTTTGTTTCATCTGGAAATAAGCATAACTAAACTAAAATTATTGTCAAAAGTTAAGACAGAAGACTTTTATGGCTTGAATTATAAGAGTTGTAGCCAAAATCTGTAGAAGAGAAAAATGTAACGAAATCAAGTGTTTACTCTTATTTAAAAGAATTCACCAATCCTGGTTCAATTTTTACACTAAAGTTCAGATGTTATGCTTGGATGCACTGCAAACAACACGTTTCGGTAAAATTAGCACATATTTTACTATATTTTATGCAATAAAATATGATTTATTATATATAAACTGTCTAAACTATTAATCACAATATAATAACTTCTACTACTGAATAATATTTCACTCATGAGTTCGCGCTATAACTGTAAAGCACAACATTCAGTGCTTGCTGGTTTGAATTTGACATTTCCGCTATTTTAAACCAAGGTCGACTTGTCCTGGCATAAAATTAAAATAAATGCATGACATAGACGGAATCTACATGAACATAAACATATATATAACAAGGGTATTACGACTACAAATGAGAACCTTTCACTTTATTACAAACCTGTACAAGGATTATTATAATAGATCCAATCGTTTTCTTCTGTTGTCTCAATGGCAACAAGATGGGAGTTGGAAGATTCACAACCTGTCTAAAATTAAGAAAGATATGATATTATATATTTATAACAATGAACTGAAAAACAGTAATACAATAATTGTATTACAAGTGTTTTACGACGTGTCAGGCTGTGTAAAAATCGGACAGTGGGTGAAACATGAAATAAATAAACTATTTGCACCATTAGAATCAAGGAATAAAGGTGATATTTCCCATATCATGTTGGTGCATTGAATTATGATTTCATTTAATTGCACTGAAAATGAACATTTCAAGGGTAGATAACTCTGTCGAAAACCACATTTCTCTAACATTTTATTGAAAAATTTCTGAGAAAAGCCAGTGATGCACAGATAATGGTCTTTTCAAATAAAGAAAGCATCCTTGAGTGAATTGAAATTCTCAAATCGGTTGGGTTTTGACATGCATGTTTCTGATTTTGTCCATTTTGCCTGATTCTTACTAACACTTACACTAAAAGACACGTCCAAATATCTTTTTACCTGTAATCGACGGTAATATGAAGTCACCACATTCTTGTTTACATCTTATCATATTTTAATCAATTGTAGCATTATAGTAAAACACTTAATATATTCTTCAATTACTTCCGCTGACATTATGACTACGACAGAAAAAAATGAGAATAAACAACTTAATGTCTAGTTATCTGATTTGTATAAGAGTAATCAAGGGAAGCAAGGTCATAGCCGTAATCAAAAGAAACATATACAACAAAGAACATAAAGGAACTAAAATCATACATACAAAGTAACAAAAACAAATGACTTGTACTCCACTAAAAACTGGGAGCATGGACCAGGTGCACCGGTAGGGTAGGCGTTCTCTGATTTTCTATATATACTCGCCGAGTTGCTCATAAACAGTCAAGTCCGGGGTAGACGAAAGAGGAAAGGAAAACTATGACAGGTTGAACAACTAAGTTTTCATGGCGATAGATATACCGTTACGATCCACGAGTTCATGATGACCACCATAAAACTTGTGATGACTTCAATCTTGTAGCAATCCATTTTGACTACTCTATCTACTTACTTTTGCGTCGAACCAAAATACTTGCTGACAATTGAAGAAGTAGCAGTGAAGATCGTACGATTTCCAACCAACAGGACATTTCAGTTCTGTAGATAGAAACTAACAGTTATTTTCAGAATGGAAAATAATTAACAATCCCAGGCGACCTTCTGTAAACGTGATATTTTCAATCTGAAAGATCGAAAAAAGTTTCCAAAAATTGTGTATACGTGCAAAGGAACTGTCATAATATATGAAAGACTCGGATGCATGTTCAGTTCCACAAAGGTGTCCGATTTCACACATTTCGTATTGTGACGTCTATTCAAGTCTTAGAAATTGTAACACATCTTACATCCTACTATGATGCCGTCACTATCACAAACGTGTCCAATTAGACCGCACAAACATGTCCTATTTACGAATTATAAAACAAAGCATATGATTGTTTGAGATAAGAGAGTCGATATTTCCATGACCAGAAAATGCATTTTTTTCATATTCATCATTTTTATGCAAACGCAATGTTTTTCAGTACCACTCTGTCGTCGCCATCGTTGGCGTCTGAGTACTTTCGTTTTTTAACATTAACTTCATAAAAAAAATCATCTGATATTTTACAAATTGCAACATATCGTTTCTACAACATGGTGGAAGACCTTAAATTATTCTGGAGGTTCTCGCCCACCCCTTTTTGAAATACGGCCTTAAATGAGAAAATGTGTGTTATCATTAGACTAGATTCAAAACAAATTTTGTGTCTATAACCAACTGTAAATTTTTTGTTGTAGTCTGTCAACAAATAAAAAAGTGTCAACACTTGCACCATGTTAACAGAGGTCACCGTGCTGCAGTCGCACCATGCTGCCCTTCTTGAAATGTGTTCTAAGGACGGAAACCAACAAACAAGCAAAACAAAAACATCCTTAAACTATTTTAAATTGTTAAAAACAAAAAACATGAACGATTACAGAGGGCTGATTTAGAAAACAATTGTCACGGAGACGTCTTTTTTTCATTAAACTTAGGTTTTTTGTTGGTGTATGTCAGGTGCAAAGAAAGCTGTAAACGACCAGACATCAGAGAATGTATTCCAAAGTTTTTTCCTCACAAAACGTACACACGTGTGGATACTCATGAATGATTAGAAATTATGCGCTTGATTTCAATATGTTTGTTTATTGGTTGGTTCACTTAGAAGGCATCTCAGGACTGGTTCTCAGGCCTAAATATTCCATCTTTCGCTATAATGCAGAGACAATCAATGAACCGTGATTTTGACTTTCGTGATAATTTTGTCTCAAAATGATGAAAAAGAAATTAAAAATGATAATAATATTAAAAATTAAAAAAAACAACACAATGACACAATACTGATTCTCGTTGTTATAATAGTTCTTCAACTAAACCGTACATCCGAGCTTATAACGTTGATGAAATGTTCATTGCATCGCAACATCGCCTAACTCTGTACCATCGTGATGAACACTAGACTCCCTCACACGTCCGAAAATCTGACGTTGTTTTCTTATAGCTTGTGGTAAGGTAACGTATTGTCGGACACGTTTGTGAAATCAGACATGTTAGTGGAACCGGACACATTCGAGAGTCTTGTATATATTATCATCAAAACTAGTCTGCCCTGTGGTATGTGAGGATTTCCTCGTCGATCATTGACCCATGGATGGCCTTGAGCTGTCATTTTTAATTCCAGTTGGGTAGTTTGTGTTTTTTGACATCTTCACCATATCCATTCTCGTTATTTGTACCCACATTTATTTTTAGTTTACCAGTATAGTATATAAAAAGAGCACTTTAAAAATTTAATCGTATGTAGTATAGATTGCATGGGTTAAATGCGATTAATGATTGGCGACTTCTAGAATTTATAGAAATGTTGATTATAACAACAAATACAAATTCGTATACGTTCTATGCAAAAAAGCGGCCAGTTGCTTATGGTTGATTTCCTGTTGCTATTTTTTTTTATCATTTTCCAAGAGGACGCTTACCCTACCGATGCACCTGGTCCATGCTCTTAGTTTTTAGTGGAGTCCGAGTTGCTCATTTACTTTTGTTACTTTGTATGTATGATTTTAGTTACTTTATGTTCTTTGTTGTGTATGTCTGTTTTCCATGTCTGGTCTTTGTCCCTGGATTACATTCTTTTGATTACCGCTATAACCTTGGTTCCCTTGATTACTCTTCCTCATTTACATTCGTTACTTTGTATGTATTATTTTGGTTATTTTATTTTATTTTTTTATTTTTTTATTTTTTGGTTGTGTTTGTCTGTTTTCTATGTCTGGTCTTTATCCCGGATTACATTTTTTTTAAATTTCCGCTGTTATATTGGTTCCCTTGATTACTCTTTCAACGATGTAGTGGTATCTAGAATCTTTATGTGAATATCTCATCTTATTTTCTTGTTGTGGTTATATTCCACCTGTATGTACGTTTAAACCTTTGATTGCCAATGTTTTCCCTCGATTTTGCCAAAAAAAAAAAAATTAAAGATTCAAATTCAATTATTCTGCTCATTACGTCGACAATTACCAAGTCACAAGAAAGGGCAACTGCGGGGCTATCGAACGCAGGAACTAAAAAAGGCATTCCATATAGAATAAATCTCTTAAATGTTTTACGAATGTAATGTTTACTGTAAAGTTACTCAGTAGATGTAAGCATTGACATACGTATGTAGAAATGTAGAAATACGTACATAAAAAGAAAGGAAAAAAAAGGTCAACAAACATAGATATGATATAGTTATTCCTTACAGAAAAGTGTTTTCAACTTAGGGGTTTTCTAGATAAATCTTATTTACCAAATTAAGCCTCCCGCTTAAGTTGGACCAAATTCAGTTTATAACAAAGGAAATCACTGAGCCATGACTGAGTCAGGCTCCCTCTTACTCCTCTTTCATGTATTCTAACATGAGATTTTATTTATGAAATGGCACCTTCTGCGGGTCAAACTCTCAGAAAAGGAGCACTTTTTAATTTCTTGTGATGTAGCTTGATATGATGGATGAAAGGATTTGTTTCTGTTACCTAATATTTCATTTCCTGTCAGATTAGAGGGGAAACAACCTTCTTTCTAAGTACAATTCTCTTAGAATCTCGCTTTTGATCTTGAACCTTATGAATTAAGCTTATTGTTTAAACATTAAAAGGAATACTCCCAAATTTTATATATTACAATTATTACTTGTATGCCGAGTTTTTTTTTTTTTTTTCTTAATCAGAAAATATCATGCGTTCTTACAAAATGTGCATGTAACAAAGTTAATTTTCATAATCAGATTTATTAAACACCTTTTGCAATACAGGGAATTTTATTTGCGTAACCTTTTAGAACTTATACAGAACGGTTGAATTTAAGAGAATGTCCATACAAAAATCAGGCTGTGTGTGGCATATGACAAATTTTGTTTGCAAAACCTTTTCATCTATTTCATGTCAAAAATGAAATAAAAGAGAAATAAATTGACATTCATTGAAAACGAGAGATAAGTCTCCATTTCGTGGAAAGTTTGGTTGCCTTGTTAGAGAACTTCAAACTCATTTCTGAGCCTTCCATTGTCGATTAAAGAAAATCTTTATACTATTGGACATATGATTGCTATTAACATTACAATGGAAAAACGTTTCAATAGAAACAAATATAGACTATGTCACCCATCTCTTAAGATTTGCTTGATTTGTACATAGAGTCTCATGAAAGAATGTTTCTCAAGGATGAGGGTACATTAGGCGCTATAGCGCCTACAAGAAGAAATGAAATTATCTCCTTTTAATAAGCTCAACTTTGTTCCATTTATTTAATTAAAACAATCTGTTTCATCTTCGTTTTTAACAGAATCAAAAGAGATTTTTTGTTATGAACGAAATAAACAAAGTTTTGTGCATATTCAATCAGTATTTTGCTGAATAAATTAAAAAAACAATTACATCTTAGTTTTATGTTTTACGCTATCTGTTAGGTATATAGTATCAAGGAGTGGCTGATCATAGAGGCATAAAAGTATAACGGATTATATTTTCTCTTCTGTTTAGTGTTGATTTGTTGTGTGTGTGTTTTCAATTAATATGTAATATGAATGGAATTCCGATAACACAATATTATACCATATCATACATGCAATGGTAATATTTTATGGTTTTGCGTTCTAGAATCGGCCAGAAAATGTTTTATGTAGCGTTTTTGTCTGCCCATAAATGGAACTTTGAAGGTTCGAATTAAGGAGGCATATATATATTTATGAATTTATCTTCAGTGCCTGATGTAATTATTCGTTGGGTAGTTTCGACTTGATGCAGTCACGCACTTAGCCCAGAAAAGAATGTCCGCATTCGTACCTTTACTTCCACATTTCATAAAGCATTAAGCAATTAATCATTTTTGTCTCCAGTTCCGCAAAATAGCGTTTTGCTTGAACCAAGCTTGTATAAAATTCGGTTATAATCAAGTCCCCGAGTATGCTACGCTGAAAACAGAATCAACAGAAATGGGGCAAATATATAAATCATGTGTTACTTTTTCCTCCTCAACTACATGATAACACTGCATGAGTGACTATATATATATATATATATATATATCTTCATAGACAGTTGAACGTCACTAATGTTTGTTGTGCTTAACTACAGACAAACAGACAGAACCCTGAGCAATGTGTTGTTTTCTGAGTACAATAGCTTAAACATGATAAACACGCTTATATTCACAAATCATTGTTGATAAATATTTCATTACATTTAGTTAAATTAACAATGCCTAAGTTTTAAAATATGTAAATGAGAAAAATAAAAAAAAATTTTCATTAGAATTTATTATTACGAATAGTAGTAAATTAATGTGAGAAAGTCCGAAATAAATGCATCTACATAGGTATTAACTCTCCCGCTTTCGGCTGGAGCCTCTCGATATTTCATCATACATTCCGTAATCTCCAACTCTCATGTCCTTCTCAAGGTAGGAGCTTAAAACATACCGCTTTCGAATTTTCCGTGATTCATCAGTCATAATGATAGGGATGAAAAGAGAAGTTAAGAACCCCAGAAGTGAGAGACTTGAATTTTGGATCAAAATAGAGGGGGGTCTCCTTTTGTAAAGTTTCCGACAAACCGTATCTCCGCTAAAATGCATTAAAGCTTGGCATATCTTAAATTCAGGTTCGGAAACTAATGTCAGTAAATGTCACGTGGATATTCATACCACTTAACCTCAGATGGTTCATGGTTAGGCCATGCTTATAAAACCTTACGACTTATAAGTCATTGTTGCACCCCATTACATCCACCACCGGGGACACGCCTGTTTCTGTTATTTTTTTCAAGATTTCCAAAAGGCAGATAACAAAATTTTGGTGACATGTATTGAATACAAACGTAACACAGGGTGGAGCTGACTGAACCTTCGTTCACGTGAAATATAGACGCTACAATTTATATTTATTATTCAAAAAGACGACAAAAAGCTGAACTGCAGACAACAATTAGCACGACAGGAACGCTTGGCGCAAATATTATATTAGACCTGTCATAGCAAATACTAAAACTACATCTAAAATTTTCACATGAACGCGAAGAATTTACATATATTTAAGTACGGTCGATCGCGGAGGAATTTTCCCGCTTTATTTGAATACGGTTGAATTCTGAGTGATTAGTCTAACGAGGTATAAAAGCAGTGCGCATGATTTTAAACGTATCGAGTAGGCCGGTGACCAAGTTTTGTGCAGGTACACGTTGTACCAAGAAGCCATTACTGAAGTTAAGGTTGTATAATGTCCGACTCAGAGAAGTTGAACTCGACATTAGAGAAGAGCTTGAGGTAACTCGAGATAATACAGTAAACGGTTCTGTTTCTGCAAACCTTGAATCGGTGACCAATGCGGACTTATCTTTAATGAAAACATATATGAACTCTAAATTCGCCGGTATAGAAAGTAATTTCCAAGAAACTACTAGCTCACTTGCTAAGAAAGTCAAGGAAGTTGAAACTAACTTTAACTTTAAGGGACACCAAATTCAATTTGGATTTAATTCTGATCTACTGGATAATATTGAGCGGGCCTTACTTTATATTGACAAAAAGCGCTTGTCGAAAGCAGAGTCAATTCTTGAAGAATACCTCTTGTTGATAAAATAGAGAAGAAAGTTGATCCGTATTGCTGACAAAAGTGAAGGTGGCTGGAAGACCGTCCAGGAATATCTTTCGGACGACGTCGCCAGTGATTCCGAGGACAAGAACAAGATCCGTGCAGCAGATAACCGTGCGGTTAAGAAGTTGAAAGCTTCGAAAACTGATAAAAAGTATGGAAATGTACGTAAAATCCAGCAGAAGCAGCGGGTTCTGCCTCACAAGTTCCTACGAATGCTGTTAATGTTCCTGCTAATAACCAGCCCCTTCGCGGGAGTGGGCAACACTTTGTTGCCCAGAGAAACAGGGCAGAACCTACCGACCAGTGTCATGCATGTGGTTTTTACGGGCACTGGGCCGGTAGCTGTAGAAAGGAGACCAGAAACATCAACCAGAACGAACGAGGGACCTCCAACTAAGGTACAAAGGCAGATGGACAAACTACAGGTACAAAACCTTGATCTAGTTGAATCTTTTTATGAGTATGAATCTGGTGTAAAAGATATTTGTGCTAAGGGTAGACTAAGACAGTCTATAAACTTTTGGGAGAAATTTGGTGCATCCCCCTTTATTTTATGCGTTATTAGAGACGAATATCAAATTCCTCTATTGAGTCAACCGGAAACTGTTTACCTTAGAAATATCTTTCCGCTTTTGAACACTGTAAATTTGTTGACAATGCTATGTGTAACTTTTAAACCTCATGTTATAAATCCTTTGTCAGTTTCAGTAAATTCCAGCGGCAAACATAGATTAATTCTAGATTTAAGACATGTCAATAAATATATTCAGGTAAACAGTAAGAAATTTGAAGATTGGAGGACAATGTAGCAGTATTTATCACTTAATTGTTATGCGTTTAAATTTGACTTAAAATCAGGTTACCATCATGTAGATATTTTTGATACATATCAGACTTATTTCGGATTTGCATGGGAACAAAATCAAGAGATTAAACATTACATTTTTACTGTGTTGCCGTTTGGGTTATCCGTCAGTGGTTATATATTCAGTAAAGTCGTAAGACAACTGGTCAAACATTGGCGTAATAACCGTATTCAGATTGCTGTGTATTTAGATGATGGGTTCAGCGTTAACCAAGATTTGAGGTTAGTAAGTCTCAATCTTCAATTGTGAAGTCAGATCTCATATCAGCTGGTTTTGTTCCTAACAAAGATTAGAATTTATGGGAGCCTCAACAAAAGGTTGAGTGGCTCGGATTTATCTGGGACTTGGTGCAGTGTAAGTTGTATATACAAGAAAAGAAAATATCTGAGCTAATTTCTTTTTTATATGGTCTGTATGGTAGAATTCAAATAAGACAATTGGCAAAAATCACAGGAAAGATAATTTCTTTGACTCCCGCTCTAGGTAATGTAACTCAAATTATGACCAGATGTATGTTTTCGGTCGTCAGTAAGAGAGAGTTTTGGGATCAATATGTCAATATTAATTTACATCCCGATTGCTTGCAGGAAGTAGCATTTTGGAAAACAAACTTGAGGTGTTTGAATTCTAAAGATCTTTTAAATTCATGTTCAGAGTTTCATGTGTTTACAGATACTAGTGATACAGGTGCCGCAGGGTACGTTAAAGATTCTAGTTTGGTCAGGCATAAAATGTGGCTTGATAATGAATCTGGGAAAAGTTCCACTTGGAGAGAAATTAGGGCCATTCAGTTGTGTATTTTAGCTTTTTCTAAATTTCTAGCAAACAGCGTAGTAACATTTTATTCTGATAATCAGAACGCGGTCAGTATAGTACAGAAAGGCAGTAAAGTGCCAGCTTTGCAACAGATTGCTTTAGATATTTTCAACTGCTGTAATGTGAATAACATTTCCATCATTTGAATTGGATTCCAAGAGATTTGAATGAAAGAGCGGATAATTTGTCCAGAATTATTGACCTTGATGACTGGGGTATTTCTAATGATTTTTTTTAGTTTCTAGAAAATTTTAATCGATTCGCTAATATGGATAATGCGCAGACACCTAAATTTAGCTCCCTATTTTGGAATCCCGGTGCATCAGCGGTTGACGCTTTTACTTGCCACTGGGCTGGTGAAAATAATTGGCTTATTCCTCCGGTTTCCTTAGTTAGTAAGTGCATTAATCACTTGATCAAATGCAAAGCAACAGGTACGTTTATAGCGCCAAATGGATTTCAGCCCCATTTTGGCCTTTGATTTTTTTGCCGGAGATGAAATACAAAGCTTATGTAGCGGATGTACTTGAATTTAGCGAAACTGATTGCATTTTCGTCGCTGGATGCAACACAAGTTTTTTTGCTAACGGAACTTTCAAAGGATTAGTGTTAGCAATACGTTTAAATGCCTTATAATAGCACGTTTTTGGCTGGCTAAAGATGTTTATTTTTAAGTATTACTTAATAGAGAGTAAAGGATCACTGGATTGCCTTTTGTGTCACTGGACGGATACTCACACTGGTGATAATTGTGTATTGATGATGTTATTTGGTCACCGGACCGTTACCACAACCACTGGGTTTAATGAGGTCACTGGACCTTTCTGTAGTTTTGAATCAGTCACAGGATTGGTTTCTTATATAATCAGGTAATTATCATATATTTTATATAATTCATATAAATATTTAGATTTTTGCAGATAATTTTTTCTACCGGGTTTTGATCGGATTCAAGAGACTTAGTTCATCCAGAACTTTCGTAATTTGGTAACTAATCTTCGACATACTGTGGTCAACTCTAAAGCGGAAAATACGGTTGTGAAATATGCAAACAGTTTCAAAAACTTTGTAACATGGACAGAAAAATACCCAGAGATCTTTATTTGTAAGTTTTAAAGGTTTATATAATATTGATTACACTATTGTGACAGTCTCACATATATTGGTCGTTTATGTATACAGAAATTACTAATGATTTAAAATAATATCTGTGAATTTCAGCTCTTTTTTTTTCTTTTTATTTATAATCCTACCTGGATAAGTCCTTAGTAAAAGAGTACTGCCATTTTTAACATATGTTAAATGACCACATTTCTTGTATAATCTGCATAATTTAGAATCAGATTCGTACGTTCCCGAACAACAATATTCCTGTTTGCCACACAGAGAAGCACAAGCTATTTCGGAGTGAACTTTTTGTAGAGCAGTTACTGTAACACTTTGAACAATTGAATTGTTTTTCACTGTTTTAAATTGTGTAAACGAAAGCGAAATGGACGCAGAAATGTTAATATACAAAAATAACAGTGTCGATTTCCACACATAAAAAAGCAAAATCATGAATTCCATTTCAAAGTATATCGACAACAGTTTTGTCAAAACAGTTGCGACTGAAATAAGCTAATGAATATTAGATACTTTTACGAATCGAATTATTCTCTGTTGGTACGAAAGAATCTGTGGTTGAACCAGATAGCATGAAATTAAAATCATTATTGTATACTAACTGTCAAGCCTGTTGAGTATTCATTTCACAGCTGATCCGTTCCTATCGAGTATGTGCTCTGTTCACCAAACCACTGTTGAGTGCGGATATCTCAATTAACAAAGGCTGAAAAAATGGTACATTGAGGTTTTGTTAACATCACCACCAGATATTTTACACTCGACATCATCATCTGGTATAAGGGTATGAAGTTACAATCTCCGAGATGAGACCAAATATCTTCAATTGGATTCGACACCGTACCAGATTGACTACCTACCGAACTTGAAACCTATTAACCGAAGACAAAATAGGTGCTTTGACACAGTCAAAGTGGCTAGGTCATAGAATTCACTACAGTATTCTATTACAACTATAAAGCACACTGTCCCGATAATGTGTTAAAATTACCAAAGTGTACATGCCCATGTCTGGACAGTCAAGATTTTTTTTACCCTTTACCGGAAGTTGATGTGTTGTATATTGATCTTTTTTTTAAAATCAGATCACACTTCAATATGATAATGACTGTATTTCTCTATCAATGCCAAGGGTTTACATATTCTAAACGCTTTTTTATTTTGATTGTTTGTTTTCACTTAAGTAGTAAAATGTTCTTAAATATGCATCCAAGAGCGTATTTTTCCATATTATAATTAAAGATAGGACCTTATCTGCAACGTAGTTATCTTAAAAGAATCTAAAGCATAAATATTTCATTTTTAATTTCACGATTCGAGGTATAACACTATGCTAAAACTTATTAGTAATTTAAATATATATGAAGTTTCAGAATTAAAAAATCTTTAAACAATTACTCTTTTTGTTAGAAATCTATATCTTCGAGTCTGTTTGCTGAATGAATAGGAATGAAATCGGTTTTTTTTATGACCGAAGAATATAGTCTATGGTCCACACACGGAAACACTGGCCCCCTTTTGGAATTTATGGGACTACGAATTTACAGATTTTGTAAACATTTGGAGGAAGTATTTTTCAACAATAAGTTGGCATTCCAACGGGCAGTTAATGATCCTTTCCCAGCTGATTTGTTTTATGTTCATACGAAACTGCATTTTTTTTCAAAATCTCGTAAAGAATAAAGATTTTAAACATGTCTTTAACTTTGAGTAAAAATATACTGATGATGTGTTGTACATCAACAATCTTTCTTTTGGTAAATGGTTACCGTCAATATATCCATCAGAATTCGGGATAAAGGAGACTACAGAAACAGCTTGTTCTGCATCTGGTTTGGACCTACATCTCGATTGTGACAACAGTGGTCATATCAGCACTAAGATTTATGATAAAAGAGACGACTTTAATTTTAATATCATAGATTTTCCTTACGTGTGCAGCAATATCCATTCATCTCTTACATATGGTGTTTATATTTCACAATTGATTCGCTACACTGGAGCAAGTACTAACTGCTCTGATTTCCTTGAACGCCATAAATATCTGCATAATAGACTCCTGAATCAGGGGTATGCGTATTAAAAGGTCTCTTACCAAATTCTTCTTTTAGGTATCATTACTTTGTTGAAAAATACTCAGTTTCTTCTGAAATTATGAGTAGAGGGAGGTCTAGCACGCTGAAAAACATGGATCTAACCCACAATTTCGTTTGAAATGTCTGTACCAAATCAGAACCATTGCTTCGATGGTGTAATATACAATTTGACAGATTTATTTTGGACTTGACTTGATTATGAATCGGATCAATGTTCGGTAATATTGTTGTTACCCTTATTTGGCTACTTAAATATGTCAAATTTCATAATTTAGGTATTTGTCATAGCAATTACAGCAGAGTATATTTTTTAAATACGAAAATGGGATCGAGCGCTTCAGTTTTAGTATTTTAGTTTTGACACATGATTAACTTTATATCGGTCAGTTCTACGTCAAAACGGATGGTATCTTGATTTGTGATGGAACTTATTTTTATTGTGTATATCAAATTATTTTTCAAAAACCATAGCGTAATTTGAATTGTGTTATTTTTTTTATTATTTTAAAATAAAATGTCTACCCCTACCGACTTAAAAATGAGAAAAAATTGGAAAAATAAATTCTTGATTGCAGTAGTTATTTTAATGATTGTTAATTCTAAACTGGTTCGTGGTTAAAAGCTTATAAACGATTTATTTATTCACATCATGGCATAATTTACAATAAAGGACAGAGAAGAGAAGAGAAATCATTTCATTATGGTTTTTTTTTCGATGATATTATTTTAAATATTTATATATATTTGGGCAAATTTAGGAATGGTGTTGTAAAAACTATGGTATCAATGTGTTTATTAGTTCTTACCGAGTTTTTATGAATTTTCTAAGTTTAACGTAAAATTCTGAAGACCTATCCCCCTGCTTCGAGTGTTGTACTTAGTAAGCTAAGATTAAGGACAATTGACGGCTTACAAACTCAGCAGATGATTCTAAGGTAACCTGTACCTATTATTTACGAATCAGTTTGTTTAACTTTTTATTTAACAGTACAAACCAAGGTTTGAAACCCAAGAAGTACAAATAATAGTTTGTTCTGTATTGAATTTTTCAAATTTCTAAGTCCTCATTTTATTGGATAGTCTTTTATTCTGGCCTTTTTATTGGCACCACGATAGTTGCTTTATGACTATTGACTTTTGAGTTATTTCTTAACTATATACCCGTAGCCAAAATAAATCCCTGATAAATTCAAAACTTTCAGATGGTATGTTCTACCGAAATTACGGCATATTTCTTGATTTCTTATATTATATCTTATGTTCTGTTTTATAAATTTGGTTTCCGCATAATCCATTTTATGCCAAAAGAAAAAAAAGTATATTGTAAATCGAAAATCTATGTTATATGCTATCATTTGATAGTTATGTATATTCATTGCTAAATATTTTCAAGAACCGCCTATGGTCCGTTGAAAATTAGAAATATTTACCCGACACCATAAAAAATGAAAAGTACGAATATAAGATGAAAGCCCAGCAAAGGATAATCTATGTGTTACAGGGAATGAAGCACGAGTCCGCCTTGTAGAATGTGAGGAATACTTTTTTGAATTCTGAAATAACGATTATCTATATATCTGCACTCTATGTGCTAGTTAATACGCCATTTTCATATTTTTATAGCAACAAAATACAAAAATACCTATTATTTTGATATTGCAAATTTCGGAATGCGATGGTTGAGTTTTAATGAGTAATGCTTTATTAGCAGCATTAGAACCACATACTTTGGAAGTTACTAAGTAAAATTAAGTTTCAAAATACTGCAATAGGAAACCAAAACTAGCACTGATATGTTCTATCAAAGAATGTCAAAGGAGCTGCATTATTCTAGTCCTACGTTTAGTACAATGAATGAAGTGTTTCAGGGTAATAAGGCTACAATATTGAAGTCATCACTACAGAAGTTCTATGGTCGTCATCATAAACTCGTGGATCGTTATGGTGTATCCATATGCGCTATGAAAACTAATTTATTCAACGTGTCATAGTTTTCCTTTCCTCGTATGTCTACCCCGGACTTGACTTTTAATGAGCAACTCGGTTGGTGTTTCTAGAAAAAAACAGAGGACGCTTACCCTAACGCGCGGTGCACCTGGTCCATAACGATCCACGAGTTCATGATGACGACCATAAACTTCTATAGTGACGAGTTCAATCTTGTAGCAACATAACCCTGTTCCAGAAGCCTAATTGTTAGAGTTCTAGCGCGATACAAAAAGTCTGTGTAGTTTCGGCAAGCTCTGGTATAACGTATGAGTTGTGATATGAACACTCCATACGCATGTGCTGATGGGATTTTGCCACAGATGAAAGGAAAGTTGTTGACAATTCTGAATGAAAAGTCATCACGTTTGTCGTAAAGTTTGGTCAATAGTCTCCTTTACCATCGATTTCTAAGTGTAGGTCAAGATATGGCATCCGTTTAGTGAACCGAATACATTTTCAACAATCGGAACACTCAGTCTTTCTAGTTATACCAAACACACCTCGGAGGCACTAGGCGGATGAATCTGTCCAGAATTTGACTAATTCGGTTCTAACATTATGTTCTTTATTTCTACTGCTATCCAACTAAAGTTTCTAGCGCCACCTGGTGGATAGAACTACTTTGATTCACGTATGACTAATTTTCATTCTGCATCCGAGGTTATTTTTAGTGTAGCGGATATGGCCGAGTAGATCCGATTGATTTTTCCCCAGTCAAGTTAAAATTAGAAACCATTAAATTATAAAAATACCAGTGATTTTGGTGTTTTTTTGGAAAATTAAAGTAAGCAAGATCTGCCAATAACATGACATTTTACAGTTGTTGGATATTTATTAACATGTGATTGGTCTGCAAAGTACTGCATTATGTAGTTTAAATTATCATACAATAAAGACAAAAGGTGTAAAGCTTGACTTTTAAATCAAACGTTTGCGGAATCTAGTTTGGCAGTTCAAATATACCCGACCAAGGTAGTAAAATGTATTAATAATGTGCTTTAAATTATACACTGAGCAAATGGAAATGTAGCTGATTTCAGACAGCAACCAAAAATGTGTCCAATATAAATACCTCCATTGATAGCAGACGTAATTGCGGTGAAATTATTCGTATCAACGATCGGAAGGACAGACAAACGGAGGACGGAGGGCGTTTTAAATAAAAATATATAAGGCACGTGCCAACAATTTAAAGACCAATAAGATGATGCTTTTCTCAAATAAAAGTACCACCACTGAATTAGGTATCTAAAATATATATATTGTACCTAATTGTCTATAGAAATAGTCATTGAATAGTTAAATATTTAGTCTTGTGCAAAGTTTTCCCGGCACGTGCAAACAAAATTCAACTGTGTTTTAATCAATGGTTACCAAGTATAAATGACATGTAATTAAAAATGGTATTTATAGGTAATTTTTGGTTGAAATTTTAAAGTTACGAGTTTTTTGCTGCTGTTGTTGTTTTGTGGTGTTTTTCTTGGTTTATTTGGTTTTTTTTTCACATAAAGAGGAAATCGAGTCACTGATTTTTTTAAAAAATATTCAACACAAGAAAAGCATTTATGACAGCAGAGTTCTGGCTGTAGATCATGTACATGCTGACCACGGCGATTTTTCCTGTGCTATTTGCACGTTGTTTTTGCGTTCATAATATTGCAACTCCGGTAAGTTGGCACCACGACTGGTTTTACCATACTTTGATTGCATAGCATCTTGGAGGTATTACCCTCAGAGATTATTGTTTGGAAATGTGTCTCCTAAAGTGAACAAAAAATTGGAGATTCCAGTTCCAAACAATGATCACATTGTGTCAACAAATAAGAGGGCGTCGTATGGTCATCCTACAAATGATGTCATCTTGAGCATTTTTTTTTTTGCTTTTTCAAGCTTCGGGTACCGTATTGTTTTTGTAAGGTTTTCAAATTTCTGTTTGTGAGGGAAAAGATCATGAATACATAGCGACTTAATCTCTAGATTTACTTATGTCGGTAATCGGCAGACCCAAATTGATGTAAATGTATTTATGATATAGATTACAATGAATTAACGAATGTTTCATGTGTAATTTCTAAATTTCATATGTGAAATAAAGTCGGTAGTTCCGCTCTCGGATTTTCTTCAGTCCAAAATACTGATGCGTTTAAAATTTATTTGAAACTTGCAATAAACTGTTGAGAAAATCTTTACGATCAAATGTAATCAATTAGTTATAGTAAATGATCAAAGTACAATAACATTTTGAGATTTAATTGCTAATTCTAGAGGTTCTTCGGCACTTGTGATCCTGTTTCGGTTTTTTACTTTATTACATAAGGCTCTATTTTACTGTATTTCTATTGGCCAGAGGCAGTACACGTGATATTCCATTTCCTAAACATCGATTAGTAAAAATATTTTTCTGAGCAAAAAGATATCACATTGCACTCTCGAATGAAAGTATGTGGCACGAGCACCCTCAATGAAATTGTGATAGCCAATCAAATCGTTTCTAATAAATGAATCAAGCCAATCAAAAACTTGTATCGGAAGCTAAATCGGAACTTAATTGATGTATGCAAAAAGGGTTGAAATGTATATCTAAATTTAAGGATCAGAGTAAACTAATTGAGGAAGAATCAATATCCGTTTTAAATGCTGCAGGTAAACAGCAGTATCGAATAAACTGCTACCATACTCCCTCAAATGTTATGGTAAATAGTCGTTACCTACTTCATTTTATCACTGAAATCATGCCTGATATTATGGACATTTTACATCAGAATAAACATTTTAATGAGATAAATCACAAAATAAGAAATGCATGTGATGACTGCATGAACTCCTATGCGCCACATCTGAACAAATCCACAAAACAAGTATTAAACAAAGAATTAATGCCTGCAAATATAACCAGTGTAGTATATATGTAGTGATTCAACAGTAAATAATCAAAACCAGAATGATTTATTCCAAACTGTAATAAGATTTGTGGAGAAAACTCTGATTCGGTTGAGTGCAACACATGTTTTGCGTGGTATCACTATAAATGCCTATCTTTTACTAAAGAGCAAAATGAGAGAAAATACATGAATAAAGATGAGGACTTCTTGTGCAGAGGGTGCTCATATATGAAAGAATTCATCGATGATGAACTTGTGAAAGTTCGTTCCCCACTTAGTCAAAATATCAAATCAGGCAATGAAATCGGTATCATTTCAAAATTATCTCGTACAGACACTATGACAATTGTTGAATATAAACTCTTTTGTCTCGAATCATGAACCAGCAAAAGTAGTCAATATGACCAATCTATCTTCATAATTATCGTCACAAGTTAAGTTAAGTGCAGCTCAACTGATGGAGCCACTTAAACACAAATTTCAACAAACAATACCAGCATATCTACAGGTAGTACCTCATATTGTGGAAGTGAAAAAAGCACCACTGATAAAGCCTTGGTCATTCGTAACAAAGATCAAACCGAAACGGATGCATTATGTAAGAATCTGAAACAAACCCAGACAAAACTATGAAAAGTAGAATCTGAATATGAGCCCTCTACATCTTACTACCTGCAAGGCATATATTGCACAACAAGAAAATAAGTGTAGAGAACTTGAAGGTTCAAATAGAATACTTAAAAGTAAGACACATATTTTAGAAGATAAGTGATAGACCTGTTGACTCAAACATTCTTAAGATTCAGCAAGCCTCATTTGGATCTGACATTTCAATGTTCAACTCCTATTAAAAGATCAGAGGATTGACAGTTAGAGTTGAAAAATATCAGAAATACTTGTAGAATGGACTCACTAAAACAATTCCAACAAAACATCAAGTTAATAATCATAAACCAAAGAACATCAAAATGATAATCGATCAGCCAAAATTCCTCAACCCTCAATGGCTGTTATGTTCACTGAACCTCCACCGCCTCTACCTCATGTACACAGACCGCCTGTGAATGTGTTCCCACAACTTCCAAAACAAACAGCCTCTGAGAACGGGGAATAAGAAACAACAAACGAAACTGAACTTAACTCTGATAATGGTGCAGAATTGAGCCACACTTCCTGTGGGAAGTAAGATGTACCAATAGGGAGAAATACAAATACTGTACCTTTATCAGCATCTATCGACAGTGGAGATGAGCAAAATATATCGGGTATCAATGGTGCCAAAACAGCAATGATCCCATAGAATATGACAAGAACAATAAAGTATCCAAACATCTTACTAAACATAGTATAGAGACTAGATATGAAAATACTAATACCACACTGCTACCAAACCAGCAGCATTTTTTATCACGCCATTAGCCTCAAGTGAAATTCTCGTGCACACGGCATGTTCACCAACTAATGCTGTCACCACAACAACCACCACTGAACCAACATCGCACAATTCCGATCTATATAATGATGCCATTGAATATGACATATCGATCTTATCCTATAACATCGAAGGCTTTAGGGCCGGTAAACCATATTTAGAAAAACTTCAATGTGACACTGGTATCTTAATCCTTCAAGAACATCGGTTATATGACTTTGAAAAATCTGAGCTGCGGTTTTTTTACCAGCATTCCGGTGTCTTGTCTTGTCGGATGTGTGGGTGAAATGGATTCGATCTCACCACTTCAACGTTCGCGGGGCATGGGTGGGATTGCCATCTGTTACAGAGATAATCTTAGTAATAGCATAGAAGAAAAACCGGATGGATCTCCAAGCAGAGCAACTGCCAAGATAACTGCGACACCTACACCAATAATTCTTATTGGAGTGAATTTGCCATGTCGGGGTAAAGCAACTGCTGACCTAAAATATGCGGACTGGCTTGATGTGTTAAGAGAAATCATACATAAATACAGGCCAACTTTGAAATAATAATTGCCGGAGATATTAATGTATCTCTGAATAGAGATTGTCCCACAACAAGGGATAAACTATTGATCCAATTTATACAAGATGAGAAATGTGTAAACCCGCCAGCTTCAAGCAAGCAGTGCTTTACCTATTTTTATCCAAATGACATCAGTAAGATCCAAATCGACTATATCATTCAAAGTTAATTTGAAATCATTAGTAACTACAAAACACTTGAACGAGAGCCTCTTAACACGTCACAACATGATCCTATTTATGGTGCCTTAAGGGTGAACCTGGATATTTTGAAACCGGATGATGAAGTATTTATACAGAGCAACAAAATAAACTGGGAAAAAGTTGACATTGAACTTTATCAAGAACTCGTCTCTACTCCCATTGAAAACTTAGAACGTAGTCGCAATCCCGTAGAGTCTGTAAATTCCCCCCGTGCAGGTCCGGGTGTTAAAAGAATAGGCTTGCAGCAGCGCTAAGCTTGTCGTAAAAGGCGAGTAAATATTGCTCATAACCTTAGCCGGGGGCTAGGGCGCTTTTCCCACAGAGCAACTTGGATGTGTGCTCCAGGTGGTGGAATGGGGTACACCAGGCGTGTTACATGCTGGGGTTGTTAGGCTATAATACGGAAAACCTGGCCGTAAACCATAGTGGTGCACCGTGTTGGGAAAGATGCCACGTTCCTTGCACGTTAAAGAACCCTACTGTGGTATTCTTCCGGAGTAGGATCCATAGGGCTCCGCCACAGGAGGCTAAATTGCCCGACCCTACCCACCTCTCCCTATTTCCAGTGGCAATCAAAATTTGTCGACCCCATTGTCCATGTGTCCCACCCCTTTTTTCATTTCATCAACATTTCATGTTCATTTTATCATTCCTTTCATGTTCATCGTCTGAATATAGCTGAAATATTGCTGCTCGGACGTTAAACCCCAACAAACAAATAAAAACTGTAAATTCTCTCTTTCTGCAGTTGCGTGATACACCAGTTGTGTGATACACTCACTACTGCTTCCAGTAGATCAAAACCAAAAATAAAAGCCACAAAGCGGTGGAAACAAAAAGGCACTTGGTCACCTGTAATCAATGAGGCATGTCAAGAGAGTGAGCTATACTTCTGGATATTGAAGGAGAATGGTTGACCAGCTGATCCATGCAACGAACACTTTAAACATATGAAATAATAAAAAAAGAACCTCCGTAAACTACAACGTCAGTACGAGGCAAGTAAAAGGAGATCAAAATATGAGAATATTATGGCAGCCCATGAGGGAGATCAAACCATCTTTTACAAACTTATAGGTGAGCAGATACAAGATGGAAACAGGGGAACTACCTACCTCACTGTGAATGAACAAAATCTTACAACTAATGATGAGATTCGTGAAACGTCGCAAGCCTCCAGATAGTTTAGGAGTAATGTCAGAACATTTAAAGTATGGCTGGTCTAAACTACTAACATTCTTAACAAAACTGACCAATCAAATCTTTGACAAAGGGCTGATACCAGGTAAGTTTCGAACTAGAACAGTAACACCTGTATTCAAGAAGAAGGGTAAAGCGTTTCATGATCCTAACAATTATCCTAAGATCGCTGTTGCTAGTATTAATGGTAAACTGGTGGAGAAACTACATCTCCATTCAGTAACAAATAAGATTGCCTCGGGACAATCTAAACTTCAACGTGGTTTCACAACTGGTGTATCATCTTCTAGGGTGGCATTAATTGTAACAGAGCTCAGAGCAGAGGCAAGAGATAACTGATCTCCCGTATTCTTTGGATTTTTAGATGTGGCCAAGGCCTTTGACAAAGTTTGGCATGGATCAATGCTGAGAAAGATTTTCCTAGCCGGAATTAATGGAAATGAATGGATTATGTTGAATGAATGGTATAAGGACTTAAGGTCTCGAGTAAAATGAAAAAAAACAGTCTCTCGAAGCAATTTCCTTCCTGCATATAAGCTGTGTTCATTAATCCACTCCTTGAATACTGTGATATTGGTAGTTACATAGATGCAATCTATTTTGGAACCCCTAAAGTTGCTGATGACCTTACACTAGTCTCAAATTGTCCAAATGAGTTGCAGACTATGCTATCAATACAGGAGAACTATGCAAATCTACAACAATACTCTATCAAAAATGAAACTAAATCAAATGTGCTATGTGTTTCCAACAGAGATACCAGTAATTATTCATTCAAGTTAAACGACTATGAACTCCAAGAATAAGACACAGCTACACATCTTGGAATAACAAGGGACTCTAAATCAAACTTTGATATATCCAGTATTCCAACAGAGAGAATCATTATTGCTAGAAAAGTTGTCGATGCATTTATGGGCACAGGCCTCCATGGTATTAATGTATGCAATCCCTTTGTATCTGTGCGCTTGATAAGAACCTACACTGTGCCTAGATTAATCTGTGGGCTGGATGTCACTCGCCTGAATACAAAGATCTAAATAATCTTGTCAGTTATTATAAGCTACTACTTTAGCATATCCAACATCTCTCAGATCGCTCTGCAGACTGTGCATCATATATACTACTTGGTGAATTACCGTTAACTGCTGAACTGCATAACAGAATCTTAATTATCATATGGAAGTATCTGCAGGGATTATAATTCAGTTGAAAATCAACTTGCCTGGAGGCAACTTTCTATTAAAGACAGTAAATCTCATAGTTGGTTTATTTTAGTTAGAGACATACTGGTGCAATACAGTCTCCCGTCAGCTTTTGAACTTCTCTGGAAAACCCTATTGGAAAATTTACCTGGACGTATATGGTTTACAGATCAGTTGATAGATACTTGAAAAAAATTGAAGGATGAAGCAAAAAGTAAATCATCGCTAGGATATCTTAATGTTGACAATCTGGCCGCTGGAAAAGTCTACAATGTATGCAAATGAAAGATATTACTTGGATTATATATTCTTCAGTCAAATCGTCATAAGTTCAATCAGTTTGAGGTAGAACTGACATGTCCACTATGTAGAGATGGTGGGGAATATCGACTACATTTCATTGTGACCTGTACGGCACTACAATATGTCCGTCAACCTTTTATGCAGTCTTTAAAACTTTAAACTGCTTGAACTGGAACAACTTTCTGTAAACAATGACAGTGACCTACTCCTGCTCTTACTTGATACTACCTTATTTCCTTATATCTCGAACATTTGCCGTAGTGAAATTCAAACTATCAGTATTTGACTCTGCTATACTCTGCATATTGCACGCTCAAACCTGCTAGCTGCAGCAATAGCTTAGATATAACATTTGATATAATAATTTGAATGATGTGTAGTGACTTTAACTATATATAACCATGTACACACATATATAGAGTAACCTTTTAAAATAGGGAACATAACATGGATGGTTGGTTGAGTCTCACCAGGGACTAGAGTTACTCTCTAGTATATTGTAGTTTTACCGAAATCAAATTATAGGTAGGGATTTTATGCAGAGTCATTAAATATAAGTTCCTGACCTGCAGTTCTCCAGGAAGTGGTGGAATATACATAAGACAACAACAACAATGTCAGCGCCCAGCGTAGACGGTAACTCTGACAGTACTGGAGCTAATACAAGAAGATTTGCCGATAAAACTAATTCAGAAATCACTGAAATTAGTACGAAAAAGGATGCTGAAAACACACGACAAATGACAGACCAAACGCTAAGACTTTCAACGAAATATTTACGAGAAAAGGACTTGTCAGTCAGTTTAGAATCCGTAACACCTCAGAAGTCAGACCTCCCATTCTATCGAAAGTTTACACTGAAGCGAGAACAGAATAATGAACTGGTATCAGAGGTCATCTTTGAAAACGTTTGGCCATGGACTATGTCGTTTAAAAGGATGGAATTTAAGTCCCTGTGAAAAGCTCTAAATCACCCCAAATGAATTAAACTTTTGTGCATGTACATGTACGTACAATTATACTCCTACCTTTATATTATCAAAATATAAACGTACATTAAACAAAATATTTTACACAAAAACATGAAGGTAAATTTTCTTTCTGATATCACTGAAATAAGACGATTTAAAGAAAACATAAAATAGAACCTTATGTAATAAAACAATTACGGCGCTTGAACGAGATCAGTTTGATGTTTTATGGAGCAAAGTACAACAATATTGAACGAGGCAAAACCGAGTTCAATATTGTTGTACTCTGCTCCATAAAACCTCATATTGATCTCGTTTAAGTGCAGTAATCGTTTACTATCCAATCAATCATCCTTTCATATTTTTGGAACTGAAAGAAAAGATAGATTGAACCGGCTATTTCAAAGAATAATCAAGGGAACCAAGGTTATAGCGGTAATCAAAAGAATGTAATCCAGGGACAAAGACCAGACATGGAAAACAGACATACACAACAAAGAACATGAAGTAATTAAAACCATACATACAAAGTAACAAAAGCAAATGAGCAACTCCGACTCCACTGAAAACTGGGAGCATGGGCCAGGGGCACCGGTAGGGTAAGCGTCCTCTGCTTTTCTAGAAACACCCGCCGAGTTGCTCATAAAAAGTCAAGTCCGCGGTAGACAAACGAGGAAAGGAAAACTATGACACGTTGAATAAATCAGTTTTCATGGTGCTGATGGATAC
Organism: Perna viridis; assembly: GCA_037379345.1. Lineage (NCBI taxonomy): Eukaryota > Metazoa > Mollusca > Bivalvia > Mytilida > Mytilidae > Perna > Perna viridis. The sequence continues at coordinate 32,139,633 of CM074523.1, forward strand.
ACCATAAAAAGTCAAGTCAAATTACCTTAACTTCGTTCCAATGCATTTCAATAAAAAGAACATGTCCTTTCTTCAAGTAAAATCATGTATTAATATTTCTTGTTGTCAGGGCGAAAAAAAAACGATACTCTTTTACGATTTTAAATTACATGAGAAAATAAATTATACACGGTTGTCTCATAAAGATTAAATACTAGTTAATGAAAACACAGAAAACACAGGCACTATCGGATGCCCACATGGCTGATTTCAAATAGGAACAAGCGAATTCTCATATAAATTTATGTTTTTTTTTTTCAAATTGACGAAAATGCATGCATTAACTTTTATTGCTCAAATTGAATACATTTTCAAGGGTTTTCTTTTTTAATATCATTTCCTTCGCATCCGTGTTTTAATTTCAACTCAATTTTTACTCTTTTACGATTTAAATTACATGAAATATTTAATGAATAAATTAATCACGGTTAAATACTAAATGAAAACCTAGGCACTATCAGATGTCCACATGGCTGATTTTAAATGTTTCAAACAAATGCTCAACTAATAAATAAAAGTATCCACACCCAACTATAGACCTCAAAGAGTCCAGGTCAGAGTCTGTTACCCACGTAATGGCTGACACGTGCCGGGAAAACTTTGCACAGAAGACTACAAATCTGACGATGTAATTATTTTTTTTTTATTTATCTTAAAGCATTACATGCAGTTTTACATGTCCTTTCCACTGGTAGTACTTTTATTTGTGAAAAGAGTCTTCTTATTGGTCTTAGTGCTTCTTTAATGGTCTTAATACTGTAAGACCGGTCTTTGCAGTGTTTGGGCGGACCCAGTTGTGTTTCCGTTTTCGAACCAGAACATTTTCTCAAAAATGTTAATACTTTCATTAAATAGAATGAATCATTTTATCATTATCATTTGCATGATTTTTTAACTATGTTGTTGGCGCTGTCTTGGACTACAGGGTGGCAAGAAATCAAAAAGAAAGAAAAAGACGACAAATATATTATTTCTTGCTCATTTACCTCTGTTTTACATCTTTTTTGCTTACTTAGACAGAGAATAAGTGTTTCCCGGGGAATCCCTTCTGGAAACGTTTAAAAACGTGATAAATTTTGCACAAAATTGTGCAGATAATAGCTTGAAACCCCTCTCATGGTAACCTCTGAAGCCCCTTTTTAATACTCCGGTTCCGCCCTAGAATTTTTTAAAAGAATTTTAAAAGAGGATCTTAATCGCCATTCGGTGCATCTTAATACCGTTCAGAAGTCCTGAGTATACACAGGACCAAATTAAAACAATCAATTGACGTTCATCATTGTACACCCCATCACATTTATCCACACTTTGCAATTAAGTTGGTCGAGAAAACGATCTCCAAACGTCTTACACACTCGCTAGCACTGAAAACCATGGCATGAAACCTGTGCAAGTATTACGGGATTCAGAATCTGTAGCGGATGTTCCATGTTTGATGTTTAGATGCAAAACTATGCATGAAAACGCAAAATGATAATAAAAATAAACAGTTTAGTTGACGTTAATACGCCTCCGTGATACATGTATTTGTTTGACAACTGCCTTTGTAAAAGGTTTATGAAATATCACACTTTTTATTTAGTAAAAATCAGACAAGTCAGTACAAAACTACATTGTATATGAGTTACACGTATCACAATATACATGTTAAAAACATGACTGTAATTATATTCGTTTTAGTTTGTCCATGCATTATAAAATCGGATGTTTTAACTCGTTAACAGCAAAACACAGTCATACTAATCGTCTGGGGTGTAGCCGGGTGGTTTCTATGGTTTATAAGCTATTCTTTTTTGAAGTGGTGGTTTCGATGAAATACTATTTAAGTAAGATCAATTTTATTTTAAATGAGCGTGCGCATATTGGTGTCAGAGATGAGCTGATGCATGGGAGTACAAAGGTGGAAGATGTCTTTACTTACATACTACAGTAGTATAGTTATTGACCTGTATTAAATTAGAAGGGACTTCGTGTGTGTACATGAACCTATATAACGAATTGTCAATGTGTCGCTGATGCACATTTATATGTCAACAAAGACATAATATTACAATATTTCTGTAGTATTCTGTATTATATTACACGTTGTTTTTTTTTTCTAAATCTAAGGCGATCCTTACTGGGGTTAGTCCTTATATAATAAAAACCTTAATCGGGGGCATTTTTCTTTACTGCATTAATTAAGTTTTCAAAATTAAGAATAAAATACGTGTATTTAGACATCATTTGGTAGTTTAGTCGACATTTCATATTTGTCTCACGTGTGTATTGCGTCTTGAGTGACATTACACGATACTGAATTGAATTATTTAATATACTAATACTAATATACTAATTTTCTATTATTATAAATTCCTGATTTTGTAACTTTATACAGTTATTAAATGGCTTGGATGCAATAGACCAGAATATTTGTCCTGAGTTCTATTGCACGAGGCCAACGGCCGAGTGCAATAGATCACTTGATCATTCTCAGTACCAAAAGACAAATGTTCTGCTCTATTGCACCCATTTAATAACTGTTTTATTACCTAATTTGTCTATGAGATATAATAAAGAATGGAAATGGGGAATATGTCAAAGAGACAACCATTCGACCAGGAATAGGAAATTGACCGCTCCATGTTTACGAATTGGCAGACGAGAGTTACATCTACGTTTTTTGTGTGTAAATTCCAATTAAATGAAGCGCGTAAAAAAGTTCAACCAATCAAAAGGCCTAGATAAAGGTCATTATGGGGTCAGTGCAATAAACTCCTCAAGGAGACTATTGAACCGTGCAATAGTACATCGACAGTGCAATAGATCGCCCTGTCCTGAATAAATTTTGAAAATAGAGAAAAATATGCGTATATTTAATAAACAAGATAAAACCTTATAATTAGGTAATAATACAAAATATCACACATTTAGTAATATTACAAATTGAATTTTTAATATTAGAAAATGAATTTGTAATATAAGAAAAGGAATTTGTAGTATAAAAAAATAACTTTGGAATATTGCAAAATCAGTCACATTTTTATAATATTACAAAATGATTTTCTGAAATGGAAAAATTGTAGTAACTTTCATTTTCTAATATTACAAATTTGACATCTAATATCACAAATCCATTTTTTTAATATTAGAATTAATATTAGAAATTCAATTGAATTCTGAACATTAAAAAATGGTTTTGTGATATTAGATGGCAAATTTGTAATATTAGAAAATGAATTCGTAATATTAAAAAAAAACATTTTACTCATTTTGTCCACTTTGGCTTATGTCGGTGAAACACGAGAACGATTCAACAAAATAATGTGCGGTCATTCTTCGGGAATTAATACCACCAAATTCCCGACAGTTTATCATCATTTTAATCAACAAGATCATTCAATCCTCCCTATGAAAGTTCTTATTTTAGAAAAAAAAATTACCATCCTACGAACAGTCCCGTTCTAAGTCAAAACTATCGTAGGGAAGAGAGAAGTGCTGGATACGCAGACTACGTACTTGTAATATCGTATTGGTGTTATTTTATGGCATGGGAACTAAACGCGTTGTTTTGGCTATCAAATATAATCTATAACTACAGATACATAACACAGACTTAGACATAAATGCACGTGTAGCATGCAAGACAAACTCCGCATATCTCTCACACTGTTGGACATTACATCACTGCATTACCTTAAGGATGCAATGGCAACATCAAAAGGAAACCTTTCAAGTCAATATAAAAATAGCATAAATATGATGGATGAATTTGTTTGACAAAAATCCAAGACGGGAATGGAGTTCCTTCCTTTCATACACAGACCTCGTGGACCTTATCACATTAGAACCAAACTCTATTCTATACCTCTCACTCTACTACATGTGTACACTCCATTTACAAAACAAGTCTTGATACTTCTGTTTCTGAACCTACCTCATCATTAGACATGAATGACTTGTTGTCACCATTTTGGATATTGGTTTCCACAGACTCTTTAAATCAGTTTGTGTGAAAAGTCAAGATGAAGAAAAACGATCATTTCTTCCACTACCGTTTGTCAACAAAGGTATAGAGGCAGTTAATTTGGCTAACAACCTCCATCACAAAAATGTAAACAACAAAATATCCCCATTTTTCAAAGACAAATCCATACCAATTATTTCATATTCCTATACTTCACCCATTGCATTCAAAATTTTCAATTATAAAAGGCGATTTCAAAATCTCGGGATTGAGGACTACAAGGCTAAACTACCTGTCTGTTCTTGCAAAAACTCTCCATTCAAATATGGTCCTTCCGTCACGTCGTTGAGGGAGATTAACCATCATCAAAAACGAATATCTGCGTAATATCCTTTTGAAAGGTCCCAAGTACCGTGAACCACGCTCCATAAATTGGAATTATAACTTTAAAGTTCTTAAGGACTGCGCAAGAAAATTGATAAAACGAGAACATGAAGATTCTCTGTCAGAGTGGTCTAAGGCCGTGAGGTTTTTAATTTTGAAACGAATGAAAGTTTTAAGTAGGTCAATGGGTGCCAATGCTACATCGGTTTCAAAGACCCCGATGTAGCGAAAAACATTGTGCACTATACATAACAAATATGTTGTCGTACCAGCAGACAGAGCCCAAAACAACATTGTTTTATCTGCAAAACGTTTTACATCCAACGTTTATGATCAGAGGTAGACGTAAAAAATTATATCAGTGATAATACATATGCTGCTATCACACTCTTCAAAGAAGAGATTGTAGAAAACCATAAATCTTTGTTATCCTCTTTGGTCTATCTACCAAGGACGATGATTGTGATTTACCGTCTTTGTACTGGATTCCTAAACTCCACAAGAATCCATACAAACAACGTTACGTGGATCTGCAATATGTACCACCAAACCCATTTAAAAACGTTTAACTTCTATACTCACAGCTGTCAAAGAGGGTCTGCTTTCCTACCACAACATTTGTTAATCCTGTAGTGGTATTAATTAAATGTGGATCCTGAAAAATTCGAAAGATCTTTAGGAGACAATCAGTTCAAAACTATTATCAGAATATAATAGCATTAAAACTGTAATTTGTCAACACTGTATACTTTTTCCCCCATACTCAGTTAAAATCTCGACTTAAAAACATTATACATCGTTGTTTTGTTTTTTTTAAAGACGATTCACCTAGATACAAATATATAGTTCTTGGTAGAAATTCCTCATACCTTGTAAAATATAATTCCAAATCATCTTCCAAATATACAAAAGAAGATGTTTACAAAATGCTGGATTTTTTAATCGACAACATATTTGTACACTGTGGTGGACGGGTTTTTCAACAAACGGTCGGCATTCCGATGGGAACAAATTGTGCTCCTCTACTTGCTGACCTATTCCTTCACTCTTATGAGGCTGACTTTATAGCTGATTTCTATAGAGCTTGTCGAAACTATGCAGACTTTTTTTATCGCGCTAGAATTTTAACAAATAGGCTTCTGAAACAGGGTTATATTGCTACAAGATCGAAGTCATCACTACAGAAGTTTTATGGTCGTCATCATGAACTCGTGAATCGCTACGGTGTATCCATCTGCGCCACGAAAACTGATTTGTTCAACGTGTCATAGTTTTCCTTTCCTCTTTCGTCTACCCCGGACAACTCGGCAGGTGTTTCTAGAAAAGCAGAGGACGCCTACCCTACCGGTGCACCTAGTATATGCTCCCAGTTTTTAGTGGAGTCAGAGTTGCTCATTTACTTTTGTTCCTTTGTATGTATGATTTTAATTACTTTATGCTCTTTGTTGTGTGTGTCTGTCTTACATGTCTGGTCTTTGTCCCAAGATTACATTCTTTAATTACCGCTATCACCTTGGTTCCTTTAATTACTCTTTACGATAGTTATAACTGGTTCTGTGTGAGTATTTAACGACGTGTAAGATACCTTAATATTTATTAACATTTTGTCAGTTTTGTTTGTACCGGTACTCTGATTCAAACTGACACGCAACAGAGTGTATTATATGTAGTTCCACTGTATAATGTGGTATTTCACAATTTATGACACGTCGTTGAATATCTTTGTTAAACAGGCAGCACAGATCTTAATTATGAGATCCATTCATGTTTTGAACCAGTGTAAAGTGATCACTTGTTTAAACCGAGCAAAACCTTAAGTTAAAAAAAAAATAAATATTGCATGATATAGCCTGGTTTAACAAATTTCACTTTCATGAAGCCCCTGCTACTGGTATTTGAAAACGGTTAATATAAATGAAAGGGAATGCATATATCATACCAAAAGTTATTTTATTTGACAAAAGCGTAATACTTTCTAAATGACGTAAAGTAGATCATTGTGTGTATATTTAGTTACAATTGTATGAAAGGTTTATTTCTCAAGCTTAGATAAATATCACAGGCGGCTGGTAAACAAGTTGTGGAGGTCTTGGGGACAATTTCTCACTCTAACAGGTTAAATATGAGTACATGGTTTTAAAATTAGCTGTAACGTTTCTCCTTAGGACCCTGGTATGGATCCTGGATTATTTTCCCAAAAGGTACTTTTGTGAACTTTGTCTTACACAAAACACTTCCCTCAACATTGCTAGGTATACCAAGACCAAGTTCTTTCATGAAAAAACTATCACATGCATACACGTATACATGTATATATATGTAATCTGAAATATAAATGCTTGTTAAATTTTGTTTCAAAATATGCATTTGGCAAATGGTGACAATGACAAATGGTGATAGTGATTACAAATACAGAAAGAAAGAAAGAAAAGTAATCGCATGGGTCTCTACTTTGGAGATGTATGTGTCTAGATGCAAAACTGACATTTCTACTTAATTGGTTCTGGATATTAAAAACATACACATGGTGAAGTCGATGTCTGGACTTAAGAATAGATCATCAACGAGTAAGACAAGCACAGAAAAACAGAATAAGAATAACACTACGGAGGTATATCAGAACCATAATTGTATATATACATTCCGGTAAACAGAAGAGGTTGCGGTAATTAGTTACAGTATTTCAGTGGCGTTACCATAGCAAGACACAAAGATAAATATGTTGAAAACAGCGCGGAAATTTCTCCCATCAAACATTTTTCTGATTAAGTTTTCAAATACAGATGTAATAATAATTTATAATCGAAATAAGTATCTGTTTTCGATGGTTGCATGGGTTATGTATATAAAGTACTTGTTTTTATATTGAGTAAAAAATAAAGTGGACTCACAATGCAGTTTTTAGTGAGGCCTAATTGGTATAAATACCAAAGTACTCATGTACTGAATCAATTTATATCGAACGTTTGAATTTTTACGCCTCAAATAATTGTAATAATATGGTATTAAAGAAGGAATTAAAACAAAGTTGGGCGATCGAATTCAAACGTATCTAAACACAAGCTTATTGTTGTTAGTGGTTAATATTAAAAGATAACACTAATTCATCAACAAAATTTGGGGGTGTAAAAAAGCATCTTTTGTACAAATAATCCCATCAGGCCGAAATTGAATTTTATCTGTATTTCATGATTCTAAATGTTAACATTTATTTAAATAGACGGATGGAATGGACTCTTTGATTTATTTTTTAATTCACCATTCTGATTTCCGAGAACATTTACTGAACACACAACAAAACTCGTGATGCATCGTAACATCCAGTTTGCGAAATATTTAGGCACGATATTGGTTTACATGGAACACCTAGACGTATTAACACAAAACATCAAACATACTGCATAATTGAACTATAAACTCCTATTTGGCCTTTCCCAATTTTTCAAGTCGAAATTCAATTTAATGATCTCCAGGTCGAAACTGTCTGTAAAATCATTCAAACTTAAGCCACAATCAGTAAAATAAAACATGCCCTTTGATACATGTCCCTCTCAAATAGCGACATTTGTATGTTGATAAACTATATTGCTCAAGTCCTACAAGTCATCACATTGACTCCCGTATGTCATGTAAAAACGCTTAGTTTCTGGGCACCTAGTTCCAGAGACACGTACATTAACACCAAGGTCTTAAAACAAAATTTCAACAATTATGTCTATAGGTCTAAGGTATTCAAGCACCTACAGCTCTATCATTATTATAAAATAACCAAATAGCCAAATGGAATAATTATTACAAAAAGCAATATCACCAGACCCTAGACTGATACCATTCCTGAGAAATGCAATATCGAAATACCCATGCCATCGTCTATAAGCAAAGTTTCATTATTATTTGTCATCTCCGGGCTTCCGATGTCATCAGGCGGTAACCGTAATAAAAATACACGATACAGTGGGTGATAGACCAGGATGGTTTTGAGGTTATGCCACCCTTTTGTTAAGTTTAGAAAAACATGAACGACAAATATTAACCTGGAACAGAGATTGTACTGTCTGCCTGGAACCTCTTTCTTTATATAAGTTTCATTATCGGAACCACTGCCCCTTTTTGTAAATATACGGATCCACCAGGTCCTGCAAGAAATATCTGAAGTCAACTCTTTCAATTAACACTCAGCATTGCTCTTTTTCATTTCTATGAACGATGACTATTTATAATCTCGAAGGGTTTTAATTTCTAGCAAAACACCAAGTGGTTTATTATGTGTCTAGTAAGAATATTGCAGGCAACTTAAATGTATTGACTAATAATGTAATGAACGATTGGTTTATTCGAGTGAATGAATAGAAATAAACAGGTTCTGGTTCATTCCCTCTATTCCCACTATTTTAAATTAAGGTAAGAAAAGATTTTGTGTGGGAATAGAGGGAAAAGTTGTGCAACCAAGGGATTATACTGTATAAACATTGACTAATTAACCTGTAAATAAGTGTTGATTAAGGTCAGGCAAATGAAGTTTTTGTATGTTTTTAGGACCGTTTTTATGGATAAATTCAAGAAAAAGAAACAAATATAACTAAATATTTTTATTTATTTATTTATTTTATAGCACTTAGTTCACATTCGTAATATATAATTAATTAAAAGAGTAATCAAGGGAACCAAGGTTATAGCGGTAATCAAAAGAATGTAATCCAGCGACCATAACACTTCTGTAGTGATGACTTCAATACTTGTAGCAACATAACCCTGTTCCAAAAGCCAATTTGTTAGAGTTCTAGCGCGATACATAAAGTCTGTGTAGTTTCGGCAAGCTCTGGCATAACGTATAACTTGTGATATGAACACTCCATACGCATGCAGTTTAGATGCATTTGGTCATACCCATGGTTGTGGTATGCTGAGACTTTGGTTGGTAAGTTGTTAAGGGTGTTGATTGTTGCAAGACTGTTTGCAGTGGAACATTTCCAGTAAGTTCTTTCACCCCGTCTGTTTTTTGCCTGGAACTTAAAACCATTGTGGACAAGATTCTGGTTCCCAAGTCTGTTTGTAACGAATTTTGCTTGTAATATCGGATTAGCCATTGTGACTGTATAATGATATCCTTTAAGACTGTACCAGAGTTTATATGAAACAACTATTTTGGGATTGATTCAAACGGCTTGGTGATCTCAGCTGAGCAGATATTCATGTTTTCAGCTTGGGGTAGGAAGTAAACAATTGATTAAACTGAGTTGCTGACATCTCATTATCTTAACCAAGAGCAAAGTGAACAGTTGTCATTAATAATCCCTCAACATAAATCATTTATTGCCCATAACTAACCTTTCATTTTAATTTGATTTAGTTTATTTTTGTGTTAAATCTTAATATTCATTACTGAATCATATAAAAAAATAATTAAAGTTTACATTTCAAATTGTCAAAATATTTAGTTTATTTCTTTATTTTAAATTAAATTATGTAATTAAAAAAATAACACTATAGCAATATATAAGTTGAAAATGAAAGCACTTTCCGAATATCTGTTACACCCTTCATTTCGTGCATTATATAGCGAAGACATTGTTGCTTTGAGCAGATAATTCGACAGTCTTTGTGGAAATAAACCACGAAAATCCCCAAAAATCTTTCGTAACAAAGTGTTAGCCAATCACTTGCACGATATGAGTTGACTGTTCCTATACTTGGTTTACTTTTCGTTTTCGTGCTAATATATACACTCAATACTTTTAGTTTTTCGACAAAAACTATATTAATAACATATCTATGTGAAAATAGCAGCAAGATTTGTCATATAATTATTATGAAATACAGGTAAATCTAAGGTGATATTTAATTAATCTTAAATGCTATAAAAACAGATTAACTATATAAACATCTATTGTTATATGAGGAATAGTGATTTTTTTATCAAAGTGTTGAGGCACTGAGTCAAGGAAGACCTCAAGGTAATCAAAAATATTCATGTAACCAAATTGTATGCTAAATAAACAGATCAAAACTTAGTCCTTTCAAACGCTGTGTATATTTATACTGTTCGTTTATCAAAATATATTTTTGGATCTTCTTTTGTATTATTGCTTTTGGTATTCCTGGTTGTACAGGTACGTTGATGTCCTCAAACTTCCTAACACTTAGCATTTCTTACAAAATATGAATTCCACCAAAAATCACTGAGTATCAATATTCGATGAGTTTTCAAAATAAGAATGGACCCACACCTTGAAATTTTGGTTTGGAGATGCATGAAGTAGAAATGAATTCTGCAGACTGGAGTAAGTTGAACAAATGTTTAATTTCAAGAGAGAAATGCTCACTTTGATGCAGAATCTTTTTGTAAAAAATTAAAACTAAAACTTGTCTTTGTCATTGTGGTCTAGATTAGGCTATGGGTTTAACTCGTATTACCTTTCTCTAGGAATTTTCCAGTTCAATCAAGGATAAAAACTCTTGTTGTAAAAATTAGTGTGCAGTTTAAAGATCATTAAACCAAAAACAACTTTGTAGCTCATAGATTTGAGCAATTAAAGATTACAAGTAAGTTGGAAAGTCAATGGTATAGAGATGTTGTGAATACATGCATTATGATGTCTTTATCACAAGTGCATTTTGAGTTCAAATCCGTCTTTTTTTTCTCTCCAAAACAAAAAAAAACAGCTACTGAACCCATACCCCATGAATACCACTTTTTATGATGAATCACTATTGCTGAGTGGTTTATACACGTATGCCTTCAATAATGTTTTTTTGAGTGCATTTCTTTCACCTTTTTTCTGCATGATTGTTTCATAAATATGCAAAAGATCACAATATAAGTAATTCTTTTGTTTTGCAAATATAAAAGTGCTAAGAAATCAGGCTTCATGTTTTTAAAGTTTTTTACTCAGACATTTTGACATACACATTTACAGCTGCTTCATGCTACACATATATGTACCAGCACATGAGAATCATGAACTTTCTTTCACGCTTAAATAGTGTCTTAGCACAGAAATGGTCTGTTTACTTTTGCTTTCTTCTCACTTGATCTACTGAAAGGAAATCAAGGGGGAAAATCATAACAGTGTCTGATGTATGCAAAATGTTATAATGTAAATTCATGAACATATACATGTATTTTAAGCATTATGATATGGAGAAACCTCCTCTTGTTGTCATATTGTCACATGTACATATAATTGCGTGCAAATCAGGCAAAAATAAGGGTTGGGTGGTTATAACAGTACCAGGTTTTTACTGGTTTTTAAACCACCTGGTCAATATTCCCACAGTGATCAACACTGCTCGATTGAAATTTTGCAAACAATATTTCTGTCATTATTCATAATTTTTGTCCTACATTAAAAATGTTATATATCGACTACATTTCAGTGTTCTTAGGTTTTATTCTTTTAATTTCTCTATCAGCTGTATTAACATTTCTTTCTCTAAAATAATTCAAATTTATCTGAAATAATATAACAAACTTTGCAAAAATGTAGAATGTATTTCATGTGCACATCTTTGTTTAAATAACTATTTATAACAGGTAACACCAGTAAGAGTAGAACAGATTACTTTTCACATGTCCTTGTTAAAACAACATCCCCTCATAACCAGGAAGATAATAAAAAGTGGTTTGAAATAATGAGTTTAAAACAATAAATTAAAGTCATTTCATTTACCAGACAAAAACCCTCTAAATACAGAAAATGGAAAGATTGCTAAGGTTATTGCTTTAGGGCATCTTCCATATATGATTTTAGTTACCTTCTTATTTATAATGATGTTTGGACCCCAATTTCAAAATCTCTGGATCAATCCTTGAATGTTGATTTATTTATGAGCAATTAATGTCACATTGTAAAGTAGAAAACAAATTAGATAGATGTATTACTATATTACAAAAATCATAATTTCATGTATGAAATCTTTAATTGATACTGTACTGCATATGTCAGTAACTATAGTTAGATTAAATGCACATGTATTTTTGTAGTTTTCAGTGTAAATTTCTTGTTCACAGACATACAAATTTAAACTGCGAATTTTGCTAAGAAATATGACTACACAGGCAAAATTATTTCACATGACTTTCACACGAATTTCACATGAATTTCACCTGAATTGAGCAAATAAACTTAGTGACAGAGTTCACGTGAAATTCGGGCGAATGGAGCCTTCACGTGAAATTCATACACAATGTTCACATGAAATTCGTGTTTAGTGAATTTCACATGAAGATCATGTTAATTTCATGTGAATTTCACATGAATTTCACGTGAAGCTCGATTAACATGAATTTCACGTGAAAAATATTTGCCTGTGTACACTGTTCTACACTAGCAATAAAAAACATTATACACTAGTTTTGGACATTTTAAATAACTGTGTACATACAAAGTATTTGAATAAATAATGTATACCTTCACCACCTACCTAGTACATTGTACATGTAAGAATGTCCATGAAATCAGCTCCTAAAAAAAAGGTCTACTTTTGGATATCCTTGATATCCAACACATAATTTCTAACATAACTGTATCATTCTTGTGTCATGACAATCCTGTTTCTTACTTTATGATCTGCATTCTAGATAAATGTATCAGGTTTATCTTGACAATGTACTAAAAAAAGAACCCTACTGATAATCAGTTATGACTTACATGGAGTCATGTACATTGTATTACTATTTCTTTAAATTCCACACTGTATAGTACATGCAAAAATCTATATCACATGCAGTATCAACAGGAGACTCCTATATCAACTCAGCGGCGGCTGGGCCACTGGCCCGCGGGGTGATATGGGTCGAGGGTTGATACTGCATATCAAACAGATTTTTGCATGTCATGTTTCTTTTTCTTATATTTTATCTATACAAAATATACTTCAATTGTCTTCTGTGCAAGGTGTGATATATGATATGCAATATATGTTTAGGGGTGTGATATAGGATATGCTATATATGTCTATGGGTGTCATTAAGAGAATGCGATATACATGTAGGTCCATGGGTGTGATACACAGTATGCGATATAGGTCAATATATATGTTGGTGCGATATATAGGGTACTTGAAATGGGTTTAGGGATATGATATACTGTATGTGATATAGGTCAATATATGTGGGTGTGATATATAGGGTACTTGAAATGGGTTTAGGGGTATGATATACGGTATGTGATATAGATCTAAGGGTGTTAGAGTTAAATCTAAAGTAAAGAAGCAAAGAAGCATAAACCAATCAATGTGCCCTAAAAATCAAACATCGGACAAAAAATGCCTTTTGAAAAAAAAATACCATGCCCTTATCTAATCCTAGATTTAACACTAGGTGTGCAATATAAGTCTAGGTGTTTGATATACAGAAGGCAATAAAAGTCTAGGGGTGTGATATAGAGTGCAATATAGGTCTAGGGAGCGATATAGAAAGCAATATAGGTCTGGGGTGATATACGGTATGCAATATAGGTCTAGGGTTGTGATATACAGTATGAAATATGTCTAGGGTGTGATATACGGTATGTGATACAGGTCTAGGAGTGTGATATAGGGTATGTGTATACATTTAGGTCTATGGTGTGATATAGGGTATGTGATAAAGGTCTATGGTCGGTGTTGAAGTTTGGATTTCAGAAACATGTACAAGTGTATGTGTAATGTCATGGCTATTGTGTCCACTCACGTCCCAAGGACATTACTTTATTTCACAGGATACCCCCCTTTTTGATAGTTCAAAATTATCTACTGAATGTGATAAATATGTCAAATGACCTCCTTTCATCTTTAGCGTTGAAACAGAGACATTGTTTATGTTTCTGCTTTGAAATCATAATAATTTAACAATTCTGTTTATTATCTATTTTACATACTTCATTGTTTGCTACATGTATGTGCATGTAAGTTCACCATTTTATTTTATTTATGTATATATACATGTAGTAATTAACATATATGTACACAGTGCTTGCATTTTATGTACAGAATTTAACTTCCTTGGATCAAATTTATCACACATGAAATTTTCCAATAAAAAGGAGGGGAGGCAACCCCATGCTTGCCGACGATCTCTAAGTCAAGTTCAGTCTATGAAAAGACTTCCTTGACAAAAAGTGGGAATTGGAGGAAGACACTGTACCGATGAGGTTAGAGGTCAACTATTTTTAATTGGATCGTGGTTAATTCATCATATTTAGTTCACAGCAAAAATTGTTCATTGGGATTGTTTATCGGAGTAAATAGCATAGAAATATTTTTTTTAAATTGGAAATATCTATAAAGTGGACCTAATTATCTGCATTTCAACCTTTCACTAATAGGGTATGCCAGTGGGACTATTTTCCTGCGGTAAAGATATTTTCAGATGCTAACAGGCTTTACAAAGCTAAAGGGTCTGGCGGCTGCTATATCAATTCTGATCTAAATTGATAATAAAAATAGAACTACATGTATATCTAAGTGATATACTCACCACAACGGTGCAAACAATTTTCAATAATTATTAATATGTGTTCGTGTAGTATTTGATCAGGAGCTTGAAAAAAAAATTATATCTAATAATTTTTGATAAAAAAAAAACTCCAAGGTACATGATAATTGACTGCGATTTGGAACAACCCTGTTGTCGGTTATTTATTTTATAGTCAATCAGAAAAATCCACAACGATATAACAACCTATAACGGATATTTTACTATCGGATTGTTTTGCAAAAACATTGTGTATCGGACTAATTAATATAAAGAACTTTTAAGTCTCAATTAGCGTGGGCGGGCCCTTTAATCTTTCCGCGGTTCGGCGATCCGCGACACAGATGTCGGCTTGCGATCAACAGACAGATGTACATGTAGGACTTCATAGTAATTTTTTATGTGATTTGAATTAAAACAAACAAAGGCAAAAAAGAAAAAAAGAATGACACGACTTCTCATAAATATAGGTGTTTTAAGTGAAAATTGGCGAATGTTTACAGTTGTTGCTGATTGTACCAGGTGTACAAACGAAGAATTTTTTCGGGTCTTCTTTACAAATATTTCAGCAAAAAAATACCCATCAGAAACCTTTCATTTCAAGACCTTAAAACTCATTGTTCTTTTTTTTCCAAATTGGCTCAGGATACACGAAAAAAAAGTTGTTAAACTCGATTTTCCTATTGTCTTTTCATTGTAGAATGTATGCGCCTGTATTTTATAACACGGTCTCGTGAATACCCGTCAAATTAAATGTATAATCCTTTGGTTGTCGACAAATGGAAAACCCAGGGGTCGCGCTGGGCTTCGCCAATGTCGCAATTTGCGATTTTTTTTATTTCATCTGGCGACAAAAATAGCCAGTTGGCGATTTTCTAGACGCCTAGGTTTTGTATATTAAAATTGACAGCTAGTTTATCAGCAACGGATATTCTCTCTAATTTTGTGTTGACACCTGGTCAGAGTTAATTGACTATGACCAATTTACGACTGAATACAATTAAGGGTAATTAGACCAGGCGACCGTGACTGACAATGTATTCATGGGAGGTGTCAATCAAATGTAAATATATTATTGAGCCAATCAAAACTCTCATCATCTGGTCAAAGGTAAACACAATTAAGGCCATGTGCTCGTGGCTACACACAAGTTTCACAGCCCTGTTTAACCATGTAATACATTCAGAAACAGACTTATCTAACAACAGAATAAATTAAATCCAATTAACAATGATTATCCTATCAGGAAGTGTCTAAATACTTCGAAATGAAAGAATTGGTAAAAGAAAATGGATGACATTTGTTTACACTTTTGCCATGTGACTTTCTTGGCGGGAAAATTGGTAAATAAATAGAATGGGGATTCTCAAAATCTAATTAAAGAAATGCTATTCAGATATCAAGATACTTAAACAGGGACACAATTAATGGTCCATTATACAAAATGTAGTTTGATAGAAATTTTATCTCTTGAGAAAAAGAATCAAGTTTGTTAAAAATAAAAAAAATTAAAATTATATTGTATCAAGATAAATTAGCCCATAAAGGACAAAGGGGAACATGTTTTAAAATCACTGACTATATGAGAATAGTAATATAAAGTCTTTGATAGAAGTAAAATACCTGTTTCTGGAGTAGTACTTTTTTATTTTATGCATATGAAAGTGACAGACTAGAGCAAAAAACCTGCTTTATACATGCATCAAGAGTGAATCTTGGGTACATGTTTCCACGTCATGAATGGAGAGGTTATTTTGATGAATTGACAAAGATAATTCATCTGTGGACTTATACTGTCTTTTTTTTTAAATAGTATATTTTTTTTTGACACCCTTTGGCTCTAATTTCTGAAAACTGGTGACAAAAAATGGCAGATGGCGATTTTTCTGGCGACAGAATATTGGAAGCCAGAGCAGCCCCTGAAAACCAAAAAGAAATAAATAAATAAAAGAAATAAGATATAATGAAATGAATGAAAAATGCTTTTAAAAAACGGCAAGGGGAATTGTATCATATTTATCATCAAGAATTTTAACAAAACGTTAGGAACTCCTTAATGCATGCAAAATTATATCAGAGGTCAAATGGTGGTAAATAAAATTATATTTCCTTATACTGAAACACACTGAGCAGACTTTTGTTTAATACTTATCATAAATATTCCTCAGTCCCTGAACATTATTAAACGGCTACTGAACACAATGAACTCACTTTCAAGTGGACTACTGAATATACTGATGAGCAATGAACATGACTGCTTGAGTAAAACGCGTTGATTTTGCACTGAATCACGGAATAACATTGAAAATATTTTTGTTCAGTAAATTCAGTTTATATTCAAAGCATTGTGGCCGTTTCAGTAAAATTTGGGTTTAATAGTGTCACCAAACGGTCTTGAATAATTGTAAACACGTCTTTAAGTAACGTGCGCAAGAATTGTTTAGAGGCTTGAAGGTAATCAATCACAAGTAAAGAATTATTTCCATTATAGTCGGCCACTTATATTCCTATAGTAAGCATACCCGTAAAATATTAATTTTATCATTGAGGAAAATGTGTATTTTTTTTATTTTTTTTCATATTATAAAATGTCTTTTTGATATTTACAAATACCCATGTTGTAAACGATGTGGATATCTTAGTAATTGTTTGATAAAATCAGTGATAAATTTACGTAAGATGCTTATGTAACAGTGCATTTCAAATGGTCAGATGTACAAACCAGAGTGTCAAGAAATATGTAGGTTTAATTGAGAGATATACATTATTCTGGATTACAAAAAAATGTCAATCTTTTATGGGACTCGGTGGTTCAACCTTTTTTTCCTAACATAGGATTATGTGCTTTTCCCTTTGCAAAATATTGTCAATTTCGGAAGATGCACATGACTTTTTATCAGTATACTTTTTGCAGAAGAATAGGAACCGCTCATGGAATGTCTTCTTCGAAACTTTTTATTTATGTAAGAAAACTCATTTCCAAACATATCTAAATAGGAAAGAAAAATCCAATACACAGAAGTTGCATGGCAAAAATCACAGAATTTAGTTATTTTAACTTCATGTTGTTATATTGTTAAACTATTTTTTACCTGATATTCATCTATTTCTCTTTTCATTTTACGAGTTATTCAATTTAAATGTTAGATAATATGATAAAACTGCACGTATACGGCATTTTATTTATGTAATAATTTTTGGGTTTCCTTTTTTAATTGACGTTCAAAAGTATTTTTTGGCAATAAAAAATGTTAATTCTATAATTAGTTTATTTGTATAAACTATATCAATGTAATGTATACAATAAATACGTTCTTGTTCGCTGAGCATAGTGTATGGTGCCTTGAATTATCCATGACGAATTAAAATCAGTATATAAAATAATCGTCGTTTGTGCTGGTGATGTTCTATTTTAATATTGCAATGTTTCGCATACATATGCATGGTCATGTTCAAAATCACAGAACTGGTCATACAAGACACGTGATCGAATAGCAGCACAGTGTTCCTTGCCCCGGCTATTACTTGGTTCGAATGAACTCCAAGGGAGATATCTGCATTCCCTGTTGTCATGACTGTATACCCATCTTCCCTCTGTTGCTTCATCGCTTAAATCCGTCCACAAAAAGTTTGTAGTAGCTTTAATATCATTATATAAGTAATGACATATCTATATTTAGGACCTAATAAAACACAATAAAAGATTCACCTCCGTTAAATAAATTTAGTTTCGCCAAGCATAGCTCGACTGAAAAGGTTTATATAGAAAGTTCAATAGCCTCTCGTCATTTCCGCATATCATATAGTTTAAATATTTTTTGAAGCTCACACAACATGATGATTGTTAGAGAATATTTACAGGTTTAAATGCAATAACTGTAGTATATGCATATTTTTCACTAAATTCCATAAATACTTATTTTTACATGCACAATTGTTATAGCATCTGCAAAAACTGTGTCTTTATTACTTATGGACAAACCTTAAATTTGAAGATGGCACAAAGGCAGTTATAGTATTACTTCGCGAATGTATTGCTTCAATTCACTGAACTGGTATTATTTCTAAACGTATCTTTATTAATCGAGGAAACAAAAATTCGAGCAGAACTCAAAAGAATCATGAGAAGACCAGACTGAGAAAATATGAAACAAAACTTATAACATGAAATTATGAAATAACACATACAAAGAAACAAAAAACAATTGAGCAACTTAGACTCCTTAAAAAGACGGAGCAAGAACCAGGTGCACTGGTAGGGTAGTTACGCCAATTTTCGTGATTTCAATGATACATTAGTGAAATTTAATGTTATTTATATTTAAAAATTCCAATAATGAAAATCTTGTTACGCGATTTTTTATAAACACAAAGCTACCAATTACATATATTGCAAATTCCGATATGCTGTACACGTGTTTCAAGGAGTTATCCATCATCAGCTACATTAAAATCAATTCTATAATAGGAGAATCTAAATACTAACATTAATTGTATACAAGAAACAAAAACTATCGAAATAGGAAGCAAATCGTATTTCGAATTTCGAATGCGCCCTTTGTACTTAAATTTACTCTTGTTATTGTTAAGATCCAAACGGCTCTGAGGTTCGAACCTTTTGACGCTATGGACAGTTTCCTCAAAAGTCTTGCGGAAGCGGGAAAATGTGAATGATTGGGACGTTCTCCTATTTTCAAACGACGTTTGATTTAAATAATGTAAAATAACTTAAAAAATATCTAACTGCCTGTAGTGATAAATAAAATGGAATCAGATGCGTCTGCCTCTACGTGGAGTTTGTGTTCCTGTATTAATGTTAATAAACCAACATTGCGTATATTTATGTAAACTTTGGTTTCTCGAGAATACGACACTTTATAACCCATACAAACCTGTGCAAGTATTCTCATTATAAAGCCAGTTGTTTTCTTCTTTGGTCTCAATCGCAACAAGGTGGGAACTGAGAACCTCACAACTACCCTGAAGATATCATATCAAACTACTATTATTTCATTGGATATATTATTTAAGTAATTTATGGTCACTTTAGTCATATGGCAAGTTTGATTTTTGCTGTTTTGAGAAAAATAAAAGCACTGCAATAATTTCTTGATTTAGAGTTACCAAATGAAAGAACTTTCTTTTTAGTGTTAATGGACATAATACGTAATCATTAATTACTTTTCTGTTTAAAGGTAAGTTAAATCTATCACACGAAGTCACTTTTTGTCATCTTGAAAAATCATTACATATATATTTTCAATCAACTGAAATTTTGAAATTATATAAAAATAGCATATGAAAATTATTTTAAAATAATCTTTGACATATGCATTTGTATGATAAAATGACAAACATGAATTATAATTCTCTTTCGAAGGGTGACAATAGACGGAAAAGTATTTCAAATTGGAGATAATTGGCGGGAAAATGCTCTACAGTAATGTAATGGAAATGTTGGTGTTTTTTTTAATAAAATATAAAATGAAGTGACTCCAAATTCACTTTTTGAAATATGACGGTTAAATGTACTGTATATAGATTTATAAGAAATTCTACTAGTTTCATCAAAAGTAAGCGAAAAGTTAAAGTTCCCTAAGACATCCATATGAAATGTAGTAAAAATTGCTTGTTTTATAAAAGTCAATTTGCTAAACTATGAATTTTTAAATTGAAATTCGGAAGTAGGTTTATTCAAGGTTACCTTTGAGAAAAAAAACAAGGAAAATACATAACGTTACAGTATAGATAAGATACAGTGTAGGTTCATAAAAAAAGAACCTTAACCTTCCCATAAAAATAATAAAATGAAATAAAATAAAAGCAGTTATAGAGATTTCTTTACCATATCTTAGTACCTGCCTAATGTTGTAGGAACATTTCCAACATATCTTTTCTTATGAGGCTGAATTTATAGCTGATCTTTTCCGAAGGAAGGAACATCGTTTAGCCTAGATCCTTTGAGCTCAATTTCCGGTATATGGATGACGTATTATCGTTAAACAATCCTAGTTTTGGCGCATCTACACCATAGAACTTAAGTTTAAGGATACTACAGATACTGTGAAGTCACCCTCATAACGCGACTTGAGTTTTTATATGAATAGCTCAGGGGAGGAGGGTTCGAAAAGCACATCACAACTCATACGTTATGCCAGAGCTTGCGGTAACCATGCAAACTTTTTGTACCGCGCTAAGACTCTTACAGTTTGGCTTCAGGACAAGAGTTATGTTAGTACAAGATTGAAGTCATCATAACAGAAGTTTTATGGTCGTCATCATGAACTCGTGGATCGTTACGTTGTATCCATCTGCACCATTTGTTCAACGTATCATAGTTTTTTTCCTCCTTCGTCCACCCTGTCCTTGACTTTTTATGAGCAACTCGGGGGGGGGGGGGCGTTTCTAGAACAGCAGGGGACGCTTACCCTACCGGTGCACCTGGTCCATGATCACAGTTTTTAGGGGAGTCCGAGTTTCATTTTGTTGCTTTGTACGTAATATTTCGATTAATTCATGTTCTTTATTGTGTGTGTCCGTTTTCCATGTCTGGTATTTGTCCCTTTATTTTTTTTTCATTTCCGCTACAAACTTGGTTCACTCGATTACTCGTCCATATGTTTTGAAGACACTTAAAAATTATGCTTATCACATGTTTTTCGAGTGTTTCGGACCACCACGAAAAGTATATGGAAAAGATGTGTTTCTGACAAACCAATTAAAAAATAACGAGTAGAAAAAAAATCATATGGCATTTATGTGTTTAGGACGCTTACCTTACCGGTGCACCTGGTCCAGTTTTTACTGGAGTCATGTATTTTTGTACAAAGGAACTTTTTACCACATCTGTCCTAAAAATATGTTCCATTAAACAAAATGCTGCAATTTTTACTTTACGTAATACTGTTTTTTTCTGCCACAACCGTTTTGATTCAGTTTGTTCTCTACGTACTTTCGCGATGTTCCAGAATACTTGTTGGCATTTAAACATATAGCAGTGATATGCACATGCTTTCCAACCAACTGGGCATTCCCGTCCTGAATTAAAAAATAAAACAGAACCGTTATTTTCAGTGATTTTAACGTTTTCAAATAACTAACAATTTTCATTTACAGCCGACAATCAAACATTTGTTTTTGAGTGCATAGAAACGTTTTTTTCCACAGAACTAAGTTTATGAAGCCATGTTCAATTTACATATACAAAATATGTTATATATAAAGCACAGCTCTTACGAGCTAAACTTTTCAATGCATCAGAAACGTAGCGTTTGATAGCAATAAATATTTCAATGAGTAAGGCGTCGATATATGATTTGTAATATGACCAATCATACAGTGCATCGTGCATTGAATTTGTTAATGAATAAGCGTGGCTTTAGTTACGTAATTATTTCCTGTACGAGCTGTTGTCTGCCCTTTAATCCAAGAATGTGGAAGGAAATGCCACTAAGTATATTAACAAAAGTAGAATTATGTCATTGTAAAAATAAGTAAGAAAAGACGTCTAACTTATCACTTTTCCTATTTTTCTTTTTAAAATGCAATCAAGGCACAAAGACTTGCCATAAAAAAACAGACATACAAAACAAAGAACATGAATTCATAAAAAAAAAATAAATACGTTCAAAGAACAAAAAAATTAATAAGCAACTCGAGCTCTACTGAAAACTGGGAGCATGGACCACATGCACCGGAAGAGGAAGACCAAAGATGCAGTTACCAAATGATTTGTTGGTACTTTATTCATGAATTTAAGTGTTAGTCCTATACATGTTGTTGTAAGTTTTACAGGGCGGTCCTACACCTATCAAAACATGAAAAACAGATGTTTTCACGTATTTTTTCTAAACATGTGAAAAATATGGTGCATTTTGTCTATGGAAGAGAACGCTAGGTTCATATCTTTTGCGACCATTGATTTATTACGATTTTGTCAGTCAGTTGTAAACAATATACGGCTTCCATAAAGTTTTCTTAAGGCCAGTGTTACATATAGATATAATCGATATATTTAGAATGCGTTTCAATGAAGTCCAAGCTGATATGCAGGTAAAGCTCATTTCGAGTTATTTTTTACTTTTAATCAATTCGTTACATGTATCAAGGTATTTCTTGTTATTTAAATAATCAAACCTGGATAAGTCCTGAGAATTAAACTACTGCCGTTTTTAACATCTGTTAAATGACCACATTTTCTGTATAATCTGCACAATTCAGAAACAGATTCGTACACAGCTGAACAACAATTATCCTGTTTTCCACAGTGTGAAGCACAAATTATTTCAGACGAAACTTCATACAATGCCATTACTGTGACTTTTTGTAAAATCGCATGGTTTTGCACAGTTTTAAATTTTTTTGAAAGTAACTGAATCGGGTGCAGAAAAATTAACACATAAAAAGAACAATGCCGAGTTCCACATCACCAAATGCGGAAATACCTTTTTATTCATTTCAGTGATTATATCGACAACTGTATATAACACAACGGGAGAAATAAAAAATGAATGTACGTTAGATGATATATATTACCTATTGGTGTGATAGGAATTAGAATAGAAACATTTCGATTATTGAAAATCAAACTAATTGCGTTATTAATGTTCATTAATATGCAAAAAAGCAAGAAACAAAATTAACTTGAATAAAAACACTGAATTTATAAACTTTTAATCTTTCAATTGTTGACAATCAAACTTATTGCACTATTAAAGTTCATTTATATGCAAATATGCACAAAAGAACTTCCTTTGTAACCACTGAACTTAGGATTGTTTCAGTGAAAATGAAAAAAAATATACATCATCAGTGTTTAAGATTGCTTACATTAAGAGAAATATATAATATTGGATATGCGTTCATTCGAATTTTTTCTTTTTTAAGGCGCCAATTAATTTTAATGGTTTTATAATAATTTTTTTTTATAATAAATTGAAAAAAGGAAAAACAAAATTTAAGATAATGAAACACATCAAAGTTAATATATATAATCACGTTAAAAAATTAGGAAATAAACATCAGGGACAGAGCAATAAGAAACAGGAAAACACGTACTGCAAACCGAGAAGTTTATGTGTTGTCTTTATTCACGATTTCTGTGATCAATCCCCTGTTGCAATTATATATTCCCGATCTATTCCCGAATTATAGGTTACTATTGTCCTATGAAAAAAATACACAGAGCAGTTTTATTTCCGATCTACAGCTGTCACCGCGAATATGGCGGGAATAAAACTGCAGCGAAAACATTCACGGTTTATACAAGCTTTTCTGTATTTATTCTGCTTTATTTATTCTAATTTGCTCATTTGACAAACGTAACTTTCATTACTAAAAAAAAGAACTACAGTTGAGAAAGGTATTTCTTTACTATGTTTGTTTCTGTGGATATTTTCTTGATTTGTTTCATGTTTTATTTATTTATCCTTGTTTTGCAATATTTCTTACCCATATTTGTATATATGATTTTGCGTGTAAAGTTGTAGTCGATTTTATTTTAATAGAATTTGTACTTAAAAGAAATCCCCGGCCTGTTGTTCGCAGCTGTCAACTTTTTTTTTATTTTGTAAAACTTTTTTTCAAAAGATATGCCATTGGGTGATGATGTACTATAGTCGTTCACTAAAAGTGATGGGAATAGCAATATTGAAAGTACAATAACATGTTTTGAAAACAGTGTTAAAAAAAAAACAACAAAAAAAAACCAAAAAAAAAACAAGTGTGGGCACAGACTGGTATTGGTCGAAGGGCAAGTATGGATGCAGACTGGTAAGAGCAGATTTGAACTTACATACGTTTTGTTTTCAACGTGTTTACATTGTCTAGAAAACTCCCCCATTTATTGTTATCAATAATTGAATTATGCACATGTGTTACTAAATATCTACTGATATCAATAAATGGGGAATGAACTCCAAGTTTGCTTACCATAACCATAAGACAAGTCATATACATATTACAAAGCTTCTCTCTTGAAGGTGCACTTGCATGAGTTTAACTTGCCCATTTCACTTTATGTAGGTTAGCTTGGTAAAATTTAGTGCTCTAATTCATGACTCTCAGTTTTTTTTTATATTAACAGAAACCAACAGTGCGGTATCTGTCAATTATATGGATGCCCCTATTTTTAAAATTGTTAGGTATATGACTCCAAATTAAAAATTAGCCTTTCTTTAGAAGGTATAATATAACTTTCATAAAAAAATGTCATAACAATTGATCAACCATAACTAAAGTCATCCCACGAAAACCAACTGAATATGGACGACGACGACACGAACATTGCTGTCAGCATCATACTAATATACGATCGCAATTTTTTTACGGTGACACTATTATATTAGATATATACATATCTATCGGCAGATTCCAGGTTTGAACATGCTTCATTTCCCATTCCCTAAAAGGGGTCTTTGTTTTTACATTCGTCCTAGTTAAAACAGTTCTGTAGCAAAAGAGAATAAAACTGCATAATGCTAAGTTACAGTCATGTACTCAAAAGGAACCATTCGGCATTCTTATGAAACAAAATTACAATACCGGTATACGAAGGACTTTAAGGCTAAATCCATCGACTAACATTTCAAAATCAATATTTCAACTAAATCTTGTATAAAACTATTTCATCAACTCCTAAATAGTTATATACATTTGTAGGCTGAAAAAAATGTTTCCTTGGACAAAAACTGTATACTACAGTACTTGTTTTGCTGCTGTATACAATATATCCAAAGGCACTGCCAGTATTATTTGGTTTCAGAACCAACATAACCTGTATGTACGTTCAGTAATTCACATCACTCTCATTAATTTTCTTTAAAATCTCTATGTCATTAAATCCTGCAAATCCTCTTCACAATTTAACAAAACTTAGTTACTTTTACGTGTACAATATCTACGTATGAAGGAGACTAAATTATGTTTCTATATACAAGTACAAATTTAACTTTATTGGCACGAAGTCATAAACAGAAAATTAAAAATCATATAAATAGGTGTCAGTACATGCATGCAGTCTGCCATGTGCACAGATAAAAATCGTTGGAGCTCCTTGGGAATGTACTTACATGTGCACTGTACTTTTACGTGTACCTAACCTAAGTATATATAATGAAGTGTCCCCAAAACTTCACGTTACAGTAATGGGTAGCTAATGGAACTACCCCAACTTGACAGATTCCTCAATGCCATGTCTTTTGCAACAAAACGTCAAAAAGTTCATAGGCATGATGTACGCTTACGTGTATGGAACATAAACTCTTAAAAGTTATGTAAAAGGAAGGTCCTATTTAACCTTGGACCCAACGATTTTTCTGCAGCAAAATGTGAAGAAATATGAACCATATTCAACTTAATAAAATGCAATTTTGAAGAAGATAATAAAGCCAAAAATTTGTTTTTATCCTAGATGGAAACAAAGAGTTAGAAATTGTGGTTGTTTATATTTATAATTCATTGTAAATACACATGCCGGGACTGTGCTTTAGGCCGACACTGTCAAAAAAATATCCCAAAAGGAATAAGGCCTTTGACTAAGTTTATAACATGTTTAGTCTTTGCAGATTTGGTTGTCGATGTATTCTGATTTGGTGTCACTATGACTTATTTCGTTTCAAAATTTAAATAAAAATGAAAAAAATCTCTTCCTTCCGACTCTACAAAATTGTAGAATGGTGATCGGAAACAACGTTAATTTTGCACTGGAAAGTTGATTTTATCCCAAATAGTATTTCGCTGGGTCAAAGATTCAGCAAATGCTGTTGGTTGTACAGCGTGCAAATCATAAATTGGATCATTAGGTCACGAACGACATTAAATCACGTGTGATGCTTTTAATGAATTTAATGGATGAACTTCGTCATGTGACAACTAATTTCTTCGAATATACCATGACCCACATTCACGGGTATGATTATGCCGGTGGACTGTGTAAACGTTTTGATACACCGTCCGTGAGGGACCCTAAACGATAGCCAATGACTTTAAGTACCCTCTGTCCGTCGTGTATTACAAATACCACATATAAGTACAAAAATCGGGTCTTACGGTATTGAGTATATATGTTAGCACAAAAACGACAATTAAACCAAGTATAGAAACAGTCAGCTAATGGTCAGCGTCACTCATATCGTGCAATTGATTACGAAAGATTTTGTGGAATTTTGGTTGTTTATATCTAAAAAGATATAACTTCATTGTCATAGTGTTATTTAGTTACCGAACCCATAATGATGAATCGGAGAAGGAAATATCATATGATGAATATACTGGCAACATCAAAGATAATGGGAATAGGTATGGTAAGTATGACAAACAGACAACAAACCCATCGGAATTAAAATGTCAGCCCATCATCTATTGGTTTGAAATGAACGACGAGGAAACTCTCACACCATAGGGCAGGCAGCAACTCGACACCAAAACATCATCATACTCAGGTAAGGCGATAGAGTTGCCATTTTATGCTCAAGTAACGTAAAAAAATAAACTAATATTGAAAACGAAACATAACATACAGGGGGCCAGAAATTCCTGAACAATGTGGCATATTTTAATTACTTTGGCGTGATCACAACCCTCGCCCTGTAAAACCTGGGAGCTATAGAAAAAATATTACACAATTAACCTAAACACAAGTTCAAAAAGGTCTGAGCCCTTTGTTACAATGGACATAACAAAACTGAATATGAATTACACAACTAAGGACTACTAGCAATTAACTGACATTCCAACTCCAGACCAGTTTAAACCTACAAAAAGCTATGTCCAAAGCGTATGTATAATCAGTCCAAATTCTTCACATGCTGGGTTGAGAACCACGGTGCATCATGAGTCATACATTACGCACACAGCCCATGTTATCCCAAAAAACTGCTTTTAAATTTATTGTTTCAATATTTGTGTACAGACCCTATGAGCGAATCAATATTGATATACAAAAATGCAATCCTTAACGTTTTGACAAAAATATCATAACTATATCCCTTACAAATGAGCCTTTTCAACGGTTTAGTTAACTTATTGGGTAAGTATCAATACTTTTTAGCCACTACATTCTGGAATGGCACAGTCATTTTGAATTAACATGTGGGTTTAAATAGGCTAACAAACCATCTAGCTTCTATCGTCGTCATAAATGTAGTAAGAGTTTCTTTTCAAGTTTGTGTTGTGCACATAAGTAAAACAAAATCATTAGGTATACCAAATATAGGGGTAATAACAAAATGGTAAAATCTAAGCAGTAGTTAAAAAGGAGTAGAAACAAAGGTTTTACAGATGGTAATAACAGGGTAAAAACTGGAAAGTTTCAACCACCGCAATGGTCCTAAATTGGTACAGGCATTTCAAAATGAAATATGGGTCAAACCAGGTTTCATGGCTTGCTAAACCTCCCGCTTTCATACTGGTTTATTATATCCGGTATATTTTAACATAAATAGGCAATAAATGTTATTTCTATAACAGAAGTTACAGTACACGCCTGTCAAGTATTTAATGTTCATTTAAACAATCTCATACAACTAAGCCGTTAGAACGTGTATACAATTATTTTGCCAATATTAGTAAATGTCGTGTTATTTCTAGGTAATTTCCTTTGTGTAAGAAATTCATGTCATTTATTCTAGACTTGACTTTTCATGAGCAACTCGGCGGGTGTTGCTAGAAAAGCAGAGGACGGTTACCCTACCGGTGCACCTGGTCCATGCTCCCAGTTTCTAGTGGAGTACGAGTTGCTCATTTGCTTTTGTTACTTTGTATGTATGATTTTAGTTATGTTCTTCGTTGTGTATGTCTGTTTTCAATGTCCGGTCTTTGTCAATGGATTGCATTCTTTTGATTAACGCTATAATCTTGGTGCCCTTGATTACTCTTTTGAGTTATAAATTATATAAATCGTGATAAAAAGTTTCAGGCGACCATTTCAATGCATATTCGTTAGTTATTGGTGTAACTGTATTGACATTTGATTTCTTATGCAATAGCGGATTTTAAACGACCCACCACGACTTTCATTTAAAATGTTCAAGGCATTATTTATAAAGTGGATTAAACTGAGAATCTCAGAATGTAATTGGTCATCTTTTTCTTTTTGTTACATATTTCAACATATAACACGTATCTTACCACTCATTTGTTCTGCAATACATTTATGTACTATTCTGTCTGAGGATCAGACAAAATATGTTTAAGGTGTGGCACATGTTGTGCATTACCCAAGTGTTTATACCTTATAACCTCCAGGGATACCCATCAAAGTTTTCGTAAAGTTTGCATTTTTAAGATATTGATAGGTTAAATTTAGTTGAAATACACTGAAAAAATGGCGGGAAAATTTTGCCACACATTTTCCTTATTTAAGCAGTCAAAACGTATCTACGTCACAAATGTTTCAGGATAAATTTAAAAAGCTTTTCAGTTGTATTCTCGATGAAACGAATATATTAGAGGCAAAAACAATAAATTGAGAAAAATAATGTCCATCCATTGCCTGGTTCTTACACATAATGGTACTTAAAATTTACCTGTAAGAGGATTAATATAAAATCTTGGCATTGCTAAGACGACTTCTTACACCTCGACCTTGACAATTCGAGGCTGAAGCTCTTTTTGACAAATAAACCCTGATGCTTCCAGGCTAAACAATGCTATGTAAAGAAATCCTAGTAAAAACTTCAAAATTCAAGCGATGGGGTTCCATGTCAAAGTCTGATGAGTTCATCGTTATAACTGTAACTTTTATGTGAAATTCATTTTTTATGATGAATACAAAATTCATACAATGGTTTGATCGACATGACTATGAAACGAAGCAAACTTTTTTTTATTGATAAAATATACGAAATTTGCAAGCAAATTGTGGAAAAATATTTTTTTATTGATTAAAAGAAATGATTGCTTTTCAAAATATGTGATATGCAAAATCAGGTATTTAAAGTACGTGTATGATGATGAAACTGTTGCTTGATGTTTACATGTACAAAAACATTATTGTTTGTAAACTTGCGTGATCACCATTACATTTAATGACACAGTTTATCATTACATATCACGTTTGTTTGGAGGGGATGTGGACATTTTTTACTTGATGAGAATAATATAGCAAGCACCAAGCAATTATTCTCTAAAATCCAAGTACAAACTTGTTTAAGCGACCAACTGTATTCACTAATGACGTATGTTAAAAGACTCATAAATGTAAAAGAAACATGTAGTGCATTCTATGTAAACTTTCCCTTCACTTAGAGCCCATGATTATAGTCTCCCTTGAAAGGATACTGAGGACAGGCTTGCCTGTTACTATATTATTGTGTGTTTTCAATGTTATTACACAAGAGTTAACATTTTTTTGCCCTATTCAGAACATTATGTTTCGCGCTTTGTTGCTTGTAAATTAAATTCCACTTGATGTTGTTTTCTTCAATCCCCATTAGTTTTTTGTTTTTTTGTTTTTTTGTTTTTTTTGTTTTTTTTTGTTTTTTTTTTGTTTTTTTTGTTTTTTTTGTAATTATTCTAATAATGTACGTCCACGACGAGTATCTGATATTTTGCGAAAATCAATTGTAGTTTTCAAATTATATAATCATATGTACCTTGCGACTTTGCACTTACTGCCCTACTCAATCGGATTTTACTTTTCAAATGCATAAATGCATTGTACATTGTGCTATAGATAAGATGGTATCGTGTCATAAAGTTATTCTTTTGAATGTAACATGCAATCCTATTTCTAATTCCGCAGTATAATGTAAAATTGAATTGTCGTTATAATTATTTTGTACTGACAGAATATTTGTAAAAAATATAAGATTAATAGAAAATCCGTTAGGACATTTAAATAAACTATTATTGAGCACTATTTTTTCCAAATTGCTTTTCGTTGTTTTCAATGCATTTACAATGGTTTTAAGAACACAAACTGCCCGAATTTTACAGAACCAACATAATCTGTATGTACGTTCAGTACTTCACAACACTCTCATTAATTTTTTTTAAAGTCTCTATTTCACTTAATCCTGTAAATCTTCTTCACAATTTAAATCAACTTAGTTACTTTTACATGTACAATATTTATGTATGAAGGAGAATAAATTATATTTTATGTACATGTACAAATTTTATTTATTTTATTTTATTTATTTTTTAAGTCATAAAAAGAAAATGATTAAATTAAAAATTATATAAAGAGGTGTCAGTACATGCAATCTGACATGTACACCCAAGTAGGTTACTTCCGACTCTACAAAATTTTAGAATGGTAATCGGAAACATAACGTTATTTTTGCACTGGAAAGTTGATTTTATCCCAAATAAATTTCGCTGGGTCAAAGATTCAGCAAATGCTGTTGGTTGTATAGCGTGCAAATCAAAAATTGTATCACTAGATCACGAACGACATTAAATCACGTGCGATGCTTTTAATAAATTTAATGAATGAACGTCGTCACAGTTCCCCGAATACACCATGACCCACATTCACGGGTATGATTATGCCGGGGGACTGTGTAAACGCTTTGATGCTTTACACCGTCCGTGAGGGACCTTAAATGATAGACAATGTCTTTAAGAAACCCCTCTGTCTGTCGTGTATTACAAATATCACATATAAGTACAAAACCGGGTCTAACGGTATTGAATATATATGTTAGCACGAAAACAACAATTAAACCAAGTATAGGAACAGTCAGCTGATGGTCAGCGTCACTCATATCGTGCAATTGCGTTGTTTTCAATGCATTTACGCGGTTTTTAAGAACACAAACTGCCCGAAATTTACAATGAACTGTTCCCAAGCTAATCACTTTACAATTTTTAAAGCTGAAGAGTTGATACAAAAATAAATCAAGGGAAACAAGATTCTAGCCGAAATGTAATACAGGGACAAAAACCAGAAAGGGAAAAGAAACACACACAACAGAGAACATAAAATAATCAAAATAATACGTACAAACCAATAAAAGTAAATGAGCAACTCGGACTGGGAGCGTAGACCAGGTGCACCGGTAGGGTAAGCATCCCCCTTTCTAGAAACACCCTCCGAGTTGCTTATAAAAAGTCCAGTCCAGTGCAGACAACAGGAAAAAATATCAGTTTTTTTAACTTTGTTATATTACAAAGTTGAAAAATACAATTTGGAATGATTCAGTTTGGTGAAAGAAGCAAAGGAGAAAAGGTATCCGGAATAATGCATTTTTGGTGTAAATGAGAAGTTTTCCCTATTATTGGGCTATACCGAAAAACATCTTCAGGTTTATATTTCTAATCTATTAAGCCAATTAATGTTAGTTAAGACACAAATTGGAAATAGCTGAGTGAGAACAAAAACTATGTGTTCGGTTCAAAATTTTGGAGGAAGATGGCGCTTAAATGTCGGTAGTGGGAGTTTATATATTTCAAACCACAAACGTGATGACTTTTCATTCATTGTGAACTTTCCTTTCATCTGTGGCAACATCCCTTCGGCTCCTGCGTATGGAGTTTTCATATCACAACTCATACGTTATGCCAGAGCTTGTCGTAACTACGTAGACTTTTTGTATCGCGCTTCTGGGACAGGGTTATGTTGCTGCAAGATTGAAGTCATCACTACAGTTTTATGGTCGTCATCATGAACTCGTGAATCGTTATGGTGTATCCATCTGCACCATGAAACTGATTTGTTCATCGTATCATAGTATTCCTTTCCTCTTTCGTGTACCCTGGACTCGAATTTTTATGAGCAACTCAGTGGTTGTCTAGAACAGTAGAGGACGCTTACCCTACTGGTGAACCTGGTTCATGCTCCCAGTTGTTAGGGGAGTCCGAGTTGTTCATTTGCTTTTGTTACTTTATATGTATTGTTTTACATGTAGTAACTTAATGTTCTTTGTTCTGTATGTCCGTTTTCCACGTTTGGTCCTTGTTCCTGGATTACTTTCTTTTGATTTGCGCTAGAACCTTGGTTCCCTTGATTACTCTTTAAAGATTTGCACCTCACAAAATGTTCATTCAAATATGTAGTAAAAACTGTGATATTATGATTAAGCCAATAAGTTACAAACCAATTTAGTAAGTACCGGTAGACAAACCGTGTCTTATTAGCATAATAATCAACTTATATTGAAAAAAAAACGCATGTTCAAGTTAAAGGAAGTGGAATTGACTTCATTAAATTTGTCAGGCGTAATAAATGTTAAATTAAGTAACTATAAAGAAAACCTATTAACTTACGCAAGGATTCTCTGTATGTTAAATAGTGCAAACATTTACATATAAAATTAGGAGATGTGGTATGATTGCCAATCAGATAGTCATCCATCAAATTCGGAGCAACGAACAATTAAACTTCTACAGCTCACCACATGGTTTTCAATGATGGGCAAAACCCATACTATTAAACAAGCTGTAAAAGGCCCCGAAATAAATAATGTGAAACTATTCATCAAAAAACGAAATCAACCTTATATATATATAAAGAACGTGAAACGAATAATAATAATGAACATGTAAAAGATGGACAACCACTGGACTTCAGTTTCCTGGACAGGGGTTTGTGGCGGGGTTAAACATGAATGTGAGCGTTCATCCATCCCTGACAAAGCTCGAGATAACAACGTTTTATATTCATGTGTTTGCACGGACGATATATAAACGCTTTCGGAAAGAGAGACGAAACATTTGATTTGGATAATATTGCATTTATATTAAGTTTCAATACAAAATGGTTTGTCTAAAATATCAGAATGACTTCTGGGAAATATTTAAGTGTCAATGGAAACATCCAAAGAAAAGTAATATTTAAATAAAAATGTAATAACGTGTAAATCACCGGAAGTGAAATCGAATTAATCCATAACTGTTATAAAATCTGATGTTAAGAACTCATGCTTGATTGCTTTTATATTAAAATGCGTGTTATTTCTATATTTTCTAAAGAAATCATGCAAAGTAATTGTATTGATTAACTAAGTTCATTAGAGAAAAAAAATTAAAAGAAAAAATAAACGTGAAGCCACTCCATCATACTTGCAAGGATTATTAAACCAAAAAATGTGTGAATTTTACTATCAAAGAAGTTTTCTGGATCAAAATTAGTAATAAATTTTTACATCTTTTATGTTTTGTATTGGTTAATTCTATGAACACAATTCGGTTTTTCACCTAATATTCGTTAAACATAATGTACTAAAACGGGAATAGATATTTCTACATACTACTCTATTTTGCCACTAAAAAGCTCGCTGGAAATACAAAGAATTGCTTTCTACATATATCAAACGATAAAATTATACGGCATATATGTGTCTTATATATCAGTAGTGGCATGCAATCAATGGTACATAACGGCATATTCTCAAACTTTTAGTTTTTGTCAAAACCTAAATCATTTAAATCTTCAATGTCAGTGTGAAAGACAATATTAATGTCATAACAAAGATGCAACCTTGTTTTTGAAAAAAAATATTTTTATACGTTTTTATGATGTTTCACAAATTTAAACAGTACTTTATAACTTTTGAATATCCTAGTATAAATTATTTTGAACGGATGTTTAAAAATTGATCATTATTCACATTTACATGAATGTATTAGTGGAGAAAATACCGTAAAGCGAGTCATTTTGTGTGTTGCTACTTTTGACGTATACCGGTGGCTTGTCTTAAGAAAACGAATTCTGTGAAATATTGTCTTTATTTTAAGGTATTTAGTGTACCCCTTACAGTCGGAAACTATGCTTTATGTTTAACTGTATATACACAAGCCAAAATAACCAGCAATACGGTATTCTGTGAAGAACCAAAAGAAAACGTTACTAATCTTTACAATATGATTGCTGCAGGAAACGGATTTTTTTTTTAATGAACCCTGCTGGCCCTGTTTATGTGTCTGCAAAATTGAAATACTATTAACCAACACAGATAAGAGATACGTATTTGAAGAAATATTCCTGTCATTGTCCAAACACGCTGGAATTGTCAAACCAGAAAGAAGTATTTTACTTATTGAATAATGGTCAAAGACATTAGAATTAACTGCTTTTTTTCTCTACTAATTTCAAAATCCCTAAAACACTGAGTCTCCAATCTTTGTATTGCACATGGTAGAACCTTTTTGTGATGGATTTGACTCCCTGTTTCGATTGTTTGGCTTTGAGTACTTCTTGTATACAACTAATTTTTCATTTAAGATCTTCCTATGAATTTAAATTTGATACTGCTGATAATAGATTACTCCTTGAAACACGAGTACAGTTCATCGAAATTTGCAATATGATAGGTATTTTTGTATTTAACAAATACTGGTTCGATGCCACTGCCGAAGGACCAACAGTCTCCGCGAGGTATATACTCACAGATTAGTCAGACAGGTATTTTTGTATTTAACTTCTAAGGTACACCGGAGCTAAAAGCCATTATTCTGACGTTTTAATGCGCCATCGTGAGAAATAGAAATAGGACCAAGGAAATGACAAAAACATTTTATATGTTATCTGAAAATGTTTTATATTTTGCAAAATATCTTAGACGAAGAATTTTCATTATGTTATTGATAAATCGTTTTGCTCAAATTACCTTGATACTTACAAAATTCAAACAAAGATCATTCGTCATGCCCTTTTACATTGTACCGAATTGATCAACTAACTTGCAATAGTTTCTTATATTATACGTCACTGTATTATCACGACAAAAAGTTCGTTAAAAAAAACGAAGAAGAATGTTTATTCGAATAACACAAATAATATAATTTTAGGTTACTCACCGGAAGTTGGTTCGAGTAAATGAAGAATTGTTGTCAAATCTTATTTAACAAAGTCATATTTATAATCACATTTTCCTCTCTGTTTGGAAGATGTCATACGAGATCATCTTATTGATTTATTTATAGTACATTTCACATGACAATTCAAATGTTACTCCTATCTATCTGACAACTAACGAGATTATTTTATTTAAACATTCCTTATGATTTGATTTATATTTAATTGATGTATTTATTAAGAAAACTAAAACTCTTAAACATACACTTAAAACAGTCTTTTATATTCATTAAATTTACTTTGTATAAGCAAGATATTGAAAAAGATGATATAATAGATATACACGCCATCACAAAGCAAAACAAAAGAATTTTTGTCCTGTTAAAAGCTATTTTAAGATTTGTTTGCACTACAATCTTGTACAAAAAGACACTTTGTAATAATTTGCGTTTTGTTTATCTGAATGTATTGTGCGGATGTTAAAGTTATTTTTAAAGCTATCTGAGTGATAGGAAACTAAATTTTAAATTCATCAACCTTCCAGAAAGCCATCTCTCATCAGGTATGCCTCAAGGTTCAATACTTGACCTCTGTTATTTGTTGTTTTCATTAATGATAAAGCTGATTATATTAGTTTTATATGCTGACTTTTTGAAGGTAATGCATTATATAACTACACTGATCGCAATTGTACGCAAATAGCAATGGTCATTAGTCGTGATTTAAATGAGTTGAACAAATGGGCAAAATATTGGCCCCTGACTTTCTATAAGATAAAACTAAGATAACTTTATTCTCCACAAAACAAAATAGAACAGCAAAATACCGATGTATATTTTCTCTTCTAATGAACTTGATTCTTATAGAAAAAAAATCATCATAAACACCTAGGTATTACATTTACTAGTAATGCAAAGTGGTCAGTGCATATTAAACTTATAAATATTGTACAAGAGTAATCAAGGGAACCAAGCGAAAAAAATCTTGATGTATTACGGAAATTGAAATTCCAACTGAATCGTAACATCTTGGAAAAACTACATTTATCTTATATTCTTGACATTTTTCAAATATGCCCCTTAAGTATGGGACAACTGTTATGTTTTACGCACTAGAAAATTAGAGCAAACCCAAACAGAGGCGTCAATAACTGTAACTGGGCTACTGTTGTTTACAAACTTTGAAAACACATATAAAGAAGAAAATTGGGAGACACTAGAAGAACTTCGAAAACGTAGGAAATAACAAATACTCTATAACATCGAATAGCATGCACCTGAATGTATGTGTAGTAACATATTTTGCATATGGGCATAGAAAGCTAAAGCTACTGATAACCAAATAAGTTGTTCACCAATGTTTGTCATTTGTATGTTTTTAGACCATGTAGCCATATCGACAATCCTTATTTAGAGTAATATACATGTCCTCCAAGACTCCAGAAAAATTTCTATTGAAAATTAATGATTTCTCATTGATAAACTTTGCATCTTACCCATCAGGAAAGATAAAGCTTGATATTTTTTTTTAATCTTGTTTTTGGATATTTTAAGATGTGCATATTCAAGAAGTTAACCAGTAATTTTAAATTAATTTAATGTTACTGGTATATGTATGGAAAAGGGTATCATATGAATCAATTTATAAAAAAATGTTTTATTTTCTGTCTGACTTTCCGTAAAAATACAATATATACAAATGGTGGCTAAATAAAAAATCCTTGTAAATAATTAATAGATTTACCTATTTATTTATATTTTATATTACACATTTTCAGCTGATTATTATTTCATTTTGTTCAGAAAGTTAAATAATTTGCATTATCAAAAACTGTGTTTGAGAGTTGTGACGAAAATTGGTTTGAAAAAAAAATTAATGTTTCAATTGTTAAAGCGGCAGTAAAATTGTAACATCACGAATAGGCCTGCAGCAGCGCTAAGCTTGTCGTAAAAGGCGACTAAATAGTGCTCAGAACCTTAGCCGGGGGATACGGCGCTCTGACCACAGAGCAACTGGGATGTGTGCTCCAGGTGGTGGAATGGGGTACCCCTGGCGTGTTACATGCTGGGGTTGTCAGGCTATAATACGGAAAACCTGACCGCAAACCATAGTGGTGCACCGTGTTGGGAAAAATGCCACGGTCTTCGCACGTTAAAGAACCCTACTGTGGTATTCTCTAGGAGAGGAACCATAGGGCTCCGCCACAGGAGGCTAAATTGCCCAACCCTACCCACCTCCCCTATTTCCAGTGGCAATCAACATTTGTCGACCCCATTGTCCTTGTGTCTCATCCCTTTTTTCATTTCATCATCATTTCATGTTCATTTTATCATCAATTTCATGTTCATCGTCTGAATATAGCTGAAATATTGCTGCTCGGACGTTAAACCCCAACAAACAAACAAACGTATTTTATTACATGTGTATTAATTGAATTCCTATGTAATCCGTTTTGACATAAAATACGCACTTTAATTTATAGAAACAAAACAATCAGCTTTACAAACTATAAATACAATAGCAGCCAGAAATGAAATGCATTTATTATCGTTTAATATCTAGAAAATATCTGGACTCCATGTACATCTTTAAAAAAAATGTTCCGTCAATAAACGTTAAATTGATTTTATTTTATTGCACAAGGAGGGCTGTTCTGTGGAACTATTCTATTTTCAACATTTGTGTTACTGGTCAAAGTATCAGACTTAAGGATGGAAAATATTTTAAAATTTTATAAGTTATAAGCGTAATCAAATGAACCAAATTCTAACGTAAATCAAAAGAAATGTAATCCAGAGACAAAAACTCAGACGGGGAAAACAGACATGCATAACAAAGAACATGCACATCGGCCGAGTATCAGACGCATTGAGCTATATGCAAATTTACAGTTGTATGCCGACACCTACTGAACGATGGAACCGAAATAGTGTATGTATGTCCTACTGATCAAACTGATATCCAATAAGTCTTGTAGTTTGTTCCCTGCGATCTTGCGGTCAAGCACAGAGCTTATTGAAATTAGGCTGATATTCAAATTCAATAAAGAATAAATCAAAATAAGCATTGGTGTATCCACAAAAATAGATAAAAAACGAATATGTTGAAACACAGCAAATGCACCAGCGAATAACCTAAATACAATAAATAAAATATCAAATGCAGCACATCTCCGTATTAACGTTGTAAGTATGGCAGTTAAAAAAAACAGGCAGGGGTTGATTCGTCATATATTAATATAATCAATAAACTTTTCAAATGCATTTGTTACGTCATAAAAACAACTCTTCTTATTGTCATTCCCTCAGATCGGTTATATATCGTGTACTAATTTTGAATATTTATTGTGTAAAAATTCTTTCAAAAAATTTTCCTGTATCTTTCTGTAGTAGAACATAACCAAATTGTAAGTGTTAATATCTCCATTGGACAACTATTATTTGACTTTTATTTCTTAATACAGTTTCTATGAGGCCTTCAAACAGCTTTCGAATAAAAAATGTTTGGAATTTAGAAATGCATGAATCACTTATCATAAGTTTGTGCCTGGTTTTATGGCAGAGCTACACGTAAATATTTATATAGTTCAATTGAACTTGTATAGAAAACCTTGCTCCGGAAATAATTAGATTATGAAACATTTTTAGATACTTAATGCACGTCTTTGGAGCGTTTCGTAATATTTTACCTGCAGTTTGACACATGTTAAGAGTGTAATACTAAATCAAAAGGTTAAAATTACGAAGGGACCGGTTAATAATGATGATAAAGAATAAATATTTAAAAAATTACAGTTGTACACAATAAATGAACAAAATGTAGAAGAGATATATGATAACTATACTTTATTTTTTATTATGACATAAACTTGAATACAGATGTACGAACTTCCACAATATAATTATATAAAACTGCATCACTGGATTTGCAAAAAAACAATAATGGAAAATTAGAAAAATGAAGATTTTGACAGAGTTATCTGCCCTTGAAATTTTCATTTTCAGTGCATTTCAATGAAATTATAGCTCAATTTTACAAAGTAATATGTAAAATCTTATCTTTTTTCCTTGATTCTTATGGTGCAAATAGTCAAATAAAACTTTCCAAATGGTGGGTTTTTTCATACTTTGTGTCACCCACTGCCTTATTCTAACAAAGACTGACACATAAGTTAGAAATTAGCATCTATATTTCATTCTTAATTACCGTTAATCAGCTTGTTTATTGGACTAAACGAAAAACGCCTCGGGCAGTGTCTTATGGATTAAAGCAACCGCTACTAACAGCCTAGGTGTACAGGTAAAGATGAAAGGATCGCCATGATACTTTATCTTGTCCAGTGAAACCTGTTATTTTATCCGTCCAGCCTATTGAAGATTTTGACCTGAGCGTTTACTTACATTTTTTTTTTTGCAAGAAGCAAATCTTGTCATTTCATTCAGCGAGAATCACTAATTACAATTGAATTATTTTGGTTCTCCCTTCTTTTTAGATATTCAGAGAGAATAAGCGAAAAATTACTGAAGACAATACAGTTTCACCCCATACCCCAACCAGAGTTCCTATTCACGACCTTTGCAATTGACAAAGTTAATACAAACGATTCTTACCATCCAAGTTATGAAACATTAGAAATAACTAATTTGTTCATGTGAAAACCTACTGATTTCAATTTAAAATGTTTCAATTTGATATTTAACTGTTTTATATGCGCAGATGTTCCCTAGTCTCTTATGTT
This sequence comes from Perna viridis, assembly GCA_037379345.1. Taxonomy (NCBI): domain Eukaryota; kingdom Metazoa; phylum Mollusca; class Bivalvia; order Mytilida; family Mytilidae; genus Perna; species Perna viridis. The sequence continues at coordinate 32,179,936 of CM074523.1, forward strand.
TGTTACGGTATTTCGGGACAACGCTAGTTTAATTTTGTTCATGAATCTGTGTTTGTTATAAGTCACAAACACACACAACAAATACGCAAATATTATTGTTAAATATCAGCTTCCGATCCAGTAGTTGAAATGGCGAAATAATCCATTGAGATTGCGAAATAACCTAGTAGGTTAAAATTAAAAAATATTAAAATTGGACTCCGTTAACCTTAAAACTTTGCACACTTCTGTTTCAATGAAGTTGGTGTATTTTAAGGCAAGCTTGTAAAAAAATCGAAGAAGTTCCCTTTAAGTGTTCTTTCTTTTCTTTTGCCTTTGAAAGACGTAGCTATGTATTTGATTTGCTGCATTATAATGTTGTTATGGCTGATGTCTCTACCAGACTCCCTAGAACACACACTGTGCACCTGCATTTAAGAAATCACTTCCGAACCTTTTGTTAATCCTAAGATTTTGTCATCATTGTTTGAGACTTTTACGGGATACTACTCAATCGCTGTCGGGCAAAACATACTTTAACAACCAAGTACATGATATAGTTCCTATTCCAACTTTTTTTTCTTTGTGTGTGTGTGTGTGTGTGTGTGTGTGTGTGTGTGTGTGTGTGTGTGTGTGTGTCTTGTTTCCTCATCTTCGATTGTTATGTTAACAAAGGAATATAACAAAGTTACCAATCTTATTTACACAAGTCAATATTCAACAAATTATAATCAAATTTTACCGTAACTGTATTTCATTACCCGGGATGCTATATTGAACGTGTAGTTGGTTTTTGTTACATGTTTTCACACGATGAAAAATAACAGCTAACGGCAAACCAAGGGGCTTCAATGAATGTCGAGGAAATTCTAACAACCTAAAAACCTAAATAGACAGAAAAGCGAGCAGCTCAAATCCCACCAGATATCGACTTCATAACATTTGGCAGTTTCTGTCTTTTGCAAGACACCTCCATCTTGTACGAGTTCAAATCCAATAGAATGGACAAAAAAAAACGATAATGTGCATTAAGGCAGTAGTCATTCTTGTAACATATATGCCATAACAATCAACCAGGTCATAATGATTATTTTTGCATTGAACACAGAAAAAAAGATATTACTCAATTGAAACTTAAATTCTTTTGAACATACACAATTATACATTGATGTAACGAAAATTGAAATGGTTAATATGTCAAAGAGACAACAACCCCACCGGGTTGATAAATGTCAGCACAAAACTATCCATGGGTCTTCAATGGACGAATGGGAAACCTTCACACCACAATTATGCAATTATACAGTAAGTTTTATATTCCATTGTCTCCACATCCCCGGTCAAAAATTTCTTTTCCAACTTTATAACTATCTCATGAGAAGAAGGATTTCAAAGATTATGCTTTTCAATTGTTTTAATGTTCAAGCATTATAACAGGAAATTATTACTTATATTATAGGAATAATGGCATTTGTATTGTGATTTTATCACGGTACTAATATTAACCGTGATGAAGTCACTATTTAAAAAAAAAGTAATTTATTACTTTTATCCGTAATTTGCTATTTATAAAAGAAAATGATGTTCGTTATCTGAACTTTGATATTACCCAAAAGCATTATTGGAATGGAGACTATTATATCGGATGACCACTAATCGCCATGACTTGTGATACGGTCCAGTCAAAACTTAGCACGTGCGTCAGATGATGAAAAGATGTAACAGGGCAAGGTTGCAACGCCACAAGATTAATTTGTTGACATCTGTTGTGCATTATTATCAGGATTATTTTGAGGATTCTATAACTTCTACAATGGTGATTTACGATTTGGCCAGTTCTCTTGAAAAAAAGTCACCCTTGTGTATGATGTTAGAAATGCTCAGAGTCCAATGGAACGATAAATATTGTCAGTTATCTGGTTACCATACATGTGCTATGTTTGATGGTGAAATAGTACTTTATAGTAACTATTTTACAAGACAAGATAAAGATCAGCTGCATAACTCGTAAAAGAATTATGGTTTTTCTACATTGTTTTTCTTCAGCATGAGAGAGGACGGTTTACATGTACATGTAAGACTGCAACAAATCTAAATAGTGGTTTTATTTTATTGATTTATTATTCCATTTCAGGATAGATGTTAAAGATATTTGAGATATTGTTGTACATGTACCGTATTTCTTTTGTATTTGTTTTAAAGTATTGTTTATTGCAAGTACAAATTTGCCAGTCGTTGGAACGTCATAGAAAAACGTGTTTTTTTTTACCTCCTCAAAAAGGGGATTTATACGCGGGTAATTGCACATATTTGTTGTAAACTGACCCGATAATTTTTTGTATCAAGTCAGGTTGCCGATCTTATAAGCATTATCTGCAAGTACACATCAGGGAATTCTGCTCAAATTACCGATAAGTTGTGTTTATAGTGCTGTGTAATTGAAATGCATTTAGCCAAATGCGTAAATAGCGCACGTCAGACAAAACCCTATATAAAACTTCTGCTGCACAGTAATAACTCCCTTTTACATGTAAATTTGTACAGTAAATTGGACACTGGCTTACTCATGTGTATAGATACGTGAATTGTAAACATTTGCACGTCCCATTCTCTGTTGAATAGGAAGTATACCATATGCAGATACCGTAACGTTGAAAAATGAAACGAATTGTCACACAATAGTTTATTTTCGTGGTCTATACAATGACGAAAATATCGGGATGATACCATTGTTACATGTATCTGACGTGCAGCAGTAAGTACATTTATATGAAAGTGTAACCAGGTAGTTTGGGTCAAAGTTCATACACCTGTCATCGTCTGAGGTCATTGTATACCAATCATTTACACATTCAGTTTCAGTGGCACAACTGAAATTATAGACTTAAGGCTTAAGTTTTATGGTCAATTATCTTGATATTTAACATATAGTGTTAAAAAATACAAGCGTTTGTCCTAACTTTATAACATTAAAAAGCGATATTAAAATCTTTAAAAGATTATTTTTTTGTAAAATCAATTTAACATGTGACAGTCACTGCATACATCGGGTGTTCAATGAATTTCACAATGAATCCTACTGAAAACCAAATAGTGTTATATGATAGCTCTAAAATTGTAAAAACAATCAATTTACATCATTTACAATACATCCCTCCAGAGAAGCAGGGGCCGCTTCCCCTACCAGTGCAACTGGTCCATGATCCCAATTTTCAGTTGAGTCCGAGCTGTTCATTTACTTTTGTTGTTTTGTACGTCTTATTTTTCCGATGCTGTCGGTATAGTTTCACTTTTTACCCTTTGATCCTAAGGACGCTCTTCCATGGAAATGCAAGTCACCTGATACCAATTCTGTTTCCCGATTGGTCAAATACTGATAACATAGTGGTGTTCAAAAAATGCTATAGAAAATTTGAATTTGCGTTCGAAAAAAAACTTTAATGGAAATTTGAAATTGCGTGCTATGTGTTATTTTCTTGAAAGAAATGTAGAAACTTAGAAGCAAAATTTTGCTGCGTCGGCTCTTTTTTAGTACTTCTTGTTATTATATGTAACAACTTTTCACTGTGATGGCGTGAACTATAATTTCTTCTTTGTTTACTTGATTTATATGTTTTTAATTAGTTTTCTCACCTGTAATTGTTGTTGTTGTTGTTGTTGTTTTTTTTTTTTTTTTTTTTTTTTGTTTCTCCAAATATATTTTTGTTGAATATAGAATGTTCGAATTTATTTAGACCCAAGATACGTTTCACATGATGTTTTCTACTTCTTTCAAATTTTGGTTAGAACAGATTTTTTATTTGTTTTTGCTAAGATAGAAAACAAACCCTTTTCTGATATTTCTGGTACCGTCAGCGTTGTTTACAAGCTGTGTTTTACAGAACCGTTTTGATGGATCTGCACATATTATCGGTTTCTGTGTGACTTTACATATAAAAAGTGGGCCAGTACATTCCTCACATGTAATGGCTAAAAATGTTTAGAAATAGTTCAGAAAATGAGAATTAAGTATTTAAATTCTCTTTAAGTATTTAATGTCTAGGTATTTTTATGATGGTAAAACAATCGCAAATATACGTATGTTGTTTTTTTTACTCAACGAGACGCCTCTTAATTTAAATACAACATAAACAAATGATATTGCTGGCGTCTCACAACTATATTTTTTTCTTTATAAAAAGTATTATTTCTTTTCGAATACCATAATATATATTTGAAATTAAAAACAAACATATTTCATTGCGTTAAATGATATGTCAGTAAAAATATCATACTATTTCAATGAAAGTATCAAAAAGTATCAAAACGTGAAAAAAGTGTAATGTGAAATTAATTTGAACTGAGCCTTAAACATTTTACATCATCATTTTCATGTCGGATTAATGGGATTTTAGTGGCAAGCTAGCGCACGATTCACACGAATTTCGTTTGTGCCTCTGCGTATGAAATAGTGAAATAATAATTCTATGGTTTACGGTACATGTAACACTTGTCAGTTTTTGCACGTGTATCAAATAAACTTTTATTTATCTTTAAACATGAAAAAAAAGTCTTAAAGTATTTCTTACAACTTTACTTATTTTTTTTTCATTTATGTTAACCGTTTAGAAAAAAAAAATTAACGTACGTTTGAATGTAGTCATAGGCGGTGGCGGCGGCGTTGTTGTTGTCGTAACTTTTTCCGTTGTCATCAGTGACGTGGCAGCATTTGTACTTTGAATACTGCCATTTGTTGTTGTGTAAATCCTTATTGTGGTTTTAGGTTCAAACAAATTCTCTAGGTATAAGAATCTTGTAAATCAATGTTAAACAGCTTTCGGAAGTACAATGTGTATGACCTAAATACCTTAGCGGAAGGGTTAACGGCGGCACACCGCTTGAAGGCAAGTTTATTCTGTTTTTTGTTTTTAATAAATGTAGTCATATTAAAATAAAAATGTCTGAATAAGGGGATAAAGCTTTCCGTGTTGTTCACATTTCTGGAAGTATCTCAGTTTTACAGCAAGTTAGCTACAGCTGCCAAATAATCTATATATTTTTAACAGATAGCTAAAGGCACTATTTTAATGTTTCAAATTTAAACCAATAAAACTGAAAAAAGATGAACAACACATCATCTTGATTCGTATTGACGAAGATCGTACCTGATAGAAATCTTTTACTGTAATTTAAATTGATTTTTAATAAGACGTTTATTCTCTATCTCATCAGAAAACTGTGTAGATCTGTAGCATAGTTTTAGAAGTATATTAACAGTACAATGCCATTATCTTGTTATTGTCGTACTGCTTAACCTGTAAAAAGAGAGCCCTTTGGTTTTATTTAATTGAGCCAATTGAACCAATTGTTCGGATTACCCAAGTTCAAAAACTTATGAATTAATATTACCGGACTTTTCAAAATTTCTGGTTTAGACAGACTTTCTTATTTGTCAACATACTATTACAATAATTCGTTGAACAGCATCCTGCAGACAGTTCTCTTTTTCCAAATATAAATTGGTCGCAAATCTATAAACAACAAAGATTAATATAAAATAAATATACACCGTTTGTAAAACAATATGGTGAACACTGTAACTTAAAATGATTTTATTGAAGATTTTGATTAATTGAGGAGGTGGATAGCACTTTAACCCGCTTTATCCACCAGTTAAATATGAAATGCCTCGATCAAGTGGCTTATTTCATATTCCTGGTTTATTTTTGACTGCTTGACTGTGCTAGTTTAACGTATTGATTGCTAAACTTCTGTCCGATTTATTCTTACAAGTTCCATACTATTATCATTACCATTACTTACCGTTTTAGGTGCGCATCCTAATGAGTATAACTGGGGTCCATTAACTGTGAATAGGCTATGGCCCGTACATATCTGGAAAAAAATAAAATCAAGACCAGTTTCCTTTTAAGTTGTGACAGGGTTTGATTTTAACCAATATGAAATTAAGACAAAATGTTTTCGTATGAAAACGATAAAATTTAAAACTGTTCTGTTATTTTTAATAAGATATTCACAGATTATTCTAACATTTAATTTGATCATGAGTTCATAATTGTAAATAATGTTGTGACGTCATAACATACCATCAAATTTACTTTTCGTGAAATTCGTGATGTAGATGAACGACCTAATTAACAATCAGTTTTATGAACTAGGACTCTACGTACTATTCTGTGTTATATTAACTAGGACTCTAAGTGCTATTCTGTGTTTTATTAACTAAAACACTAAGTACTTTCTGTGTCTTATTAACTAGGACACTAAGTACTATTCTGTGTTTTATTAACTAGGACTCTAAGTGCTATTCTGTGTTTTATTAACTAGGACACTTAGTACTGTTTTGTGTTTTATTAACTAGGACACTAAGTACTATTCTGTGTTTTATTAACTAAGACACTAAGTACTGTTCTGTGTCTTATTAACTAGGATACTAAGTACTGTTCCGTGTTTTATTAACTAGGACACTGAGTACTGTTCTGTGTTTTATTAACTAGGACTATAAGTGCTATTCTATGTATTATTAACTAGGACACTAGTACTATTCCGTGTTTTATTAACTAGGACACTAAGTACTATTCTGTGTTTTATTAACTAGGACTCTAAGTGCTATTCTGTGTTTTATTAACTAGGACACTAAGTATTGTTCTGTGTTTTATTAACTAGGACATTAAGTACTGTTCTGTGTCTTATTAACTAGGACACTAAGTACTAATCCGTGTTTTATTAACTAGGACACTGAGTACGGTTCTGTGTTTTATTAACTAGGACTCTAAGTGCTATTCTGTGTATTATTAACTAGGACTATAAGTGCTATTCTGTGTCTTATTAACTAGGACACTGAGTATTATTCTTTGTTTTATTAACTAGGACACTAAGTACTTTTCTGTGATTTTTTAACTAGGACTCTATTTTGTGCTGTGTAATATTCAGGCTGGCACATCATTATTTTCTATTTGGTCAATTTGTACTTCAATATATTTAATACATATAAAGTATTTATATATACGAAAAATGTAATAAATCTAATTAAAAATGAGAGTTGCAGGAAAATGGGAAGTGTATACCATTCAGTTATTGTAGTTCTTACCTCATCTCTTCGACATTCTACGATGCTGTTACAGCTCGGCAAATCAGAATTACTACATCGATAACATATAATACCTGTGAACAAATTTACAATTGGATGATATAGCTACAATACTTTCTGTTTAACAGATTCCCATATGACAAAATTAAGTCTTAATACTTTATGGATATAATTGGCTGTAGCATCATCAGTTTTCAAGCATTTTTTCCCAGTGTGATACACATTTGTTCATAATATCTGCGATGTGTACTTTTTGATAAAGCTTTAATCGGAAAATTGACTTGATACAAGAAATTTTCGGGGCAGTTTGAAATAGGCTTGCGCCAATTATCTTCTTCGGAATTCCCTTTTAAAGGCCAAATGAAATTACGTTTTACCATGACGCTGTAACGGCGGGCAAATTTGTGCTCGAAACCGTTAATGTAATCAATATTGTAAACAGATATAAATGAAATGCTGTACATGTATAACAATATCGCATATCTCCTAAAATGTTTTATGAAATAATGTAAATCAATCAATACTGTACTTTTTCTAAAGCAACAAGTAAGATGTTTGCTATATTCTTCAAGGGCTTTGTATCGTTTATTATCTTACCTAGGATCAAAGTTCATCTTATGAATTATGCAACTGATGTTAATGTATTTTAAGCTAGTTACAATAAAGTACTATAATGAAATAAAACATAACCAATGAATAATAATCAGATAATTGACAGTGTTTATTTATCATCATTTGAACTTCAAGTTCAAGCTAGTGTAGTTTTATTTCTTACATTTTAACTGCACAGTAGTGACCTCATCTTTACGGTTTTATCAAGAGGAATGAATGAAAAACTGGCTCGGACGTCGCCTAGTCTAAAAAGACAACAGACCGGACACAGTATTGTCTTGTAAGACTGCGGTGTCCAAAAATGGGTTTAATATCACGCTCATATCTGGTATGGATCGTGCCCCGACGATTCCAAAAAAGTGTAACGTATTGCACGTTCTGCTGACCATCTATTCCAGTACAAAATTCTGACTATTTTAAAGTAATCAAACCCTGTTTATCACTTTTAATGATATATTTGACTACAACGATAACGAACTACAGTATATAACATCAAAATGTGGAATTAAAACATGCATCATTCTAATAACCGACTCATTCCTCACTAGTACCCTTAATAACAAAACCTTTTACACAAGAAGTAATAATGACTTAAGCAGCAAATCGATCAACTTCATCTTCAGATTATAATGCAACTTATGTGGTTTAATGTATATCCTTGAAACACAAGAACGTTTGATTAGAGATTTCCACTAAATTGACGAACGAACGGACGTACCGATAGGGATCGTCTGTTTTGTTATGTTAAATCACCTCAATTGTAGTAGAAATAATGCTCAAACTAAGGTTTAACTCATTTCGATTTCATTAAAATCATAATCAAGATTAATGTAATGCCTCTACAAACTGGGTCATTTATTTAGACTAAAAATGAGTTAATATGTAATCAAGGGAACCACGATTCCAGCGGTAATCAAAAGAATGTAACCTAGGGACAAAGACCAGACATAGAAAACAGGCATACACAACAAAGAACATAAAGTAACTAAAATCAAACATCCAAAGAAACAAAAGCAAATGAGCAACTCGGACTCCTCTAAAACCTGGGAGCATGGACCAGATGCACCGGTAGGGTAAGCGTCCTCTGCTTTTCTAGCAATAGCCGCCGAGTTGCACATAGAAAGTCAAGTCCGAGATAGACAAAAGATGAAAGGGAAACTATCACACGTTGAACAAATCAAATTTCATAGTGCAGGTGGATACACCGTAGCGATCCATAATTTCTGTGTGATGACTTCAATCTTGTAGCAACATAACCCTGTTCCAGAAGCCTATTTTTTAGATTTCTAGCACGATACAAACAATCTGCGTAGTTTCGGCAAGCTCTTGCATCACGTATGAGTTGTGATATGAACACTCCATACGCAGGTGCTGAAGGGATTTTGCCTCAGATGAAAGGAAAGTTGGCAACTCTGAATGAACATTCATCACGTTTGTCGTAAACTTTTGTCAATAGTTTTCCTTCACCATCGATTTTTAAGTGTAGGTCAAGAAATGAGGCTGACCTGACAGTGTCTGTCGTATCCGTTATCTCAAGTTCTTTGGGGTAGATGCGATGTATCAAATCCCCAAAATTAGGATTGTTTAAAGATGATACGTCATCTATATAGCGGAAACTAACATTAAAGGACCTAGCTAAACGATATTCTTTCTTTCGGATCAGATCAGCTATAAAATCAGCCTCATAAGAGTGAAGAAATAGGTCATCAAGTAAAGGAGCACAATTTGTTTCCATTGGAATGCTGACCTTTTGTTGAAAAACGCGTCCACCACACTGAACAAATATGCTGTCGATTAAGAATTCCAGCATTTTGTAGATATCTCCTTCTGTATATTTGGAAGATACTTTGGAATTATATTTTACAAAGTATGAGGAATCTCTACTAAAACTATATATTTGTATATAAGTGTACCATCTATTTTGGATAAACAACGATGTATAATGTTATTAAGTCGGGATTTTAACTGAGTATAGAAGTATACACTGTTGAAAAATCATAGGTTTTAATGTTATTATATTCTGATAATAGTCTTGAACTAATTGTGTCCAAAAGATTTTTCGATTTTTTCAGGATCCACATTGAATTTATACCACTACGGGAGTGACAAGTGTTGTGGTAGAACTGTAGACCCTCTTTGTGAGTATAGAAGTTTAAAGTTTTGAAAGACGTTTGGTGGTACATTTTGCAGATCCAGCTATGTAATGATATCATACGTATACCGTTCATTTGGTTACGAAGAAATACGTATCGCTAGTTTTATTGAAGGGGAGGAAACTTTAAAATATTAATTGTCGCCCATTATTCTTTAGCTTTATTTATTTTCCTTATAGCGTTCAAAATATTTCTTATATTCTACTACATAACCAGAATAAAAGAAATAAACTTAATGCATTTTGAGTTTCTAAACTGTAAATTGATATTTTTTGTAAAATATTAGCAAAAGCTACACATCATTTAAACATCATAAAGGCAATGCATGTAAACATTATTAAGGCAATGGTGGTGCACGACAAAAATCGTCCGTGCGAGACCCGACATGGAAGTCAAGAACGTTAAAACCCCCGTTAGTAGTGCTACAATAAAAAAAGTTTAGAAAAGTCGAATTATTTCGCACTTCTTCCGTAGACCTACTTCAAAGACAGTGTAAGAGGGGAAACCGTTAGAAATATTATAAAAGAGATAGTGGAAAAACCCTGCCAGATTCACTTGGAGTCTGGCAGTATAGGCCTGAGCGTCTACATATCAGCCCTGCCCGAGTTCTTTGGTCAGATATCCCGAAGGTTGTGCTCTGCTACCAATCCAATACCAATTGGTTCTAATAACCACTAACATCGACCATGAGAGGCCTGTATTGGCCTTCAAGGTCGTTAAAAACTCCCAATAATCAAATTACTATTACAGTTACTGATGTCCAATAGCCATTGACTATAGCTTATCTGCACTTATGACATAGACATGTAGTTCATATCTCGATTATTGTGTTCTGTCTATAAAATCATGGATTTGAGCAAGTTACAGTCATTCGCACTCAAGATGCATTGCACAATGTAAAAATGTTTAAAACTGGTGTATTTGACAGGGGTATTTTGTAGAGTTTTTAGATATACATACCCCTGTAGAGTAGACTGGGTGAATTACTTCTTTTGTACTGAATTATTTCACGAAGGATGAATATCACCCGAGACAAAGTCTGAGTATGGTGATCTAGTGCATGTATAGCACTGCAATCAATATTTGTTATATTATACTGAATATCAAGTGTGTGTTCGGACAAATTCTCAAGAATTTGTCAGAATGTATTTCCATAAATTAAATTTTCTTTCTTTGTCTTCTTTGTTGCTGTCACCAAGGAGAAAATAATTTAAGACATTACATTTTGGGCGAAAAGTATAATCTGCACCTGTATAGGGTTATTTTATTGGAGCGGAAATGGCCGATGATTTTCATTTACAATAAAGATCTTATAGTTACCGGAATCATTTAAAATAACAGTAGCATTGAAGGAGATAATAAAGACGATAACTCTGATCTACCGTCTATGTACTGGATTCCTAAACCCCACATGAATCCATACAAAAAACGCTACATAGCTGTATCTTCAAAATTTACTACCAAATCTCTTTCAAAAATTTAAATTCTATACCCTAAGCTGTCAAAGAGAGTCTCCAGTACTACCACGAAATGTGTTACTCCTGTAGTGAAATTAGTTCAAAGTGGATCCTGAAAAATTCGAAAAACCTTCTGGAAACGGTCAATTCAACATTATTATCAGAGTACAATAGGATTAAAACCTATGATTTCTCCATAATCAGTTAAGACCCGGCTAAAATAACATTATATATTGTTTTTACACCAAAAAAGACTATAAAAAACAAAATACCATTTATTCTTATATTAATTCTCCGCCACTTTTGGCAGGCAGTGGTTATTCGTTACACAGTTTCAATGAGAAACTGAGTTTTCTGTGAAAAATATTGGTTCAATAAATATTTTGGAGTAAGGAATACATTACTTAATAATTATATCTACTGTATTGATTTAATGCAAGGCTGTACTTTACGCCAAATACAATTTTGGAAACGAATATTTAAACCAGAAATTTTTTTTCGCTACAACGGAAAACATTTCGTTATACGGAATAATGGATATCGACATTTCTTCATTCACAAAAAAATGAGACCAATGATTTCAAATACTTTAAACTACCATTCTTCTTGTATTTAAGTATATCTTTGCCTAAGAACCAATCAGAGGCTTCCGATTATGCCTTTCTCAATCCCAAATATTATTTGATTGGAGATCCTTCGGTAGGCCTTGTGCAAACTATATTCAAAAATAAAAGTGCGTATGATAGTTGCCCACAGAAGATACTAACACTAAAAAATTCTTTATATTCTTCTACAGTAAATTACGAGAAACATTTCCGCCAAAACTTTTCTACTATAAGCGGTAGAAAAAATAATAAACAATATATGTAGCACATCGTAGAAAATGAAAATATGGGGTTGCTTTTAGGATGAACCAAATGTTACAGTTTAATTGGTTATCTTCAGATATAATGAATCACCTCTGCCTGGATTTTAGAAAGAAACATACTTAACAAAACCATTCTGTTAATAATCCGTGCAATGTTAAAATATTAAAATACGAATGTCCTCTGATATCACTATCCAGAGGGTTGAAAAACGCAGGTAGATTGAACCATTGAACCAAGTACGTTCAACAAAAATAATCAATTTAAGAGAGTGTTCCCCTCAATATTTAACATAACAATTATTCAAATCAGAAGGGAAAAAAACATACCATTACATACAGAAACAGATATTATGAAAACTACTAACTCCAAAGAGAACATATTTGAAATAAATACGTGAGAATGGTCTAGATGTAGGTTATCAGGTCAACTTAAATTCCAAATATAAGTCTATATATGATTAGAGTCTTACATTCCGGAAAATTGTCAAACATCTTATCTTTACATACAAATGACTATATCGTTTTCGCTTTCTAAACTAAATATAACATTTCCATTTCTGTGTAAAAGGAAATTATTTTCTGAATAATTTTCTTTACTTAATTTTGTTGTACTTTCAGCTGCTTTGTATGGCTTCTTTCTTTCATTCATTCTTTCTCTCTTTCAGGGAATCAATTTCCGTTTTCCTTAATTTTACAACTTTTAGTTATATACAGAATTAAAATTTTTATTTTATTTATGTGAAATACATGTATGCGTAAATTATGTGAAATAAATAACTGTCTATTTGGAACTTTTGGCTACATTTACCAGTCCATATTATATTCAGGAACTGCCTATGATAGAAGTAATTCGTGGTGTAGAAAAACCAACTGAAAAAAACAATTCTTTTTCGGTCTACATATGCTATATTTTCATGCTGGATGATTACATTTGTTTGATTTCCACTACAATATTGGCTCCCTTGATTATTCTTATACGTAACAAATTTCGCGAGTGCCAAAGAATGCAGTGATTAAACGAGAGTTCCGTACACGAGTTTAATGCGATTGCGTTCTTCGACGCGGGGAACATATTCACGATTATCACAAGAGTGAATGTCAGCGTCTTTTATAATGTTGCTTCATAATTGAAATGTGTATAATGGCTAACTATTAATGGCGGCTAAAAACATAATGTAAACAAACACCTGTCATCAATGGTGAATGCAACATGGATACACACATCAAGTAACATGTACACTTAATTAGTTGCATGTTCATATAAAGTGCATGAGCAATAGAATGAAACTAATGGAAAGTTATTATTGACATAATGTACATGGTTTTAGCTTGAATGATTTATAAATTTGTTTCAGCACATGAAACATCGCCAGATGAATTATTGAACTACAAATGTTTTGTCTAGACTCTTTCCATATATAATTGATATGAACTTTTTAGAACCATTAAAACAGGCTTCAATTATTCTATGTTTTAGTCGATTAAGTAATTTTACAAGAAAAAAAACTTTCTTTTTAAATGCACTGTAAAATAACTAAACAACACATAAAATAGTTTCTGTTCATATAATTGTTATTAAAACAGACTATAAGCCGTAGTTTTAAGGTAAAATTCTTTTGATTTTTTTCTTAGCAGATCCACTTGGATAATTGTCAATATGGTGGTAATTATTTCCTGCATAGGTGATAAAATCAAAGTCAACATTTCGTGTACATTTCTCAGGCATACCGATATGTGCTTGCATAAGACTATGTGTAACTGGAACAAGTTGACAAGCATTTGACATTATTTTTGATTGCTTGTATTTCAAGTAATGACACCTAAAACAGATGAATTACTACGCTCGTTAAAGCGAGAATAAGTTTAAGCTATTAACATTCCTGTGGTCACACTGATTGGCATAATTTTGGTATTTTTCAACTTCTTTTTTGTAATTGTTGTATTAACGAACACAATGGTTAGCTAATGTGACGAAAATTCGGGACAAGATTGTACCATCTTTTTTTTATTAAACTATAAAAGTAGTTTATCCACATAGGCTGCTCTTTGAAAAAAACGTATGTAATATGACTGATAAATAGGAAAAAATGGTGCATATTTTAAAAAAAAAACCGGAATTATGCTTGTGTCTGAGATATCACAGGTTTTAGCATTTAATTGTCTTGTTTTATTAAAATTTTGACTTGCCTAGTCTTTGTTTGTCTCTCTTTGTCATGATATAAATATTCATGTCCATCACTATCCCGTCCAATGCAAATACCAGGAATGTTAGATAGAATAAACAAAGTAATGCACATAAGCTTTGATATCTTTAAATCGCCGTTTTCGGCACTATCTGTCCGAATGAAATCTATTCTTTATTCATTCACATTTTGTGTAAGATACAATGTACATGTTCGATTCGATTTAATTGATTAATTTGATAGTTATGTATTGCAATAACATTGGATGTTTTAACTTAGAAGCCGTTTCGTTTTGTTTATATACTGTATCGAATACAGTATTTATATTGGATATAACTTCCGGTGTTAACATTGTCACGTGTTCAGAAAGGAATCCCAATCAATGACAAGTTAGCGGGAATATCAGCGAAAGTGAAAATAAATTAGTTATTTTACAGTGTGACTTACCGATTTTTTTGTAAATGGGGAAAATTCGTAATTTGTTCTCATCTATATAATAATATCACAATAAAATACGTCACCTGCTATTTTTCTCAGTTTGCTTCTGACAAAAGTACATTGCCAATCGCACAAATGCTATGTATTTTTTCCCACAAATTCTTAATCGTGTAATATATTTTAAATAAACATGTTACGTCTTTTGCAAAAATATTGTCTATACATACTTTTTATTTAACAGAAAAAAAATGTGCCATTTAAGGAGATGGACCTGAAATGATGGATATAATTCTTGAAATCAGTGGTATGTTTGCATCATATTCAATATAACCAAAGCCTATCAAGCTTTCATTTAAAATCAGTCCATGTTACTTTGACGCTTATATGAGATTGATGTAAAATGCTGAATACAAACGTTTCAATGATTTGTAAGAGTTGTGTCCCTTACCCTAGGTCTACCTCTTTAAAGTCAATAACATCAAATTAATTCAAGAACGATCACTCCTTCAAAGTGCCAATTTTATGCTATATTTGTGATCAAGAAAGAGCAACAACCGAATGACAAACTAAATATGTACATGTGGTTTGTTTCCCAATTAGAATTTATTAAGGATTTTTATACGCTGAATCAACTGATATTTATAAAGACTCCCACTTCATACTTGATAATTTACATTATATATCTACGGTTAGGTTTTTATATGTCATACGTTTTAGGCAATTGGATTTAATTTAATATTTGAAACGAGTTGAAGTACTTTGAGATTCAAAATAAACGATAAGGTTAGACTATGAGATATCACCACTTTGTCTTCTGTGCTGTTGTGACAACTGATTTTATAATGGCAATTTTGAGCTGCCTATTTGTATTGCAATTTACAGAAAGAGTAATCAAAGGAACCAAGGTTATAACGGTAATCGAAAGAAAACAATTATTCGTAATGGAAGCGGGAAGTTAATCT